>VZZY01019649.1:94870-131594 GCA_013400335.1 Eurystomus gularis | reverse complement strand
CAGCAGGACTAGAGAAGTGATCGCCCCACCATACTCGGTGCTGGTGAGGCCAAATCTCGAGTACTGTGTTCAGTTTTGGGCCCCACAGTACAAGAGAGACATTGAGGTTCTGGAGAGGGTGCAGCAAAGGGCAACAAAGCTGGTGAAGGTTCTTGAGGATAGGTCTTACAAGGAGCGGCTGAGGGAACTGGGTCTGTTTAGCCTGAAGAAGAGGAGGCTGAGAGGTGACCTTATCACTCTTTAGAACTACCTAAAAGGAGGTTGTAGGGAGGTGGGTGTTGGTCTCTTCCTACAAGCCGCAGCTGACAGGACAAGAGGAAATGGCGTTAGGTTACACCAGAGGAGATTTAGGTTAGACATAAGGAAAAACTTCTACACTGAAAGGGTGGTCAAGGACTGGAACAGGCTGCCTGGGGAGATGGTTGAATCACCATCCCTGGATGTATTTAAAAGCTGTCTAGATAGGGTGCTCAAGGCTATGGTGTAGAAGTGGCCTGATAGAGAAAGCTAATGGTTGGACTCGATGATCTTACAGCAATTCTGTGATTCACTCCAAGGCTACACTCTACACATGGCGTAGACAGGGTTTGTGTTCATTGATATGAAGTGTGGATGCAGCAGATCCTCTTTGGGGAATACAAACCTCAGTCAGGGAAGACTTAGCTAAGTGGCTTTGTGCCAAGGCTTCTTCCCTGGAACACACCAGCATCTGGATGTGTCCAAGGCGATGATCACATTCCACTTCAGTGAGGTTTTAGTTACTAGTTTCTTTTCCTAATTCTAGATGTATTAAAAATGTTTAGCATATGTAGAGATGTACTTTTATGTTGTGAAGGACCATTTATTACTCTGTAAATGGTGTGTTTAGTTTTTCCCCATTAAAACCAAAAAGTACATAATTTTAAAATATAATTAAAAATTGCTACATGTATATGTCTGTTATTATTTACTCTAATACATGTACATTATTTTTGACTTTATGCTATTTTAGCGAACACTACTGTAGAGAATCCTGAAGAGTCTAAACCAAGTCTGCTAGTGGTGCATGGTAAGTTTGGGGGCTTTTTGATAGAGCCAGTACTTTCAAATCTAACACTATCTTCTCAAATGTGTTCCTTGTCAACTCATAGCTGTGAGAGTAGTTATATTAAAAGAAGGTAATTTGAATTGCTTTGCTCTGTGTCAGCGCTGAGAATTCCTACCAAGTAATAGTAAAGATGCACTATCAAAAAGAAAAAATGAAAAACCAAAGAAAATAATTTGAGAGTATTCCTTAGTATGTGTGTAGTATTGAAGCACTTGAAGGTACATTAAATTATTGAGGAAATAAAATTATATTTTATAGAATAAGTACTTCTCTAGTATACACATATACTGTGTAGGTATATGCATGTACTGGAATTTTTATAGGGAAATAAGTGGACGTGTTTGTTTATAAGTCTTGAAATGCTTTGTTTTTCATGTGACTTCAAATGGCAAGGAGAAAAAATACAGAAGAAATAATCAAAATAGACAGTCATCCTGTATAGATAGTTCTTCCAGAATATATCTGTAGTTACACAGAGATCATTATTTAGTTATTTTAACTCATGGCATTGTGATGTTGTTTAGAAGTGAAGGGAAGGGATGAACCTCCACTTACGCTGTTCTGTACTTCGTGAAAATAATTGTCTTTTTTTTCCTCAGTGTGCAAAGTAATGGAGAATATTGTTACCATACCAATAGTCTGTGATCAATTCTTTATTTTCATTTAAAGTAATGAAAAATGAACTTTGATCAAGTAAAATGTTTAGGTGATTTAAAAAGTTTATTAAGATGAATGATTGAATCATAATTAAATAATGGGATTTTATTCTTATTTCTCTTAGTTTTAAAACCTGTCAAAGGGAGACAAAATGGAATGTATGAAAAAATACAGATTTTTTCTTTTTCTACAAATTCAAAAAGTTCTGAAAGGACAGATGGGGAGGAGGGGCAGTGTACAACAAAAGCTGTTGCTAACTTGAGTAATAAAAACCTGAAGTGTTGATTTCCAGAATAATTACTGTGACAAGTTATTAAACAAAGGAAAATATATTTTATTTATTGTTTATTTTATTTATTTATTTGAATAATACAGAGATTTGTTTCTAACCGATACAACATTAGTAGTTCATTGTTTGAAGCTTTTAAAGTGAAACTATATACATGAAATGTTGTATGGAGAAAAGTAGTAATATATTAAGTATAGATCATTAGTAATAATATTTTAAGTAATCTAATTCTTTTTCACACAAACCAGCTTCATTGCACCAGCACAGTACTGGCTAAGAGATCTCACAGCAAGTAGCTTGGCTATTGCCCTAAATTTAAGAAATGAGTTTTAAAAAGAATATTGCTGCTAAGGGGATACACACTAAGCTTGTCAAGCATTGCTTTCTTATTAGTGCAGTTACTTTTATTGTACTGAGGAGGAAAACAGTTCTATGAACATTAGTATTTTCTGTACTCTGACAGTTTAAATCAGCTCATTCAGACCTTTACTGGTTTCTTGCTGCTCCAAATATGAAGGTTGTGACACCTTGTGAAACTTCTCCAGATAGAAAGGGCTGTTCCTGCTGTTGATATACAAAAGATTCACTATCAGTTTATTATGAAACCTCAAAGAAGGTGTTTCCTTCAGATTCCTTTGCTGATGATTATTTTATTTATCTCTGCAGGTCTCTCTGTCTGTCCCCTTTCTTCCCTTCTGGATTTTTTTTAAACTTACCCTACCTAATTTGTGGATATAAAGGTTAGCATAAGTTACAGTGTCTTTCCCAACATTTTCAGGGCTCCTCAAGGGATTGACATCCTGAATTAAGACATCATGGCTGCATCTTGTGCCATTATGATAATGAAAGAGCTTGCTGTTAACTTCAGGACACAATTTTCTTAAGCACAGAGCATTTCTGAAATCACAAGAGCTGAAATTTTCCTAGCAAACAATTGCCTGCATATGGAATGCTTTCCTTTTCTTCCAAACAGAAAAAAAAAAAAAAAATCATTTTGGAAAAGGCTCTCTGTTGTGAACTTAAGTACACTTTTCAAAGTTGCTTGAACTTTTGCAATCTAACACCTGTTCTGCACATCTTAAATCTGTGTTGCAAAAAGCCACCCGAATTACAAATAAGATATCTTAGGTGTAAAGTAGTGGAGTAACTGTGTTAGCCTGGTGCTTTTGTGGAACATTAGTTCCTGATTTCATAGACTCATTAAGGTTGGAAAAGACTTCTAAGATCATTAAGTCTAACCATCAATCCAACACTACCGTGACCACTAGACCACATCCTGAAGTGCCACGTCTACGCGTTTTTGAACACCTCCAGTGATGGTGACTCCACCATCTCCCTGGGCAGCCTGTTCCAGCAGTTAACCACTCTTTCAGTAAAGAAATTTTTTCTAATATCCAATCTAAACTTCCCCTGGCGCAATTTGAGGCCATTTCCTCTTGTTTCTTGCAAGAGCTAATAACCTGCCTTGAATGCCATCCTGGTTGACCATTCTTCTGTCCATTTCTGAGTGAGCTGTAGGGTTTTGTGGAGATATAACTTAAGTCTTATTTTCAGAGGTTATTTCAGTCTCACAAAAATGCAGCGGATTAATTATGATTTTTTTTTTAATCATATTTTAGAATCGGGTTTTGACTCCTATATTCCTCTTGAAATATTGATACTTATTCAATATTTAATCTTTGTTAGGTCAGTAACATTAGATGGAACTGAAGACAGTGGTTAAAAGAGCAAAGATATTAATTGTCCATTAAAACCTACATCTCAGTCTTCAAACATGGTGTGGACTAAGGCCCAGCTATACTTAGGGACATAGCTGAAGCATCTGAGGAAAACCTAGTTAAAAAAAAAGTAATCTTCCTAGACAGTTAACAGAGCAAAGGGGCACCTTCAGAGTTTGGTTCAGCCAAACTAAGATTGAATTGCTCTTTGAAGTTGCCTGTGTCTCTTCGTTGACTGTAGAAGGAAGGAGTCTGAGATGACTAGGCTCCTAACTTAGAGGCCTCAGGTAAGTGTCAAAAATTTATCGTATTTAAAAATACTGATTTATAATTAATATTTATGCTGCTTTTGTGCAGTATATGGCTTCCCACTAATTAGGAGAAAAATACATGACGTGTATTGATTCAAAGATGACAAAGTTACAGGTATCACAGATTAAGTTTGGCAGCTCATTGAATGTGAAATTTGAGTATAAAATACAGGAGTATATAATGACTATAGCCACGGCTTATATTCCTTACGTCTTTAAGAAGTGCAGCGATTTAACAGCAAATAAATTCTACATTTTATCCTGGGTTTTCATATTGCAAGTGCGGAGTGCTTACTGTAGGTGATACTCCAGTATTGATAGTTGTAATGCTTCTGTTCAGGCTAAAAGTTCTTCAGCATTTCATATTTCATAGTAAATAGAGGAGATTTCTCCTTTAAATGTTTGCCAGAAGATTGCTTTTCCAATAGTACTGTCAGAATATTTAAAAAAAAAACTAGTAGATAAAAACAGACAAATAATATGTGATATGCTTGAAATATACACAGCCTGAATAAAACCCCCCGTATTTTCATATTCCACCTTGCATATAAATTGTCTTCAAATATTATTTAAAACAGGTATTTAATGATTCATCCCAGGCACATAATTTTTCAGTCATATGATTGTCCGCTGAAGAAATTAAGGCAACGTGTTTTTGGTACATGTCATCTATTTCTTAGCACATACAAGCTGGCAGAAGAGGTATTCTAGAAGATGTGGGATAACAGACACATCAATGTGAAGGTCATCATAAGGTTGCTGGCCTTAATGATGGCTAGATTCTATGGCTGGATTCAGGCCAGTGAGATATGAGTGTGACCAGCCTGCATTAAGACTGGTGTTGGAAGCCGACATTTAGTTCGGTTCAAGACTGAAGCTGGCAGGAACTGTTCTTCTGGCAATAAAGGTAGGACTACGTTTGGGACTGAAGCTGGCTGATGACATCTGGGGAGGATGTGTCTAGAATTTGCCACTGGACTGGGTATAGGATTTAGCAATAATTATTCACTTAGAGTCACGTGTGGAACTGTTGGGAAGGACCAAATGAGTCAGGTTTGGAGTTAAGGTGATTCATGCCAGCAGAAGTTGTTAATGTATGCAGGGTTAGTATCACCCAGAGACATCTGGATGTTGTTGAGCCAAGGTTTAACAGGGATCACTGAGCTTGGGTTAGGGTTAGAATTAGATTTAGACATTGATTTGGAAACAAGAGTTATGATTGAGTTAAGAAGGGTCAGTTAAGCAACGCAGCAGCAGGGGAGCCTGAATGAATAAGTTTAAGTATGAAGTTGAAATTTAGCTCTATTTTATACCCAAAAAAGGGGTGGAGATGAGAGCCAGGGTTCAGATTGTGTCTGTGAACAAAGTATGACTGAGGTTGCATCTGCACTACAAGACTGATGTAATCACCAGTTCTGCCAATACCCTGGTAGTCTGAAGCAGGTGATCTGCTGGAGCACAACATGCCTCCTGCCTTGCTCAGCCTCCTTCCAGTAAGACATGGACACAGTTCAGGTGTTGAGCTGGAGCAGGGAACTGAGAAATCAGTAGGAGCAAGTAATTTATTTCTAGGTGTGAGTCCAAAAAATGAAGGTAGCTGTCTGTCTGCGTTCAACACGCAGGCTAGAAGAAAGCTAGGAGTAAGATCCTGGCCAGCAAGTCCTGATGTTGACATAGAGCAGCACCCTAGGTCAGCTGGGCTAGGTTTAGGGCTGGTGGTTGACAGGAAGGTAACTGGCTCTACGTAGGTCAGAAGTTGTAGTGATTACTTGTTTAAGGCTAACACTGGATTATGGCTTGGTGAGATTTTGGGCAAAAAGGTTGGATGAACTAGAGGAGGTTACAGTAATTCAGAGGAGTTTGGATTTCAGCCTGCATCAGCAGATTTGAAGTTAGGAGAAACTGCTTTGAACAGATTGGAGGTTGAGTTGGGTAGGCAGACTTAAATGATTCCTAAAAAATTATTTTGGTCATATTCAGATGCTGCTGATTTCAAGGATGTGCGCTAAGGTAAGAGCTGAGAGGTCTGATCAGATGGCCAGAAGAAGCACATCTCTGGTAAACATAAGGAGAGGGCTCCTTAAGGGGGATGATCTCCACACCTGTCTATAAACCAGAGGAGTGGTGAACCAAGACACTTTTTCTTACATTTGACTCCAACATGATGTTGAGTAAGTTTCTTTTAGAATATGTGTACAGTAGAGAAAAAGAAAACGCCCATTTACATTGGAGAAGTTGGTGTTTCCAGGTGTTTCACTCCACCGTGTCTTAACATTTGACTTCCTCTGTTGTCATACAGAGAATAATGTTACACAGAACAGTAATACATGTTGGTTTTGTTCTTGCAACTATTCTTTAGCTGATCTTTAACTTCCTCTGTTTCCAGTATACAGAGGAAGAGAAGCATGTACCTTTATGCCAGATCAGCAGGCTCTTTTCAAGTCTGTGCTCTGGAGACTGGGCTTTTCTTCTTAAGTTACTTGACAAAGGCTTGTGCAGAGATGAGTCAGCTCCTTTAAGCAGGTTACATCTGAGCAAAATATGAGTAAAACAAATATAGATTAAATCCAATTACACACCAACTGGCTTTCTGTCTAGTAGGTCCAGCCAAGAAACTTGGAGGCCTCAGTGCCTGTGCAGCTCAATGAAATTCCCCCAGAACATCTCATCTGTACTTCAAGCTCTGTCCTCCAAAACAAGCTCACCACAGGCTTTTGGGAATGATCCCAAACAGTTCCTGAACATTGTTTTGAAGAATGTTAGTTGGTGTAGGGCAACAGTTTGTCATACTGGGAGCAAATTGTAAGTCTGGTAACCTGCTTGGACAAGCAGGTGAGAGGCAAGTATGGAAAACATGGAGAGAGCAGCTACCATACCCAAGAATTTACTCCACCAGTTTTAGTCCCCTTCATATGGGGAATATTGGAGATGTGACAGTAAGTGTCATAGAATCACAGAATCATTTAGGTTGGAAAAGACCATTAAGATCATTGAGTCCAACCATAACCCTACTCTGCCAAGTCCACTGCTAAACCATGTCGCTCAGCACTACATCTACATGGCTTTTAAACACATCCAGGGATGGTGATTCAACCACTTCCCTGGGCAGCGTGTTCCAGTGCTTGACAAACCTTTCAGTGAAAAGATTTTTCCTAATGTCCAACCCAAGTGTCACTTCATTCCAAGTGCTCACTTCATTGTGATTACCCATCACAGTACATCCACATTTGTACCTAATTGTATGAAAAGTGCTGAAGACCACAGCGTCACTTCCTTCCCTCTACCTGTACAGTGTAACAACTATTTGTAGTGCCAGAAGTTTCTTGTGAAGTCTGGGCAAATGTATGTTTGCCCAAAAAATATATATATATTTGCCAAGAAATTGTTTTCTTTTACAGCGCCGGTAGTTGAATACTGAAAGTATAGTTTGCACTTCTGTTTTTATCATAAATCCTAGAAGAAACTCAAGTTCTATTTTTTATTGAAGTAATTTATGGAAGGTGAATATTAACATTTTTAAAACTCGAGTTCTATTAGTCTACATATAAGCATTTTCATGCATCTCTGATATCTGAAGTCTGTAAGGTTGTAAATAAACTGTACTCTGGCTTCATTTATATGAAGCAAATTGTACCTGACTGATAATTTCAGTGTGTTTAGGAAGCTGTTTTCAGCAGAGGACTTTTCAAGATTTCTTTAAAGCACATGATAATATTGAATCTCACTATACTGAAGTGATTGAAGATTTTTTAAATTGGTTGTACTGGAAATTATTGGAGATATATATATACACACAATTTCTCTGTGTCTTGTGTGCATGGACTCAGTACTTAGTAATTCTGTAGAATGATGAGTTAACTTTTTTTTCATATAATTTTGGGGATTTTTGTGTCTGTCCATTTCACTTGCCTTCCGTCAAGTTTTAGTATCAAATTGCACACAAACAATATTTTAAAATAAATTTTAAAATTAAAATGCTTCTTGTTAGAAATGAGCAACAGTATTCATTTACTTAACCTTGAGTGGCCTTGTCATTGTAGATGCCTAAAGAACATCCCACCTGGGCTCTGGGTGCCATTCCAGCAGGTTTTTCTGTAGTTGTGTGAGTATCGGCCAGCCCTGTGCTGATGGCTTAAAACTCTAATCTATCTGAGATGGCAGTAGACACCCACGTTTGGGCAACTGAATCCTAAAGTGACTATTCTACTAGGGTCTCCTCTACAGAAATGTACCACAAGGCAGTGAAGAGACATGTTGCGTTGGGTTTGTGGTTGTTAAGCAGGTTGTCAGCAATCAGGAAAGTTGACGTCAGTGTGGTTTTTTTGCCTAACTTTCCCTCTCTGGACCTTGACCTTCTTCTGTCCTGTTTGTCTGGTGTTCCTGTTCTTCCTCGTTATTAGAGCAGGCACCCTTGGTGCATATGCTGGAGCCCATAGAGGAGCTTTCAGAAGAGGAAAAAGGTAATGGTTAATTCAGCTCAAAATATAGTGGCATGTGTTTCTTGAAAATAAAAAGTAAATGTTATTTGATACCTACAGTATTTTTCATTGTATTTCAGTAAGCTTATGTGATTTGGGTGAGAACATTCCTTGTTTGTGTCAGTCTCCTGTTTGCTATTGATGCTTGTAAATACTGTGAATTCCTTATCCAAGTTCAGTGTTTTTATGAAAATCTGGCTGAGTCTAAAGCAGGCATATTCCATATACCTAGAGGCACCTGAACTAAGCAGAGCAAAAATGCTTGATGGGGAATACCGCCTTACTAGGAAATGTTTGGTGCTGACGGTATTGCAGTGTGTGCTCACTTCTTTTTTGAACCCCGCGTAAGAGGATAAAGAGTTCAGACAGAAGCAGGAAGTTGGTAGTAGAGGTTGAAGCTGCCTCCTTTCAGGAATGCACCACAGAGAGTTTTGCAAGTAATCTCAGTCACACCTGCCTACCTCTAAGCAGCCACAGCTCCAGCTAGGGTTGAGCAATTCTGAATGAAATGAAATTACATAGCCCAGGGTTGGTGGCTGTTCTTCTGCTTCATCTGAGGGAAGCTTGGAGAAGGCCACATTTACAGTGACAGAAGAGAAAGCATTGGTTCATCCTGTGTGCTATTCTTCTCTTGAAGAAGGCTGACAGAAACACCAAATAACATCATAATCTGTACTGTGTGCAAAAATCAAAATCAGTCTTGAACCTTATAGCCAGTGAGTTTGAATTTTGAAGGAATGGTGGTGTTTTGAAAAGAAAATGGTCGTTTGAATACCATCTGTGTGAGAGAGGTTTCCCCAGGGAAAACCCACTGACTGAACAATCTGAAATAAAGCCTGCTTGCATTTTTGCCGTTCTTTCTGCTGTTTCTCTTGCTTGCCATCTTCCCTCTTGATGGATTGGCTGATTCTTCTGCTGTGCCTAAAGGCATGGCCTGCAGTACGAGGGAGAGAAAGAAAGAATGCAGTCCGAAAAGATAGACCAAGATTCTTTTGTGTTTGGTGACAGCCATTTGTAAGGGAGAGTGTGAAAATTCTTGACTTGGCACGTTATAGCATAGGATTATGTAGGAGCTGGGACAGTGGGCCAGACTTAAGGTCCCTTGTCTCCAAAGTTGTTAAATCAGTATTTAGGGTTTTTTTTAAAAAACAAAAATGAATAAGAAAACAGTTCCTTAAATAGTTGGCTCTGGCAAAGAGGATTTGGCTTGTGTTAATTAGCAAGAATTAATATTGTCATTAATTAGGATAATGCTGTATAGTCTTGTTACCCGTATTAGCATGTAGTAATTAAGAATTTTTAAATTATTTTAGATGAATCTGTTTTGTTGTAAGGATTAACATCTGAAAGGGACAGGATTTTCAGAAGGCTCCTCGGAGCCTTCCACTTTAAAATGTCTCATGTCTGGCTTTCTGGGAGGATTTCATAGTGCATCATGCACCTTTTCCCTACGGGATAGTCTGATAGCCCTGTTTCCTTGCCGACCAGTAGGTCATCTCCTCTAGGATGCGGCTCTGCAGCCAAATGTCTTTTAATCCTGCCTCTGTCAGGGACTGAGTTGTCCCCACAGTTCCCAAAGCTAGATAAGATTTTAGCCAGATTCTGTCCTCTTCCACACAGATCTGTTAGTGTGGTAGCTGGACTCTTTTCGGTTTTCATTACCTGTAGTTCTTTCCAGGATCCATCAGAAGCCACTTCCTGAAAACAACCTAAATATCATTTGTGTATTTTGAGGCTTTTTTGGGTCCTCTTCAGGGTGATTATCTTTCCCTTAAAGAAAAATGGAAAGTAAATGAACTGCTTTTTAAGCAAGCGTAGGCAAAGTGGCACATTTGTTCTGAAAGAAAACATTTGAAAGTCCCAATATGGAATTACTCCTTCATTTATGTCCTTCTCTGTGGGCTGGCAAATGGCTCTGCTGCCCTGCAAGGCATACTGGAAAGAGACAAACTCCTGCCCAGGATTTACCTTCCGTTTCAGGGGGTGAAGTTGGGTGGGTGGTTTCCATCATCCTTTCCTGGGATGTTGTAGACCCCTCTGTGTATGCTTTGCAAACTTTACTGACCGCTGCCAGACAAAAGAGCTACCGTGGTCCCACAGATCATTGGTTCACTTGGTGTAAGTGGCATTCAGTAAACTTACGTCTTGGCACAGACGCTTTATAGGCAGGTTCCAAATGGGTATGTTTTGCTTCTTTTCTCCCCTGTGTGACCCGATATTACTTTGACGTAACTGAAATGTCGGTCTCTAATGTAGATGGAAGAATCTGTCTAGATGATCCTTTATTTCTTGCATAAGAGTTCATGTCATTACTGACGCTTAAAGCAAGGGAGAGAGATAGAAACTTCTTTGTCTGCTTTTAAGTATGTATGAAGTCATAGACCTGCATAGAAGAAAACACGACACTGAACTTTGTCCTTGGAAGAGTTTTGAACATAAGTATTATCTGTCGTGTTTTTTTCTGTGAAACGTCTGCTTCAGACTCAAGTTTTGCTTTTAGCGAGACTTTTGAAAGTGTTCCCATTTTCCAAAGATTTGATTCCAGCAGGTGTTTTTTATTGCAGTATATTAGGTTGGTTGAAGCTTTTCTTGAGAACAAATTTGTCATATTCCTGTTCTAATTCCTGCTAGAGTTCAGCTTTGGTTTGAAATACCACTTTTGGAGAACTTAATTTACAGAAGATAGTCTTTCTTTATCAGCAGTTTCCAAGTACAGTTCTAAAAGTAAAGATCTTTGTTGCTAAATATTCAGGCATATATCTTTGCAGTGATTCTGTAACAAGGAAAAGATACTTGTGATGGTGAGTACAACGCGCTGAGGTGTAGATTCCAAGTAAGCTGACTTTTGTAAGCTAGCCCAAGATTTTTTAAAAAATACAACTCCATGTAGACAAAAAGTGCACGTGTATGCCTATGGTGTTTCTAAAAAATGCATGCTTCAGTGCAGTCTGTAATGTCTCGTGTAGTATGGATTTTTCAAATGTCTCTTAAATGCATTTTTCCATTCTTATTTCAGAAATTGAGAAAGGTGATCATAAAATAGGTAGAGGTAACCACTATTTACGAAACGCTTTGAAGACTGCTCCTTTTTTAACTAAAGAATTACGAGTTGTTTTGGAGCAAGCCCTGGAGGAGAAGCTGGAATCCTTGGGAATTAAACCAGTAAGATTATTTTGAGTTATTTAAGAGAGGGGTAACCTTCATCCCACTTTTTTACTATTGTCTTTCCCTTTTGTACCACAGCCCTCAACCTATAAAATCCATGTGTTAAAAATAAGTGTAACTCATTACCTGGGTTGGGGCAATCCGAAGCACAAATACACCTGGGTGGAGTATGGATTGAGAGAAGTCCTGAGAAGAAAGATTTAGGGGGTGCTGGTTGATTAAAAGCTCAACACGAGCCAACAATGCACGAGTGCAGCCCACAAAGCCAGGTGTGTCCTGGGCTGCATCAAAAGAAGCAGGTCAAAGGAAGGTGATTTCCCCCTCAACTCCACTCTCATGACACCCCACCTGGAGTTCTTTATCCAACTCTCCAGCAGAAGAAGGATGTGGGCCTGTTGGAGCAGGTCCAGAGGAAGGCCACAAAGATGATCAGAGGGCTGGAGCACCTCTCCTGTGAGGACAGGATGAGAGAGTTGGAGTTGTTCATGCTGGAGAGAAGGCGGCTCCAGGGAGACCTTATTGCAGCCTTCCAGCATCTGAAGGGGGCCTACAAGAAAGCTGGGGAGGGAGTATTTACAAGGGCTTGTAGTGATAGGACAAAGGGTAATGGGTTCAACCTGGAAGAGGGTAGGTTTAGACTAGAAATTAGGAAGAGGTTCTTTACAGTGAGGGTGGTGAGCACTGCAACATGTTGCCCAGGGAAGTTGCGGGTGCTCCAACACTGGATATGTTGAAGACTGGGTTGGATGGGGCCTTGTGCAACCTGGTCTAGTGGGAGGTGTACCTGCCACAGCAGGGGGATTGGAACTAGATGATCTTTAAGGTCCCTTCCAACCCAAACCATTCTGTGATTAACCTGAGAGGGTGTCCATCAAATTACAGCTGTGGAGGATATAGCTACACTTGTGAGCAGTGTTACCAACTTCAGTGATTTTTCTACAAGCTTTGTGATATTTGAAGTTTAATAAAAGAGTATATACGCTTGTAAGATACACATTCCAGAAATAACAACCCCTGTGTTTACAATACCATTTTTTTCCTCAGGGTGTTCGCGGTATCCCAAATGAGTGTGTAAATGAAATTTTGCGTGTTCGTGAATCTGCTAGAGAATACAAACGGAAGCAAAAGCCTGACATTCGTGACATTCGACAGCATCTTGAACGCCAAGTTAGCTTAATGGTTGAAGAGAAATTATCGTCTTGTAATAGGCCCGTTTCCTGGCCTCGGCTTCCTTCAGAAGGTTAAAATGGTTTCCTGTGGTTTTATTCTCTTACATTTTATAACTGCTGTTTAAGGTTTGATTTAGCAACATTTCTGTATAGCTGCTTTCATAATTTTTCATATAAATATTCTATATAGTTATTGCCAACTAAACAGTTTCCTTTAAAAGGTTCTTGACAGTGTGTTTAGCTGCAGAAACCTTAGCTCCTGTATTAGCAAGATACATGGTAACGCTGAACTTCTGCGAAGAAAAAAATTACCTTTTCTTTGTTGTAAAACTATGATCAGCAGCAGAGACATCTTTCATTTTATAAATTAAATATAAAACATATCAAACATTATTTCTAATGATGAGATAGATAACTTCTCTTGTAGATAAACAGAAGTTCAATCAATTGGGAATTTCCTCAAGTGCCACACCACGAAAACCAGTGAAACGGTCTTCAACAGCTGTCCGCCCAGCTGAGCAAAAACCAGCCATCGCTGAGAATACATCTACACCAAAGTAAGAGATGCTGTTCTCACAGTGTCCATACCTGAGGTAACGGTCCTCTGGGCTTGGGGTTTTGTGACTGACAGGAACATTTCCTGCTAATATTGTAAGAATTGAGTAAAGAATTCACGTTGCTTCTATATAAGCTTTATGCTTGCTAAGTTGACTGTTAGTCTTGAAATAACTTGTCTTGTTATTTTTAGATCCAAGAAGCTTTTTGGAAATGAAGTTTCCAGAAAGGCATCTAGCATCACGTATGTTTTATTCCCTTGTATTTTTGAAGAAAACATTTTTGGTGACTGAATAGCCACATGCTTACCACACAAGTTATTATTAAGATAAAATCATAAATACTTTCTGGACTGCATATTTTATTTTTTTGTTTTAAAGTATTATTCTATTTGAGTGTGGTATCGTAATCCCTGAAAGACAGCATGCTCTCCTCTCAGTAGATGTAGTCTTTCTTGTGAACTACAGGGACATTCAATAAAATCAGGTAGTATCTCTTCCTTTAGTTTTATTCTCACATGCTTTTTTCTAACCCTGTTAAAAGCACTTAAAGGCTTTGGTGACATAATTTTTTCAGTTTATTGATATTTTCTTACTATGACCAAAATTAAACAGTATTCCAGACTCCACTCACATCAGGTACATTACTTTGTAATTCCCTGCACTAAAAAAATTGTAAATTATTTTCATCTAACGGGGTGTCAGAACAGACTTTCTGTGGTGTGCAGATTCCTTGACCCTGAACTCTGCTCTCCCAGCTGACCTGTGAAAGTCTATCTCTGCTTGCGTGGCAAGACTTGTTATGTAGCCGTCTGTTGTTTTGTGAAGATAGTTGCATAGGTGGAAATAGTCATCTCTCTATTAGCGATCACTTTGTGATAACCTTCTGGGTTTACTCGGTAGCATGATTTCTTTTCAATAGTTTTATGAGTAGTTAGAATTTAAGCCAGCTCCTGTTTTTTCATGTAAGCAAAATGCATGTGTTATTGGAAAGGAAAATACGAGGAAGCTTAAATGTGTATATAGCAATGCAGTCACTGAAACCCAGCGAGTCCTCGGGTTGTGCTTTTGCTTAGAACTCCACCATTCAGTTCAGAGGAAGACACAGATGAAGATGGTACTCAACAGCATTACACATCACCAGAATTACTGCAAAAGCAGTCAAAAACATCAAGCAGCAAAGTCAGTGCTTTTCAGAAGGCTTCTGGCAAAAGCGATATGGGTGGGACGGAGAAAAGTGAAATTGAAGAATCCGGAACAACTGCCAAAACTTCAAAAGGTTTTTTTTGCTACTTCTGTATCTGCATGTTGTAACAGCGGTGCATGATTTTGCATTTCCTGATAATATTTCTGTGTTAGAAAACATAATGAAGGCAGACTCTCTAGTCTTCAGTGTATATGTATTTGTGTGCAGCTTATGCTTTTGCTAATGTGTTTATATTAATATAGTACTTAGAGATGTCAGTTCAAATTAGATGTGTATCATGCTGGATTATATAACTGTAGAAAAAGATACAATCTCTGCCTCAGAGAGACTTTTTTTACTTACTTTGTGCAAGATTTCTGGAGGGTTTATGTCATGAAGCCCCTTACTTGTGAATGGAAACTTTCAATTTCATTTCTTTTGAACTTTAGGAACAGTTATTCAAAAACTGACTGAACAAGTTGGAAAGAGTCTTTCTAACCATGGAAATAAAAACAAACCCGCTGGAGGGATTAATGTTGCACAGGCATTTATTAAGAAAGAAGAGGTGAAAGAACTGAAGGTATCACTTTTAATTGTCATTATTATTTCACTAAGTAATTGAACTGTATATATCTGTTATGGGGGGTTTTTTAATCCTGAAACCATCTTGACACAGTGAAGAACTGAATTCTCAGACAGTTTGGGAATTACAAAGTGACCTCTTCACCCACACTGCTTATTAGCTTACAGCTAATACTATCAGAATACTAACCCAACTTATTCTTTACCCCTCAGGCTCCTAAGGCCCCAGTCTTCCCCTCCGTTTAGAGTCTTATAGTTGGTATGCCCTTTTGATGCAAATTGATCTCTGCCTGAACAATTCTTAAAAGTAACAAAAGTTACTACAAATCAGAAGTCAACAGCAGATAGTGCTTTTTATTTTAGTTTTAGTAGTTATTATATTGAAGTAGACACCTAGATACTAGATCAGCATTCAATAAAATAATTTTTCACTAAATAAATAATAATTACTGAGAATTCTGTTACCTGTAACAGAACTGATACCTTAGGGCTTCCAGGTTGCCAGTTAAATATAAAATGTATCACCTCTCCCAGTAACAGTGACAATTCTATTTCAGCTTCCAGAAAGGGATGATTGTCCTAATCAACTTTAGCTGTAATGGTAGGGAAATTACATTTAGCTTGTGCACTTTTAATTGCCACTGGTGACACCTAACTTGTCCATTGACTGTGAGGGAGCTGCAAATCACACCAGACTCAAAATTATTACCTCAGACATGACTATTACCGTGTCGTTTTTATGCCCAAATGTTACTTGCAAATTCTCTGTAATGTCAGCGGATACAAGACTGTGAAATTTTCAGTTAAATTTAGGGGATGTTACATTTTGTAAAGATCTATAGATGGCAGACCACTGTTGTAAGGAATTTGGGCTTCAAGAGGAATAAGCTGTAGCAAAATAAGCCTTAAAAGTCTGTGTTTTAAAGGTGCTGTAGTTTGCCCTGTTAATCTCCCTTCCCACATCTCTCAAGGCAGGGACTGGGGGAATAAAGTCCCTCCGTCTCTGGGGAGACCTTATTGCAGCCTTTCAAAATATGAAAGGGGCCCGTATGAAAGATGGAGAAAGTCTTTTTACCCAGGCCTGTAATGACGGAACAAGGGGCAATGGTTTTAAACTGAAAGAGGATAGGTTTAGATTGCATATAAGGAGGACATTTTCTACAACCGAAGGTGGTGCACAGTGGAGTAGGTTACCCAGAGAAGTTGTGGATGCCCCATCATTGGAAGTGTTCCAGTTCAGCTTGGAACAGGGCTTTGAGCAACCTGATCTAGTTGAAGATGTCCCTGCTCACTGCAGGTGATGTTCAACTAGATGATCTCTAAAGATCCCTTCCAACCCAAGCCATTCTATGAAAAATATTTTTGCTAGAATTCATTTACAATACATCGTATCCCTGATGCATTAACACAGTGGCATATTCCTGTGTGGAAAATTTTCCTGGACGTGATGAGTTCAAAATAAGTTTATGAACGCAGGGCAGGCATTGCTACTTTGTTTTTGGAATCTTTACAGAACAACACACTGTCTTGTATTCTTTGCTAATTCTATACGAGTGTGCATATATTCACTCTGTGTTTGTCTTTTTAATTCTAGACACACAGTTCAAGTTAATTCTCTAAACACGTGAGCACAAAATGCCATTGGAATTATGGTTTCTGTGAAAATCGGGGGGGTTATTAGCCTAAATAATTTAATAGTTTAAATACTTATAGTTTAAATATTTAATAGCTTAACTACTTATAGCTGCTAATGGTCATTCTCAAAACCCACAATCATTGGTTAATGATTGGACTCAATGGTCTTAAAGGTCTTTTCCAATCTAGGCAATTCTGTGATTCTGTGAATACCGTAAAACCTTTATAAGGCATCCCACTATCCTGTGGTTTATAAACGTCATGTTTCACAGAAGTTACTTTCGGAGGAAATTAGTTTTGTGCTTTCCTGAAGCTGTATTAACTGCGTTCACCTGTACCAGACATTGTAAGGATGGTGGTGTTTCTTTGGAGTAAGTCTTGAGTTAAAAAAGCTGCTTCGCCGTTTTGATTGGTGCTGTGTATTTACACTTGATCAAAACAGAATTCTGTTTGAAGTTGGCATTTTTCTCTGTATTTTTTACTTTAAAAATCAGTTGAAACTTAGTGAATGTTTGAGGAAACTTCCTCCAGCATTTCTCAACACAAGTGACTCTGACTTGCCCATTACCACGCCCTCCAAATGCAGATAATTTTAAACCAGCAAAATGTCGAATGCTGGTATGTTAATAACACAGCACACCGAGTGGATCTGTCAGTTTTTGAAAAACAGTTTGCAGTGTTAAAAATGAATTATGGTGCAAGATGGAGCGTTATTGCACTCTTTTCCCTTCTTTCGAGACACACAACACGTTCGTAGTTGATGGTTTTGCTATAGTATGTACATACCTTACATTGTTTTCTACGAGCAGCCAAATCTCCCTTCTGTGCATCAGAAGCACCTTCTGTGTCTTACTGTAATAAGAGAGACTCCAGTGAAATAAGGTTTTAGCTTGGTGAGAAACCACCTTTCACTTTCCACGGTTAAACTCTCTAAATAATGGCTCCATTCCATTGAACCATAATTTTTGACAGATAGATAAATGCTGTAGCTCTTCTTTTGAAGGTGAATGAAGATACTTAGTTCTCAGGCAGATGAGGTAAGAAAGACCAAGGACTCGCTGCCTTCAGCGAGTTTCTCTGTTTGACTTGACTCTCATTTTGTGAACTCATGACGCAAATCCACCACTTAATTAACAATACCCTTTTACATGCTGACAGTTAGTCATACATGGAACACGTATTTTAGCTTTGAGCAGCATGTGGGTTTTTAAACTTGCATTATTTTTCTCTTCAAATAAATCAGTTTTAAATGGAAAATGCCTTTGCTGCAATATCGCGTTTTTCTAGTGTGAATACAGAACGCTTGTAGAGCAAACTAAGCTGCCAGCTTGCATGAGGTCATATCTTTACTTTCATCTAAATAGTATACGTGCTACTGCTTAAAGGACTTTCCATCTCGTTGGAATAGCCAATATCCCAGAAAAGACGATCCTTTTGTGAGGCATGTCATATCTGAAAACATAGGTTTCTGCCACATACAAAACTGGAAGTTCTTTTGCAGTTCCTGACTTAAAAAAAAACCCCACTTTTAGCTTCAGAACTATAATAGTGAATTAATGTAATTTAGGTAATTGAATATGTGGATTTTAAAACTATCATAAAGGCCATGCGCGTATTTCTTCAGCAGTTTCACATTGTTGAGTTTATGGAAGGTCTCAGCACAACTTGAATGGACAGAGGAAAAAAACATGTTTTTTCTTCCCCCTGTTAGTTCACAGAAGTTGATGAAGATGATTGGGATATATCATCAGTAGAAGAAGGCTTTTTATTGACGAAAGATAATAGAGGCCAGAAGGCATCGACAGCTCAGAAAAACGAGTCAACAAACGCTGCATCTGTGGTACATGCTTGGGGACTTCCGAAGACAAGTGTGCCAAAGGAGGAAGGTAACATATTCATCCTTCCACATTATAGAATCCTTAAGGTTGGAGAAGACCGCTAAGATCATCAAGTCCACCTGTCAACCGAACACTACCATGACCACTAAACCATGTCCTGAAGTGCCACATCCACACTTTTTTTTTTAACACCTCCAGGGATGGTGACTCCAGCACTTCCCTGGGAAGCCCAGGTGACTGACACACCTAGAGGAAAGCTTATGTAGAGTGTATTACATTGTAGTTCAACAGATGGTCTTTTGTAAGAAAAGAGTAAGCAAGAAAAACTGTGTGCTTGGGTTTTACGTCATATAAATGGCATATATGATATTTATGATACATACTTACACATAAATAACACACACACATAAATATATGGAGATGCCAAGAAAGTGTATATTTGAGATTTTTGAAACATAGAGTACTATCAGTCTTCAACCTTATCTTAAAAATGAATCATTTGGGGTGTTTGGTTTTTTTTTTTAATCCCTTCCCAGATTTAAGGGAAGAGGGAAACTTTCTTACTTTGTCTTGAGAATAATAATAAAATTTCATGTTTGTTCAAGATACCTAAGTGACCTACCAGGCTTGAGATAAATATTTGAACTACTGGTAAATCAACAGCCCGAATCTAACATAGAACTTATGTAATCGTTTCTAGCCCTAACATTTCAATATACGTAAAAGTTCAGGCTGTGTCGGTTATTTGAAGATACTTTGGGTTATTTTTAAAGGGAAAGTAACGCTCACACTGACTGCTTGTGCCGTGCGTTGTATTGTGTGACAGAAACAGCCCAAGTGTTACCAACACTTGTCGTTTCCTCGCCAGCTGAAATTCCGGACTTCCAGAAGTCCACGGGTGTTTGCTCACAGAGATAGCATGGGATTTTCTCTCACAGATAAATACAAAGTGAAAATAGCCCCAAAAGAGTATTAATAATTGTTAATTTTTTTTTTTTGTCGTTTTAACAGGCCTTCACGAAGCTGATAATACGAGCACGTTAAAAAGCAGCTTAGTCACTGTAACAGATTGGAGTGACTCTTCAGATACATAATTGGTGTGCCCCTGGTGGGAGGCGCTGCTTCCGGCTTCCCTCAAGCTTGAAAAGGTAGTTGAAAACATCAAGTGTTTGCTCTTCGTTTCTCATACTGGTCTCATAATAACAAGGAATACTGTTTACAGAACTTCTTCTGTCTTTTAGTCCTAAATTTGAAACAAGAATATTCATATCCACATTCCCGGCCATGAAGCTGAGACTTAATTTTTCGTTCTCGTTGATTCGGTGGTGAACGTCTCGGTGGTTTCACTGAGGTGAAGATTTTACCTCTAATGTTTGCATTAAAGATTGAAACTGGTCTTGCAGGAAAGGCTGTTAACCAATGAACAGAGCTTACTGCAGAGTAGAACTGTATACAATTTTCAAGTGCATATTTTTTGTATTTGATCATGAATTTTATATAAAATTGTGGACGTTTGAAAGAAAACACTTCCACGTATGTTAAGTTTCTACCATGGTTTACAATAAACACCCAAATGAGAAGAAAAAAAAGGCTTCAGCTATAAAACTAGTTGTTATTATGAAATGTCTTGTCTTCAGGCAAGTTTGGTTTTTTTAATTTTATGTATTAGAGTTGAGCCTCAGTTAACATAAAAGCCCCAAAATTAAGAAAAAAAATTAAAACATCCAGCTAAAGTGAGCAAAGTACTGACCTGCCACTGTGGAAGTACTTTCATTTCCCCTGTACTCGGCACTCCTGAGACCACACCTTGAGTACTGTGTCCAGTTCTGGGCACCACAGTACAAGAAGGACATTGAGGTGTTGGAGCAGGTGCAGAGAAGGGCAACAAAGCTGGTGAGGGGTCTGCAGATATGTCATATGAGGGGCGCCTGAGGGAACTGGGATTGTTTCGTCTTGAGAAGAGGAGGTTGAGCGGAAATCTCATTGCTCTCTACAACGACTTAAAAGGAGGTTGTAATGAGGCTGGTGTTGGTCTCTTCTCCCATGTAACTAATGAAAGGACAAGAGGTAATGGCCTCAAGTTGCACCAGGGGAGGTTTAGATTGGATATCAGGAAGAAGTTCTTTACTGAAAGAGTGGTTAGCCATTGGAACAGGCTGCCCAGGGAGGTGGTGGAGTCATCATCCCTGGAGGTGTTCAAAACATGGGTAGATGTGGTGCTTCAAGACATGGCCTAGGGGTTAGGGAGATGTTCGAAGAAGGTTGGACTAGATGATCCTAACTCCTTTCCAACCTGAATGATTCTGTGGTTCTATGATTCATATTTCTGTTTTGCCCATATTAGCTGCCTTGTTAAAAAAACCCAACAATTGTGTTTTGACTTAAATGAAATATGAAAAGAAAATTGAATAACTTGGTGGTTCTGATGTATTTGAGATGATAACAGATATAAAACCTTTTCTGTCATACTGTGGCATTATTAAATAGGACTATTCATTTTTATGTATTTCGGCATTTCTCCTAAAATAACCAATGTATTGAAACCCCAAGAGTCCACAAGTTCAAACTTCAAGACAGAGCCGATCTTGTGTCTGATTGTGCCCTTAAAAGCCATCATGCTTCCATAGACAGGTTAAAAAAACCCAAAAGTACCAGCCAAGTTTTTGAACCGTTGTGACCAATTCAGTATTATCTACAATAGTGTGGTTTGGTGGTGCCTGCTTTGATGTGGTCAGCCCTTCAGGAATGCCACTGGAGAGCGGACCGGCTGGTATCGCCTGGGGTTTTTCCTTCCTACCCTTGGTGGCTTGGCGCCGTTCTGTAGCCAAAGGTGTCCTGGCACCCTGCCCAGCAGGAGGGAATGAAACCAGCCCCTGGAAGTGACTTGTCACCTGCAGGTTTGAGCGCAGAGGCAGGGCGTGAGCCCAGTGGCACAAAGCAAATGCAGAGTGTCAGAACTTGTTCTGAGCCTTGTCTCGCCCACCACAAGACCCCGTGTGGGCTGCAGCCTTGCTCAACCTTTGCTCTCCCTGCTGTGCACCTTAAAGCTCAGGATCACACACGCCCTCTTCTCGTGCATGTTCTTCTTAGGCAAGACCCTCTGTAGTGACTGTTTTTGTGACAAGTAGCCCTGACTCTTCCTACTACCTGCCGCTGCCTCCCCAAATCTTCACCCGGTCTCTTCTTATTCCTGTGGCACTGAAGTGACCAGGTTGTGTGTTCTTCCACCCTGGCAATGTGAGGAGGAGCTAAGAGCCTGCTGATTCCCGCTGTCTGTTGTCACCGGGCGCTGGAGCTACGATGTGCTCTGCAGTTCCCATGTCGCTGCTCATCAGCGATGAGATATGGTGGGTACTAAGCTGCACGGAGCCTGGCTGTTTTGTCCAGGACTGAATTCATCTCAGAAGCGGTTGCAGTGACACGCTGTGGTCAGCATGGTGCCGATTCCCATACGCAACGGACATCCTCAGTTGGTAAATAACCTCTTTTATTTTTTTTTTCAAGAAAGCAACATCAGCTCATGATTTCCAGGTATAAACTTTACAATACCAACATCCATCTTAAAATATTACATAATAAAATTTACATCAATATGTAAAAAGCTGCAAGTTAATGTTTTAAAAAGTCATTGTCTTAGTGGTAAGTACATTAGGGTTGGGGGGGGAGAAATCACTCTGAATGAAACGTACAAACTCATTTTTGAAACGCTCTGAATCTTCCAACAGTACAATCAAACATAAGCGTTCTTGTCAAAGTGCTTTGGTGGGGTTTTGTCTGGGACACTGTTGTGGACCTTTGTACGAGAAGACATCACAGACGCAGCTCCATTATATGCATACGCCCTCCTGAAAAGAGAATCAACCATTTACAGCTCGTCCCACAGACACGTAGCATCTCTGCATCCACGCGTTATAGTAATATAAAACTAGAAGAAAGTATAGGAATGTACCTATACATTTTAGGGGAGGGGACACTCCTTTCTTCCCTGTGTGCTCTCTTTCTGGTCAGACATTCCCCCTCCAGCATCTCTCTATAAACGAGTGTCCCTTGCTCCCAGCTAAGTCAACCAGGGCCCGATCACAAGCTTTTTAGGCTGAGGCAGATCCCAGGTGAATAGTTACTCCCTCCAGCGGTGCCTCTTCTGCTGCTGGAGGTCCCACTGCCACCACAGCTGTCCTTCACCCCTCTCACTTTTGATCCGACTTGCCATTAAAGAAACTTGGCTATTCACCTCTCTAGAGTGACCTGACCACTTCTCCTACATCAGGGAATGCATTTTTTCCCAGCTGTAGTAAATTTATGAAGTATAGAGAACACAAGTATTTGTTCTGAGGCAACAGCTTTTCTTAATTACGTTACTGATGGGCAGAGCATTATCCATATATCCCATTATTTTCCGTCATTACACGATCTTTTTCTGAACCTCACTAAGAAGCGTTTTTGAGACGTAATCAAACCACGTACGTATGGCAGGTACCAATGCGCTAGTATTGATTTCCTTCAGTAGGTACAACTTGTGTTTTACCTTGGAGAGTTACTGTTTTCAGCTATAGAGAAGCAGAATATACTGCCACCAATTATGCAGAGTGAAGCTCCAGCCCAGCCGATGAACAAAGCTGCTCCTAATTCATACCTACAGGGAGTTAACAAATGCGTTTAATGGAAGACGGCATGGATTTAACAGATTTTTTTCAGAATAAAGGAACTAAATGTTATTTTCTCCTGAATCACTTTCCACTGACATACACATTATTCATGGCAAAATCAGCGGTTCTGCCATTCACCCACGTTCTTTTCATTACATCCCTCTTACTCAGGAGGCAAACTCCATCCCCACGGTACGCCTGGGCAATGCTTATCTCCCCACGCAGCCAGCCGGGATGCCAGGCTTTCCCACATCTCCTCCCGCATTGCTTGGCCACGGGGTTACGTGATTCTTTGGTCCGTTTGCAGCGCACAGCTCCCGTCCCCTTGGACCATCTCACGTTTGTTCCCGTTGGCTCCCAAGCTGGCCTGGGGCTTTCACTGAGCCAGCGACTGGAGCTGCTGCCTACACCTCTCCTTAACTGTCCGCCCCCCGGCTCTCGGGATTTCTCTTTCTCCCTGTCCACACTCCAGCCTGTTGGAGACAGGAGGTTTTCAGATGTGTGTATGTGTAACGTGCCTACGCAATACATACACACACACACGTTCTATGTGTGTTACAGATATACATGCGCACGCGTGCAGATGTATATGTGTGCACACACCCACGTGTGCATGGGCTGGCAACTGTCTGCTTCTCTAGTCCCCGTGGCTGGATTCAGGCTGGAAGACATCAGTCTCCTCCGAGCCCTTGGGCACAGCTCCAGGTCATCAGCAACAGTCCCCTCTGCTGCGCGGGGCGGCCACGGAGCGCTTGCCGCCAGAAACTGCTCACTTTGAGAGCAGCTGGTGGTGCTTTAGGAGCATTAGCACACAAGGGTAAGTACAAGTTTCTAAAGCTACAGTAGTAAAAGAAGGGCATGGGCAAGAGATTCTTTTCCTCTTTCTTGAGCTCAGCGCCCATAACCTGAGCTCTGGAGCTTCAAGAGGAGCAGCAAGCCACAGCTGCCACTTGTCTGCTCCACTCCCCAGCTCTTTGCCTGAGGTACCACTCTTCAAAATCCTTTCAGGATGACCTGCATTAGACCACAGGCCAAACAGTCTCCAGAGCCTCATATTCCTCACTCTTAGGACAGACTGTGGCTCTCTAGCTCCTTCTTTTCTGCTCCAGTTCCTCCTTGAGGAAACCTTTATCCCCTCCTGACTCCTAGGATCCTGCACTGAAAACACAGGCCCCTGTCAGTCCTCCAACCACGGTTAATGATCAGGTGGCTGCGCTGTTCAAGCCTTTATTAGTAAGTTTGTTTATTCATTGTAAGCTCTGGTGAGGCAGCTGAATGAAAGCCTCTGCTCGACCGTCTGTGCAATGGAAAGCCTGTGCAGCTGCATACTTCTCAGCTAGTTATGAACATTTCCAGGTGAACAGAGCCTAATTTCACATTAGCTGAAATAGAAAACTGAAAACACCTGTAAGCTGTTCTACAGAACTTGTATCTTTACAAAGATGTGTCCCTCAGGGGTCCGTACTGGGACCAGTGCTGCTTTGTATCTTCAACAATGCCACAGATAGTGAGATCAAGTGCACCTTCAGCAAGTTTGCCAACAACACCAAGATGAGCCGTGCAGTTGACATATCTGAAGGACAGGATGCCATTCAGAGGGACCTGGACACACTTAAGAAGTGGGTCTGTGTGAACTTCATGAGATTCAACAAGGCTAAGTGCAAGCTTCTGCACCTGGGTTGGGGCAATCCCCAATATCAGTACAGTCTGGGAGACAGAGAGCAGCCCTGTGGAGAAGGACTTGGGGGTACTGGTGGATCAAAAGCTGGACATGAGCCGACAATGTGCACTTGCAGCCCAAAAGTCCAACTGTATCCTGGGCTGCATCAAAAGAAGTGTGGCCAGCAGGCCAAGGGAGGTGATTCTGTCCCTCTACTCTGCTCTAGTGAGACTCCACCTGGAGTGCTGTGTCCAGGTCTGAAGTCCTCAGAACAAGAAAGACATGAACCTGTTGGACCAGGTCCAGAGGAGGGCCACAAAAATTATCAGAGGGCTGGAACATCTCTCCTATGAAGAAAGGCTGAGAGAGTTGGTGTTGTTCAGCCTGGAGAAGAGAAGGCTCCAAGGAGACCTTATTGCAACCTTTCATTAGTTAAAGGGGACCTACAAGAAATATGGGGACAGTTTTTTTAGCAGGGCCTGTTCTAACAGGACAAGGGGTAATGGTTTTACACTAAAAGAAGGGAGATTTAGATTAGAGGTAAGGAAGAAAATTTTTACAGTGAGGGTGTGGAACACTGGCTCAGGTTGCCCAGAGAGGTGGTAGATGCCCCATCCCTGGAAACATTCAAGGCCAGGTTGGACGGGGCTCTGAGCAACCTGATATCGTTAAAGACGTTCACTGCAGAGGCGTTGGACTAGATGACCTTTAAAGGTCCTTTCTAACCCAAAAGATTCTATAATTCTATGATTCTAAGATTACATTGTGGAAACAGTCAAAAATTGCCTGTGAGCCCAGACACTTGGAAAATGATACAGTGACTGCTATAATAGGTCACAAGAGGGTGAACACTGGCTGGAGAACAAAAAATAATTTCCCCACATTTTCTTAAGATCCTAACCAGAAGTAAAGTACAGACTTTAAAAAAAAAAAGTCACACAGGGAGAAAAAGCCACACTTGGGGTATCAGTGCTAGATGCCATGGACACCCAGGTTCAATTTCTCGGAGACTTACTGCCAAAAAGAGATAGAGATGTTGGAGCTCAGAGGTAGAACGCTTCATGAGGGCTTGCACCTGACTCTTCATGGCCCCACTAGTGCTCTAACTTCTAGGTGTTTTTTTCATTTTCCGTTCACATCACCTAAGCAGAGGTTTTATTTATCATCCCTTGGTAAAAAAGGATCAGATTCCCCTAGATGTTTTCCATACCCAGTGTGGGACTCAGGCACCTAACCCCCAAATTAAACTCCTGGAAACCACAGCTCAGCTGTCTTTCACTCTGGAAAACTCTGCACCTAGCCGCATTTGACTTCAAAATCTGCCAAACTTCTCAAGTTTTAATTCTAACTGTGCTTACTTTTCCACCCATGTGCTACAGTTTTCACAAGACTTGAGCAGATTTCTGTCTGTTCAAGGACTGGGGGTTCTCTGATTAGAAGCAGATATCTACATCAGAGCTCATCACCTAGGATCCTGTTGTAGCAAACACGCAAGAAATACAAAGCACGGTTCTAAAACACCCTTAAGGAACTTCTTTTAATGAGCTGTAAAGGCAGATCCAAAATGACTAGCTGCAATGTGAGGAAAGCCCATCCTGGGGATCCTTCCATCCCTGCAGGTACCGCCAGAGCACACCTAAGCTACATGGACCAGAGGTAGGCTCCCCACAGAAGTCAGCGCAAACCACCACTGTGCTGGAGAGCACAGCTGGACCAAGGCCCAGGAAGGCTGTTGCTGTAACAACTTAGTTGACAAGACTATCTGCCTAGAAAGTTCATTTCCACATTTCCATCCAACATTGGTTGGCCAGAGTCTAATGCAAGAGAGACAAGGAGACCAATTGCCATCTCTCCTTCTGAAGCTCTTCAGTTGTACAGTGAAGAAATCAAGATTTCACTGGGTTTAACTGGGTAGAAAAGGGTTACCTGACTGTTGTCTTCTAGCTGGGAAAGAAGACCTGGGGTCTGGCCTTTGCTCTTGGGATTGTTTGTACTCTTCAAGCAACACTTGTTACTGTAACATGTATAAACAGACTCCATATAGGGACCCTTCTCAGGTGGCTGCCACACCACCAGGTTAATGAGTTGCAGTGCTGGGTTAATTAGTCTTTCCTCCACATCCTTAAACAGGTAAAAAAAACTTTCTGATTTACATTGGTGCTGGCGAGGAAAACTTCAAATTTTCAGTTGCGTATCAGCCTGTGTATGGCTCCCTGGGTTTTATCCAATCCACCTTCTCAGCATTTAAGAAGCCAACCTAACCTCCCAAGATTCTCCAGTATTTAAAAAAAAAAAAAACTCTTACCATATGAAAAAAACCCTATATACAGAGATAGGCTTTTTTAGAAGAAATTTATGCATTTTCTGGTTTTCCCTTTCCTCTCTCTCATTAAAATCTTTGCAGGAAACACACTCTTCTGTTCTATCATTCTAGGTTGCAAGAACCAAAGCAGCCACTCTCTGAAGTCTGTGGCTGTGTATCCACTGTCCCCAGCCAGTGAAATCAGTCTGATGAGAGATCCCTTACAGATTGCTGGCAGCTTAGGGGGAAGAGGGACATTAATGAAGAAGCTTAGAGGTGGTGACCGCTGAGGACTATGAGAGAACTGAAAGCCACCTTCAACTACACTGACCAAACAGACTGAAAGCTGAATTTTTGCTATAATCCAGGGAGGCAGAATTCAGTGAAAGGAAGAAAGTACAATATCAGTATAGAATAAAAATATTCTAGTTGTTACGTGCATTAGGACCATGAAATAAACTTCCAAGCAAACCAGTGGAAGCTTCATTAGCTGACTGGATGTTGGCAGATGTAAAGGACATACCTACCTACCGAATCAGCACAACTACCCAAGGGAAATACACATTTTTAATGTCTAATTCTTACAATTTTTGGAAAATTAAAAAAAGATTCAACTGTAACAGCGTGACAGAGGGCCTGTGTGAACTGTGCACAGTCCATTCAGAGACAAGGAATCTGAAGGGGAACAATTCTCTATAACAGAGGACCAGTCAGCAAGAATGATCATGATTCTGGAGCTCAAAATGTAGCAAGGGACAAAAAGGATAAAGACTGTAAGAGAGAGGTTTTTAATTAAAAATAGCGAAGTGACAGAGTAGTTTCCTAAGAAAAGCTGTGGGAGCAACGGTAGGAAGGCAGCAAAACAGAAGCACAGATCTTCGCACATCAGAAGTGTCTGACAAATAATGGAACCCACCTTGGCTGCAAGCACCAAGATGTCCCATGCCGTCCTCAAAACTCTGCATGTGTTATATTGTAGGGTCAAGCAATTCCTTTGGAGATGTTTGAAACTGGCAATGCAAACGCATCAGGACATGAAGTCCAGCTTAAGATTTCTTTCTAAGTAAAGAAAGTCTTAGGGTGTCCCTGTGGTGCCTGTCATTCCTCAGTTAAGTACATAACTCAAACCAGAAGTCTCCTGGGCAACAGCTTTAGGCAGGTCTCTGATTCCTCCTGCACCCATACATAGTCAGGGTGCTTCTTCCAAGCGCAGAAGGCTGGAGAGAAAATCTGACAGCTGAGATGATGCTGAACATCTCGTGGTGTTTGTTTTCCACCAACGGTATCTCAAGCCTGTCTTTGACACCGCCAGAATGACTTCAGGGGAGAAACGTGCAGTAAAAGGTGAAAGGTTGAAACCCTCTCTCGGTGAAAAGCCAATGTCAAAATTCCACAAAATACCAGCAAAGCATATTAAATGCTTCTGCAATGCATCCCAAAGTAAGAGTTCACAGACAGCAAGGAAATACATTACTCCAAGATATTTTACATCGCTTAAGAGAGAAAGGTGTTGAATTCCACCATGAGCTTAACCTAACGCAAGGTGATTGCACGAGCTACATACACTGTGTGCAACTCAAGTTACAACTTCTGGCTTTCCTCTCTGCCTTTATCTTTGTAGCCGTGATTATGTGTGCCCACAGCTGAGCTATGCTGGTTGTTCGGGAAAAAGGTAGTTTCTGCAGAGGATGTTTTACTATCTTTATTTCGATATTTAAACTGGATTTCTCATTCCCTCGCAGTAAAACTCTGCTGTGAGGTCTGTCTGCTCTTTTGCAGCACAAGAGCGTAAGGACACAGTATAGGAACGGGATTTCTGGCAACAACCGCAGCATTTTTCACTAGAAACAGTAAGCCTGATGAATAATTAACTTCTGGCTATATAGGCAGGCTCCATTTTCTTCGCAGTACCTCACATCTTTGTTTCTTTTGGAGGCCTTTCGAACCTGTCCTCACAGTATCAAACAAGCAGAAACTATAGTAGAATTAAGGAGGAAAGTAGTATGAACTTGTTTTGAAGGCACGAGAAGCAGTGTCAGCCCTACCACAAACGTGAGTCCAGTTAATGTTATTTATTCACACCATTTTCTTCCTATCAAGGAGACACAGAAAGGCTCAGGGTTCCTTACTTGGGTCTCAGGGAAATGTATACCCAATGCTTGACATATCTTGGAACGATCACCAAGAAAACTTTGAAATCCTTGCCCTTAAAGATAACGTTACATTAGGTAAGAAGCCAAAACAGGGAGGTCTATGATGCTACAATTTACAGACAAGGTTTTCAGAATTTATAGTTAAGATGTGACTACAAAATCCAGGCACTGTTTCATGAATTGCTGCCTTTGTAGGTCCTGAGAACTTTCACAGCTTTCAAGGGAGTCTCTAGGGATGCTCATGATTTCTGGTATGGATCCCACAATTCTATAAACACTCATTGCCTTAAATTTAATTACAAATACAGTCAAAGCACTTATGTTAGTGCTTATAAGATCACATAATAAGGTTTATGAACCAAACTGCAGTCATCTGGATTCAAAATTCTGTCAGCAAAAAGTCCACAGAGCCTGCAGAAACCTCTCTTCAAGTCAAGATTGTGCAGTGCTTGACACCTTTATGGAAACTACCTTCTGTCACAAGCTTAAGGAAATAATTTTCTTCCTTTCCTATCGAATGGTGTGCCTAATGAGCGCCTCTGTCTTGTGAAATCATTTTGCTGCGTCTCCTACACAAATGCAAGTTTCACCTCTGATTAACCCCATTTGCTCTTCGGCAAGCAGGGCAGAACCCTGCCAGGCTGCAATAAGCCTGGGCACAAAGATTACAGAGCAATCACTGCACTCAAAGGTACATTTGTTCATTAAATTTCAGCACACGGTTACTCCAGTTGGAAAACATGATTAAATAAAACTGCAGCCCGCTCTCCGTCTCTGCCCAACAGGAAAGGCACCTGCTCGCTCTTTACATGGGCTCTGGTGCGCAGTATGAAACTTAAGGTCTACTTCTTTGAAAGATTTATGGGTATAGGAAAGTACTTACTTTTGTGCAACAAAAGAAGGATCAAAGAACTCAGACGTAATCCTGTTTGCATACAGGGAACAACTAGTCATAGAGCACAACCCTGAAAAGCATAAGACAAACCATTCAGTGGAGCCAGCAGAAGAGCTTTGCACCTGACCCTGACGCCAGTGAAGTCATGGAGAATTGTGCACGGATTTCTGCGGAAAAAAAAGCAGCTCTGGTATGACTTCAAATATGCAAACTTAGAGAAATAAGGTATATTTACCAGAGAGTATGAAAATCAGTCCAGCTAAACAAGCTATTTTCGCTTTAGTCTGATCGGAGCCTCCGACTTTTGTACACTTCATCCCAATCAGTCCAAAAACAGCACCGAAGAAGCCCAGGCAGACAGCGGAGATCATCAGTCCTCTGCAGGCCTGGATGTAACCTGCAGTGAGAAAGGGTAAGGCTAACGTGAGAACTGGAACCACAATGGCTTTCGCTGCAGTTCCTCTCCCTCTGAGCAGCTTCTGGCATTCACTATTGCAAACCAAATCCAACCTTGGCTGGAGTAATGTCACCTTACCATTGAGGGTTCTTCTAGGCAATGTACGCCCTTCACAGGACATCATCACCTGAGCCCAGCTCATAAGAAACATACTGGGGGCAGACATTCAGGGCTGCAAAAAATAATCGGGTATCTGCAAGAGGTTGTACCCATGAGGTTTTGAAGAGCAAGTCCACACGGTCTGTGCAGTGGCACGCTACTGAGCCACTCTGCACACAAAGCAAGTCCTAGACGTCAGTCTTGTGCATGTGTGCGGCAGATGCAATACAACCAGCAGCAGGTTGGCAGCATTGACCCTGGCTGGGGTCCTAGGCCTGCCTGGACATGCCACCAGTTTGATCTGGACCTGCTAAGGAGGCCCTCATTCTGCAAGGAAGTCAAACACCTGCTCAGCTTCATGGACAGCGGCAGCCCTTTGAGATAACACAAATCACTGCCACACTGAAGCCTGGACAAGGGCTTGGGGCTGGCTTTAGCCACAGGCAATTCTGCTGTGCTGGCTGAAGCTGCTTTGAGCCGGAGCTCTCAGGGGCAGGGCCCTTCAGCAGGACAACAGGTTGCTTGGCCTCTTCTCCCTTCCAAGAATATCTGGTAATTGAAAGACTGTGATAATCTCACTGTTTACAGGGTGGACCACTGCAATCTTACACAGCTGAATAACCATCACAAGATGTTTTTCTTCATAACCTGCTGTTACAGCTCATTTAAAATGAAAGTCTACTTCCACTATTAGGCTATTCATTCCTTTCGCTTTGATCTCCAGTGGGTGGAAATGCTGAGAGGTAAACCACATTCTCATTGCCTATTACACCAAATTTTACATAATAACAAATAAACAAAAAAAAAAACCTGCATAAAAGCATAGGAAATAAATAGGAAATTAATATATTAAAACAAGAAGGCAGCAGATTCAAAACAAAAAGTGTGCTTGTTCACATAACGAAGTTGTGGAAGACCTTTCCACAGGATATGTGGATGCTAAAGGTTTACAGAGATTCAGTAAGAGATTGGGTATATTCATTAAAGAGAAATCTCTGTCTCGCTGGCAGGTCCTTGAGCTGCAGATGGCTACCACTGACACTTGGCTGCCTTCTGCTCTCCTTACTGCCACCCACTTTAGCTGCTGCTGGCTGGAGGCATCTCAGCTCCGGAATGACTGCTCTGTGTTTGAGCAATGTTTAAAAAAACCCCCACTGATCCGCAGCTTTGTGCAACAAGCAGCACAGAAGAAGCAACTAGTAGCACGTTAACACCCCGTTTCATCGGTGCTAATGAACTTCGGTGCTGTGCTGCACGTCTGCAAATGCAACCTACTGCCATTTATCTGCATCTGCTGGCACACATGCAGACTTCTTTCATTTGCAGCAAGCTTCCGTAGCCCATCTGCTAAGAAAATACAATAGTTGATGAAGTAACTGTAAGTGTCTCGCATGTTGGAATATACAAGAGAGAGTCATTTGTACAAGACCCGTGTCTGAAGAAAGCCCCCTTGCTTTGCTGATTTTTGTGACAGGCATGGAAAGTTGGCTTTACTACTTTTGGAGGTCTCTAATGCGTTTCCTGCAGCAGGTAAGCGGGAGATGGAGATTGGCAAGGAAGCTATTATTTTTGACAGGCCCTATTTATTGACACTGTTAGTAGCTAATTGACACATTAAAGTGCTGAACCATGAACATATTTACCCGGAGGTCCTCTAAACTTTTATTTATGCCTGAACCTTCTAGAGGAAACAGTAAATATTCACCCCAACCAAAATAGCCAGCATATGCTAGGAACCACAGGGCTGAAATTCAGCTGTTCCTGAAGGTCAATACACAGTTTTAGAATAGGTGGAGGGTAGTGAGACAGCAAGAAATAATTAACTCACTCACCCAGAAATCATTTTCAATTATAAACAGCATGAGCTGGAGGACTGCTCAGTTCTGCTGAATGAATAACCTTCCTCACTAAATATTTCACCGAATTGGGCAGGCCAGCCACAGTGGGACTTGCTTCAGTTCATCACAGCAATCATCCAACTGGCACACATTTTTAAAACAAAGTATATAAAAAAAAAAATCACCATCTACACCAGTAAAATGGAAGAGCAGAACACTCTTGTTAGTCCCACTAGGCTGACTGGAGCATTAGGAGGCATGAAAGGGTGAAATCAACCTTTTGACCAAATCCAGCCTCCTATTGCTTGGACCCTAGGTTAAAACCATATATAGCATTTGGCTGTAAGACTAATTATGCTTTTCCTTTGCTTCCTAGAAAGCACGACCATGACATTGCTTACCAAGGCTTATAAAGTAGAGAAGTGTAAAGAGGAGCTGCCTATTTCTTCAGACTCCTCCACTCAAGACCAAAGACCATCCCCTTCCCAAATGTTTATCATCTGTATTTCCACCAGCTCCTGTGGGAAGCTTGTCATGTACATATTAACCACCCAAATAAAGCTCCCAAGCAACAAAAAGCCATGTTTTAAACAGACAAGCAGACAAACATGCATTACTCATAAGTCATGTTTAGCAGCATTCCAAGAGAAACCTATTTCAAGGTAGTTTTTTTCTTTAAACAAATGTGTTTTGTCTTGCATTCAAATTAATCTTGTTAGATCTTCATCTTGCTTCACTGCTCTCACGCTTGCCTCTCATGCTCACAGAGAGTTGGGAGGAATTCACATATTCCTATCATATGACAGTCAGAAAAAAAAATATGCAAAGTTCTAGGGACTGTCACTTTCACAATAAATGCCTCTGGTGGCATCTTGCAGTTTGCATCACATGAAGTGTAAGAGGTAGCCTTACAGATACAGTGTAGATTCCTTCTAGAAATACATATCCATCCATTACTTTTGTATGTTTATCTAAGCTCTAACACCCTCTTTCAGCTCACAAGTTATTTTCTGTTCAGCTCTGTTCTTGCAAAAGGTCATTGGATCCACCACTGGAAACATGGAAACTGATACGTCCGCCTTTGGGGAGGTAGTCTCATCACCAAGTTTCCACCTATGACAAGTAAACAGCGCACAACAGTAAACTCAAAATGATTTTAAGTCCCACAGACAGCAAGAATATCTTTGCTCACATCCAGAATGTGGGGCTAAGCAAAGTGATTTCTTGTACAGGAATGCATAAAGGTGGAAGGGCATCTTCTCTGGTGGCCGCTTCTGTGAAGAGACAGCCTGAAAGCCACTGGGGCAGCCCTGCTGCCATGCCACCCTACAGCAATCTGGGGAGCATGGTCCAAGACCACTCCATGATGCAAACCAAAACAACAGTAATGGGGAACCATCTCTGGATCACTTCTGACCCAAACTACAACACTGCTTCTGAAGAAGGAAGGACTTCTGCACCTCACAGGAGAGCCCCAGCAACTGGCATGGCAATACCCTGATTTCTTACCCCCCTGTTTTACCTCTGACCCTGTGGCAGACCTGAGCAGCCTCTCCAGACAAGAAGTCCAGCAAAATTCAGGGGTTTCCCATTTGACAAAAATCCACTTCCGTAGAAGAGGAACTGCTCTGCGAGGCAAATTCTCTCCAGCAACGTGAGGAAGGAGTGGAGCTGAGCCACCTTTCCCTGAGACAACAGAAATATTTCTAGTAATTTCCCAGTCCTGCCCTACCACTTTGACGAGATGGCAGGAGAGGAGATGTATCTCTATAGGCTTTTTGTTTCTGCTCACAAATGGGAATGCCAGATGTGCCCTTTTTTGTGTCTTTTGAGTCTCCCACCCGAGGATGGAGTGAGGGAGTTCCCATATTCCCGATCACAGCGAACCGGGATCCAGCTCGGCCACGTAAGTCTGTGCCAAGAGGAAGAGGAGGGAAGGGAGAGGCTACCCGAGGGCCAAGGCAGATTCGGCTTACACACTGACATACAAACCCTTCTAAGCTATGCATGACGCACTGCAACCCCTGCACTGGGGAAGGGTTGGGGTGAAAAGGGGACATACACACCCACCATCAGGTGCTAGCGGGTTCCCAGCAAGGCCCGTAAACACAAGGAGGGGAGCCTGGGCTAGGCTAGCTATGGAAAGCCCCTCTGGCTGTGGTGGCTGCCCCTCCACTCCATCCCAGCTTGCCTGGCCTGCGCTGCGGGGGTTACGTTACTCTCTCTCCAGCCTGCCTGTCATTTGCATTGTGCCTGGGTACCAGGATCTGGCCCTACAGCATTTATAGATGTTATTGAGAAATACTGGAGCCAAGAACCTCCTGCTACTGACAAACAACCTGCCCAGGAGGATAGGATAAGGCCCTTCCAGGTGTGCATTTCGGATTCACTTCTGTCCAAAATGAGCTAGTGGCTGTTCCACTGTGCAGAGGGTGCCTCAGAAACGCACTCCTTGGGCAAGTGGAACATGTCACTCAACGCACAAGGTTTCAGTGCACAAGAGTCTGGAGGACAGGTAAAGACTTCACTGTCAAATTTCTTATTGTTCTTGGAATTTTAAATGCTCCCAATGCTGCACACTTGGTAACTACGCTTTTCTTCCTCTGAACACAGATTAACCCAGAACTAAAAGAACAGCTAAACAACAGATTCGGTGGATCTGAAAGGTTACGCACTGGTGACCACTCCATGCCCGCCTGCACACAGACCACAGCTCCTTGCCCAAGCCTGGAAACCATGTTCTCAGCTGCAACACTCGGCCACAGGGTGACTGCTGCCAGCAGAGGCCAGCCAGCTCTCGCACCCTTTTGGAGGAACCATCAAAGCCGTCATCCACCACAGAGCTGGGTCAGAAAAAGGTCTGGGGAATGGTACTTCTTCATCCGAGGGAAGCGTCCTGCAGCAAAGATGCTGAAGTGCTGCCTGCCTTACCTCTTTTTAGTATCTCGGCCTCTTTTGGCCCTTTGTACATACAGAGGTTAAAGGTTTTCTGATACAGGTATTAATTCACTTCATGATAATATGAATCGCTGTTATGATAATATTAATCTCTGTTAGTGATTTGATTAGCAGATTTTCCTTTCCCTTTAAACAAACCTTTCACACCAAAACCCGCTCTCAGACTCCAGAGCAAAGGGAGTGTCTGGCTGTCAACGGCAGGTCTGACTTTTCGTATCAAAGCCACCAGGACATTCCATATTGTATTCATTCATGACTAAAACACTTGGGAAAAGTGCCGTAATTTAAAAAACCTTTCCTCCCTTTCTTTGCAGTCGTTTCTGGGGCTATAAACCATCCACGCTTCCACTATTTCTACCAGCCACAGGTTTATCAACTAAAAGTTTAGCCGCAAAGGTTTCTTGCAGTTTCCCAGTAGGGCTTCCTTAAAGGGCAAAAATGTTTCCCCTTTTCCAGGGAAGAAGCACAGCACCAACTCGTTCTTTGGAGTCAGGCGCTTTCCAGCAAAACTCGCAGCTTTGCTTCACAATAACACCACCCTAAAAGTCAGCCGAGCTACGCATCGCCCTCGCATACCCCTGCACCCCCGACTGCCCCGAGCCTGTTCGCTGCCATTTATCAACGGAGCAATTACACCCGAGTTAATAACCACTTAGCACAAAACCCCAAAGGGACATTAATTAAACAGAACGACGCCAACGCTTTGCTCTTCGCCGCCGACCGTTGCACGGCCGGCAAAAGCATAAAAAAAGAGAGGCATGTCGCGACAGTCGGGAAATCAATCGGCAAGAAAAACTCGCCCGCGTCCTTCTCGTGTCAAATCCACCGGCGTGGGGTCCTCTGATCGGGGGGGAAATAAAAGAAAAGGCAGGTAGCGACAGCGAGGGAGGCCACAGCGGACACTCGGGCACACAGCGCAACCTCAGCCGGCGGGTTTTGGGGGGAAACCCCCATTTCGGGTGCGCAGCAGCAGCGAGTGCCGCCTGCCAGCGGGCACCGGGGCAGCTGCCCACGAACCCCCCGTGGGAGCCGCCTCCGGGGGTCCCC
>VZZY01019649.1:52001-94062 GCA_013400335.1 Eurystomus gularis | reverse complement strand
AACGCGCTGGCATTCAAGCCTTGCAGCTCACGGGGATAAAGTTAATACACTGCGGCTTCTCCTCTTGTTCGAAGCTGTTTACTTTCCACATCAGTAGTGTATTTGCCATTGATGTGGAAAGTACACTGCCAGTCTTTACTTTCCTCCTACTTATTTCAAAACTATTGTTACATTTTCTAAGCCTTTTTGCCAGGTGGGCAATTGCCGGAGGATAAGAAGCCACATTTACATCGTTATTCTTATGAATGCTCTTTGGTTTTGCCGTGTGGACACAAACCCGGATGTAAACACCTTATAGACATTTAAAAAAAAAAAAAAAAAAAAAAGAAAGAAAGAAAAAAAGCCCAGCTAGAATTAGGTGTACCCTTGGATGTATGTCAGAGCTCGATGGGAACAGGCTGTTTCTTGATCTGTTAAGGGTCTGCAGCCGTGTTTACTGATGCGGTGGCTCTCTGCCCACTCTCTGCCTCCTTGGTACCCTCTGCCTTGCAGGTGACACACAGAGGTGCTGGCAGGGAAGAGGGAGAGGGGAAAGCAGGCGGTAGGCTTGTTTGCACAGCAGCATTGGGCATGGTGTGTGCTACAGCTCCTGTTCAACCTTTGTGCCAAGATGTCTCCCTCTCCCTCTCCCTCTCCCTCTCCCTCTTCCTCTCCTCTCCAGTCAAACATGCGTAACCCTGCTGAAGATGCTGTGCTCTCTCGCTGTGATCTCCCAACAACTACTTCTGTGGTTCCAGACTACTCTGCTTTCAACAGAGGTGGTCTTCAGCTGCAATGTGCAGTGTGGTTTCATGTCTCTCTGACAGGCACCTATCTACTGCCAAGGACTCCAGAGGGAGCCCATGCAGGTGGCTTAGGACAGATGAAGTTAATTGCACCTCAGACCCATAAAGGACCCTTCAAGCAGGGCCAATTTATACATTCATTCCCTTAGAAACCCCGTTAGATTGAGAATGGTATAAAGTGGGCTCAGTATACCATCTCTCTCATCTGAAATCAAACCAACATGTCGAGCTTCTGATCTCATCTGTGGTGGAGTCAACCCGAAATGATATCGTGCACAGCTAAGTATTCACCCCAGGTTGAAGGGTAAGGAAAGCTGCAAGGGATACTCTTGCCCTGTGGCCTTTTCTTTGTTGGCTAGGATCTGCAGGGATTAGAAGCTGGAAAACATTCATCTGTGAGGCTACGTTTCTCCCCTTATTACATTTCCAGCTTGTCTCTCTTGTGCAACTGGAAGTCCCTCTATTGTGAACTTAACTCACACATCTTCCAGCTCCCACAAAGCAATGGTCCCTTTTCTCCCCATTGCTGTGGTAGGAACTTAATATCCATATGAAGACATGCCTGTAACTCCCTTCAACCTCAGTCTTCCTGCCACCATAGCTCTGGCTTTGGCTTTGCTTACTTGGGTTTCTTGGCTATTTTTAAATGGAGTAGTAGATGGAAAGACTTGGCCTTTGCTTCATTTCTTGTTCCTGTGTTTTCTCCCTCTCTATGACTCAGGAACTTTTTTAAGACCACTGTGACTGTGGGACTGACCACTGTGGGACTGATTCCTGATCTTTTCTGTACATAAATTGATCAGATCATTGCATTAACATAGTTTTGTGCTGGGTCATTTGAATGAGTGTGAGTTTATTTCCTCAGACTGGGAAAGACAGGTACCATCAGCTTTTTGTAAGAAAACCAACCCTTGTGTTCAGTTTTTTTTGCATGTCTCATTGACTTTTGGGCATAAAAATGGCATTTTCGGGGGCAATTATCAGTAAGTGTTTAGAATAGACTACTTCAGTTGGAAGGGACCTAAAGCAACCATCTAGTCCAATTGCCTGACCCATTCAGGGCTGACCAAAAGTTAAAGCATATTATTAAGGCTATTGTTCAAATGCCTCTTAAACACTGACAGCCTTAGGGCATCGACCACCACTCTAGGAAGCCTGTTCCATTGGTTGACCACCCTCTCAGTAAAGAAATACTTCCTAATGTCCAGTCTGAAGTTCCTCTGGTGCAGCTTTGAACCATTGCCATGAGTTCTATCACTGGATTCCAGGGAGAAGGGCTCAGCACCTCCCTTTCCACTTCTCCTCCTCAGGAAGCTGTAGAGAGTAATGAGGTCCCCCCTCAGCCTCCTTTTCTCTGAACTAGGCAAGTCCAAAGTCCTTAGCCACTCCTCATAGGACATGCCTTCCAGCCCTTTCACCAGCTTTGTTGCCTTCCTCTGGACACATTCAAAGACCTCAACATCCTTCTTAAATTGTGGGGCTTAGAACTGCACACAGTACGCAAGGTGAGGCTGCACCAACACTGAATACAGTGAGATAGTCACCTCTTTTGACCGTCTGGTTACACTGTGCTTCCCAGGATGCGGTTTGCCCTCTTGGCTACCAGGGCACGCAGCTGACTCACACTGAGCCTGCTGTTAACCAGCATCCCCAGACCCCTTTCTGCAGGGCTGCTCTTCTCCAGACACTCCTCTCCCAGTTTGTACTTGTGCCCAGCATTACTCCGTTCTAGATTCAGAATCTGGCATTTCAACTTGTTAGATTTCACACCATTGATGATTGCCCAGTGTTCCAATCTATCTATGTCCCTCTTCAAGGCTTCTTCTTCCTCAAGAGAGTCAACAGCACCTCCCAGTTTGGTATCATCAGCAAACCTGCTAATGGTGCATTCAACTCCTGCACCCAGATCATTGACAAATAAATGGAACAGGACCTGCCCTAGGATTGAGCCATGAGGAACACCACTGGTGGCCAGTCACTACAAACCCATTCACTACAACTCTTTGAGCCCTGCCCTTCAGCCAGTTCTTCACCCAGTGCACCATGAACCTGCTCATCCCACAGCTGGACAACTTGTCCAGAAGGATGCTGTGAGGGACAGTATCAAAAGCCTTACTAAAATCCAGAACCACCACATCCACCTCCTTCCCTTCATCCACTGTGCAGGTGACCTTATCATAGAAAGAGATCAACTTAGTTAAACAGGACTTTCCCTTTGTGAATGCATGTTGACTGTGCCTGATGATTGCATTGTTCTTTAAATGCCTTTCAATAGTCCCCAGAATAATCTTCTTCCAGGAACTGAGGTTAGATTGACAGGTCTGTAGTTCCCTGGATCTTCCTTCATGCCCTGCTTGTAAACTGGAATAACATTGGCTAGCTTCCAGTCTGCAAAAGACCTCCCCAGACTCCCAAGATTTTTGAACTACATATATTTTACAAATCAGAATGGAATATTATTCAATAGTTGGATTTTTATAATGTACAAAAGTTGATTGTATTGCTATGTACAGAAGAGTCTTTCAGAAATGGTTTAGCTCTCACTTCAGAAATACAGGATATTATTTTAGCTCTTGCAGGATCAAACTCACAAGCAATCATTGTTGCCTCATAAGTTAAACACTGGATGACAACAGCATTTGTTCTGCAGCCAGGATAAGCAGGCTAGGGTCGTCATGCCTTTGTCCCAGAGTAATTTTTCTTGTAATTTTACCATGCATAGGTTGGGCAACTTGAGACTTTTTCCTGGCGCTGCCATGTTATGATTTCCAGGGTGCCCAGAGCACTTGTGCAAAAGAGAAAAAAAAAGAACATTATTTCTGTAAGGCTGAAGGACGGCTTCCTTGTTTGCTAGGGTTTCCCTGAGAATTTGAGTATTGAAAAAGTAAGGCGGACATGTAGGGAATATACACAGGCTTGTAAGAGCGTCATCACCTGGGCAAGGTCAGGTTTGCTGGCAGTAGTAAATCTGGGGAATACACCTCAAATTGGCCTGTGCATTAGAGGAGCTTAACACAACTGTAAAATGAGGAGGCTTGCACTACACTGTGCAGAACAAAAGATGCAGCCTAAAAAACAAGCAACCAGATCCTCTTCTCCAAAGGGTAGTAGACCAAGGAATGTTTCCTTGTTGCCTAAAAAAAATCCATCCGAGTGGGAACATCAGTTAATGATCACCAGTCCTTGCGGGGGTTGCCACCGTTGTTTTTCTTAAGCTATCAGAAATGGAATTAAATTAAATTGCTGCACGTCTTTTGTAAACTGCCAGGACAAGAATGATTTTAAGCTATGCAGTTCATATATTACGTAACAAAATGTAAAAAATTAATAGGAAGTGACAACCTAGAGTGTTTTAAAGGAGTGAAAAATTGCATTCCACAAGCCAATAAACTTTCCCCTCTCCCATTCTGTGCAGCACGTTTGGCCATTACAAACTTGGTTTCTTGACACTGAGATTAATGCATTATTTCTTCTTCTTTTTTTTCTTTTTTTTTTTTCAGCTCGGCTTAATTTTGTTGAAAAAAGCCTGTGTTGTTCCCTGAAAGTTTGTAATACAATGCTTTTAAAAATAGATATAACCTGTTTAACAAACTGAGCAGGAAATGTGAAGAAGGGCATCTCCTACTTTACTGGAGGTGCATTCCACCTGGCCAACAGCACAGGTGCAGCTCTTGGCGTTCAGAAGAAATTCAGTTTTGCTAAACCCGGGTAGGTCACAGTGGAAAGGGGGCAAACTTTTGGACTGATTTTTAGCAATGTTTTTGGCCTTATGCAATGCAATTTAGAAGGTGTTTGCAAAAGAAACGACTACTGTGTCTACTGGAATTTTAAAGGATTTTAATTGAGGTGGGAGGTAGATAAGAAAATGCCTTTCCAAAGCAGCCACTCTTCAGAAGCAGTCCTTGCTGGGAGCCATAAAGATGGAGAGGTTAAGTCCTGACTGGTGGCTGAGCTGCAGGCCAGGGCTGAGAACCTGGTGTTCCCGGAGCGGCAACACTTTCCCACCAAGGGTGTCCTCTGCCCTTGTGTGCCGCAGCTGGTCTCTGCCCTTTCCTAAGCGCTTGGTAGATCTGAGCACGAGGAGTCTGTCATCTTTTACAGGCACCAGGATAGCTCCCAGTTGTAGGACTCAGAGAAGCTGGAGCTGACCCTCTGGGAAGAGCACAGCAACAGGACAAGGGGCATGAGTTGGAACACGGGAAATTCCCATTAGGTATTGGGAAAAAAATGTTTACCATGAGGATGGTGAAGCACTGGAGCAAGCTGTGGGATCTCCCTCCAAGAAGGCATTCAAGATTTAACTGGACGTGGCCCTGAACAAGCCCATCTGATAGTCATGTTTTCCACTAGATGACCTCTGGGCGTCCCTTCTAACCGGAATTATTCGATTACCTTACCATTTTGGTACCTCACTGAAGCAAATAGAGTAGCACTTGGCTTATTATACCTCTAAGTGGTGCACCAGTGCACTAATGATTACCTGTTATATGTTATCCTCAGAACAGGATTGCACACGGTCCCGGCTACCCTGTTATTTAACCCACATGCTGAAATCTTATTTTCACACATACGTGTATTTCAGTTCATAACAGTGGTACATTTATCTGCTTTCCCATCTGTTTACACATAAGGAAATTTTTCCAGTGATGATCCTTTTCTTTTTGAGGATTCCTTTCTGGATATACTAAAGAAATCCCTAAGCAAGGAGCTTTAGCTCTGGCAGCGTAATACCCTTCTCAACACAGTGGAGTGGGGATGAGGAGAAGAGATGAGCTTCTGGAAAAGCGGGACTCATTTCCCGAGTGGATGCAAGGAGCAAAGCTGATAAGCATGTGCTTCAGCTAATAGGGGGTGGTGGCAACTGGAGACAGAAGTTGAGGAGGTGACACCGTGTGAGGTGGCCAGTGGGCATGGCAAAGGCCCTGGAGGAGGCAGAGATAAGCCACAGGAGGCGATGAGTGAGGGGTGGTAATTTACACCGTGCTCTATGTTCCTAGCCCTGCTTAGGTACCACCTAGCCCTCACCACAAATTTGTCCCAGTTTCTAGTTGGGAGGAATGGGAGACAGGTGAAGGTGACGGTCTGCTTTATGCCTTTCCAGCAGTATCCCTATCTGCAAGGAAGCTCTTCCCCATGCCCTCCTCCGGTTCCTTTCCTCATTTCCTGCAGTGACCGCTTACTTACTCAGCAGACGGCTGTGCCATGGAGAGGGTGTTGTGGTTTACCATCTCCGGCCCTACTGTTTATCAGGCACCACTTGTCCCAGCCGGTGGCATAGAAAATTTCATTTAACCGAGAACATGAAAACCACAACCTGGAGCAAAGCAGCTTCTGTAGTTTGACTTAATTTGAGAGCAAATGGGCTGGGATCAAAAAAGGTCACGGTGACAAAGTGGAGTTAAAAGCTGACTTAGATCAGCATGCTTAAGCAACTCAGAAACAAAGGGAATAAGGAAATAACATGACTTTTTTTGAGCAATACAGATTCAATTAACATGGATTTGATCCACTAGCAATACTGCTTCTTTTGATCCTACTGGTTCGTTTTGTTTTCTGAAGTGGTGTGTTTATTTTAAATAGAAGTGATAGCCGGGCGGATTGACAGAAGTGGGTAAAACCCGCCAGTGAAAAGGGGAGCTGCTGCAGGCGCAGAAGCTCTTGGATATGGAGGACAGATTTAAAATCAAATTTAAACTTGCTGATCTTAAGGAATCACAGATAAAACTGACTTTCTGAGGAGGAAAAAACACCTTAAGAACATAGATGCCAACGGGAGCATGCATGTGCTGGGGGACATGATCAGATTCCCACCGTCTTCCTATCCTCCAAGAGCCAGAAGTTTTTTCGTGTCCCGAGCAATGCCTCGGCTCCTTTTGTGTGCAGTTTGTGAGCAGCGCAGGGTCTTCCTACTCCTCAGTGCGATGTTGTGCCCTGATACCCACTCTCAAGAAAACAGTCTGCCAGTGTCTACTGCATGTAGCAACTGAAGCAGTAGATCACCTAGGAGAAAATTCGTTTTGACTGCTCATTTTTGCTGGATCACAGTCCAGAGCAGCCAATAAGATACTCGCCAAGGGCAGGACACAGTGTGCCCTGCCTGTTATGTTAATGCTTTCATGTTCCCGTACTGAAAGTGTTTTTCTTTCATTACATTGTGGTAGTTCTACCTTTCCATTACCCTTGTAAAGAAATAAAGCGCTTTCCACTGATAATATAGATTCAGGTACGCACTGTGTTTTTCTGTTTTCCTCTCTGTTCAAGTGTCTTTTTTCAGCTGACTGTTTATTTCAGTGCCTCATTTATATGTTCTAGCTTTTTAATTCATTTTAGCTGCAAGCCAGGTGAAGAAGAAGGGCAGAATCACTTTTGAGAATTTAGTGTTAAAACTATGTAAAGTTTTTTTTCATGTCAGAAATGCATTTCAACTTTTAGAAAAGGAGAAATTCCTAAACAATTTTGTCGTAAGTCCAGTTTGTAAGGAAAATGTGCATCACTAAATGATGCCTCATGCACACAGTCAATATTTCTAATTTTGATGGTTAGACTTTTAGGTGGATTTAAATATTGCGCTGCATTTTTTTTTCAGTAAGCAAAGTTGTAAAGTGGGAGAAAATGGGATAATGAGGCAAGCTCTTAACTTTGTGCCAGCTCTGGGAAAATTTAGTTTCTTTTTCTTTCCCAGTGTCTGGTGTAGTTACTTTCTGTGCTACGTGCAGGCAGGAATCAGAAAACCTTCCAACAGCAAATTCATAAATTTCAAAAGTCTCTGCGTGACAAGGTGGTGGCTTTTGATTGTAAATTGCTTGACAAACACTGACAAAATAATGCCAGCGGATGCCAAATGGTGAGGTTGGAGACACCCATGCTTATTATACTCACTACTCGTCGTTTTTCTACGGGATGGTGCACTCTTGGCAAAAATGACTTTCGGTGATCCCTGAGGATTAAGGGTTTAATTGGAAGGATGGCCTAGAGCATTTTTCGTGTGGTATTCTGGGAAGTGTTAACTTTTCTATGTACATACGGGAAAAACCTGATTTGGTAAGAGAGAGTTAGGGCATAACCTGGCATGCAAAAGCTACAGGTTTGCTGCATCCGTTAAAGAACCTGATACAAATGTTAAAATTCAGCTGGAGGAAGCGGTTGTGTTATTGCTGGATATACAGTTAAGGTAAAATACCTTACTTTGGCATGAAATGCAAAACATAATCATGCATGAAATTAATTTCCCAGTCATAAATCCTGCCTTCCCCCCTCCACTGCCATTAAATACAGGACATCTCTGGAAGATGTGCAGATTTATGAGAGGAATTTTCTTGCCTGTAAAGGAAGCCTTGAGGGACTGCCTTAGGCATAGGCAGCAGCTTATAGATGCCCGTGCGCAGGCTGGTCAGTGGTGGAGCGCACTAGAGCCTTGTGGAGCTGTGGTCCTGTGCCAGCCATTGTCCTCACCTGGCACTTTCCGGTGACACGTCACATGCCCTGAGCTGTGAAAATACTGATTTTGGACTCACATGCCCGAATCAGTTTCAGTTTTCCTCCCATCCCAAACAGGAGCTAACCTCAAGCTGGGATCCTCTTCAAGCCAGTGCTATGCCTTGGAGGTTGCTCCAAGCCCTTTTGCTGCCTGTACTTGGCAGGAGGTTTTACCCACCTCTGTCACAACTCGTTCCCCAGCTCTGGCAGCACAAGCCTCAGCACCAGACACCTCCACAGACTAAGGTTTGCTTAAGTGTGACCCGAGGCACAAGTCCCTCTCGCCTGCCTGCAAGCTCTCTCTGCAGCGCTGCATAGTGGCTCTGTTTCAAGCCACTGCTTCGGGGGAGACACTGGCTGAAGGTCACCAGCCTTAGGCAGGTGTTACACCCCAGCTCTACACAGGGTGGCCAGAGACATGAAAGAAAGTGTGAGTTTTGAGGACTGAGTTTAAGATATAGAAAGGAAGAGCCACAGCTAAAACAAAGCGAAAGTGCAGTTCTCTCCCGTGTTCAACAGAAGTTATTTCTCATATTTTTTTAGCAAGCCTCAGTCATAGAGCACTGACCAAGCAGCCTCCACTCACTCACTCCACCAGCCCAATGTTGTTTTGGGCTCTTCAAGGCCTCCCACCTAACCTAATCAGCTGCCTGCTCTCGTCCGGATGAGTGGCTCAGCAAACAGGCATCCTCGAGTTTTGAGCCCTCATCCCTCCGCCCCTCTCATGTCTCCAACAGTGGCTCCTGCAGGTGACCTGTGCAAGCAGAAACTGCCCAGTTGCCTGGTGAACCTCACCGGCACTAGTGTGTTTCTTGGCTCTTGGCAGAGACCAGCAGCATCCTTGGATGCACGCCTAGCAGCTGACAGGCTCTTTGCCCAGCCGCATTTCAGTGATTAACCCGCTACCTCCGTCTGTCAGCTTAGGGGTTTCTGCACCACACCAGAAAGACAGGAAAGTTAAAGATTTGCTTGAACTCTCTGGAGCTGGAAAGATGCCCCAAGGGTGGCTGGATATCTACCACATGGTCAGTGCAATATGAACAGCTGCAAATAAAGCTCATTACAGCTCATATGGCAGACTTTGCTCTCCAAACAAGTCTTGGAGAAGCCAAGGGGCCATGTTTTCTAAGGCAGGACTGTAAGAGGTCACTCTCCTGTTTGTGCTGCCCCTGAACTCAATGCCTCTTCTGCGAGACAATGCTTGGCATGCTGTTGTCTGTTGGCTTGTGAGGAGGGCCCCTGCCAAGTTTTTCAGGCATGGAGCAGGTCGTTCCCATCTCGTTTTTGAAGTGTCGTGGTTAATTTCTAATGAGAAGTGCCTTTGAACTTCTGAACTTTAAACTTAGCAGAGGAAGCCCTCCATTGAATCTATCAAAGCCTGTAGCTGCACTTAGGGGAACAACTCATGCCACATATGCATCATGCTGAGAAATTATCCCTAGTCCTTTATGTGGCACATGCATCATTGAATATATTAATATACATGAGTAAATAAAATAAAGCCATTAGACTAGGATGCACATCCCTGAGACCAGAATTTGCTCTGCAGATTATGAAACGGACTGAAATACCAATCATAAATCTTTCACAAAGAAAATCTCTCACATCTTAGAAGAAAGCAAACAAGCAAGCACACTCACATAAGTATGTATTTGTATACATTGAAAGAATGTGGTACACGTATATCCCTCCCGTATATTATGTCTAAGAATAGGAAAGAGCGATCAGACTCATATATAAACTGCTACTTCCTTGATATAGGAGGAAAGTGATGAGCCAACAACCCCACCAACTACTTTCTCCATCTTTTCTTACCAAAAAGAAATGCCTGTATGGCTCAATAGGTAAGCATTACCACTACAAACTGATGAAACCAATTCATAAAATAGCAAGAGATTTAGGATAAGTAGAGAAGACTAGAGTAACCCACCCCACCCCTCAAATCCCCTTTGCAGATAAAACTGCTCTTTTCCTTCTCCTTACAGAAATCTGCAACTAGGGACCACAAATCCTGTCTGATCACAGGGTTTCTCTTTATCCACAGAATTTTTTCCGCGTTAGATGTTCCTACATACTAGTACCCAGCACCTGTATATCCCTAGGATTTTTCATTACCAGAAGTGGGATGGGCATGTAACAATTGCAGCAATTAATTAGCCTTATCAGGAATTATCTAGATTTACTCTGCTTTATTTTGCTTTTCATGCTTTTTTCCCTCCCTTCTCCATTATTTGTGACCTTGCGAGTAAGAGCTTGCTTTAGTGTGTTTAATCCATTAGAGAAGATTTCCCAAATGAGCCCTTTGTGAATCGTGGGTCGCTGTCTTTCATCAGCTCCACTCAAACAGCGGGTTACGATGAGGTATGACATTCTGGCTTGGGCTGTTTGTGCAGCAGCTGGGATTATTGTAATGGGGAAGTAAGGTAGGTACTTGAGTAATCTCCACTTGTCATCTCCGCAGGGCTGCAGTAGCCTTAAACGAAGAGGCGTTTCTGAGATTCTTTCCGTGTTGGTTTCCAGTATTTGATGCTGATTTCACTTTTTTCTTTTATGGCAGCAGTCATGCCTGGCTAGATAAACTATCTCAAACCCTTCCTGATATTGAGATGGGTAGTAGCGTTCAGCACTTTTGTGGGCATGCTCTGTAGTGTTGCAATGCAGTATTTTTCACTTTAGAGTCCCATCACCTTCAGTGACTTTACCTTTACTGTCCCAACACATTTGTAAGCCTGGGAGTACCCAGAGCTTTGGTGGTGGCTCTGCATAATTGCTCTCTCATGCCTGCATTTTGGAGTAATTTGTACTCGTCAGTAGAGCTTGCCAGATTTTCTGCTAAAAGGATGAAGTTGCCAGCTCATGTAAATTTGCTGCGGTCCTGCTCTACCTAATGTCTTCCTTCAGAACAGCCAGCCATTGGTTTGCACAATTATTTTTGCACTGTGCATCCAGCGACTTACAGTCTTATTTGAATGAAGTCTGCTTATGACCAGCTAGTTCACATCCAAAACGAATTGCTAGTGGTTCTTTCTTCATTATGAGCCTGATCCTGGTGGGTTTTATTATTATTTTGGAAGCGGTGAAGGATCAACACCTTAAGAGACAAGTCAGTGAGGGATTTACTTTGTAAATTACAATATTTTAATGTAGGTGTGAACCAGCTGTGCATGCTGTTTCTCCAACTCCTGAACCCTTTTCTGATGCACATTTCAGGAAGTATTTCTAAATTGTGATACTAAAAGTTGGCCTTGCTGTTGGCCTTGCCTTATGTGTTAACATGCTCATGAATTTCTCTTACTTTTGTTACTTTTTAAACTAAGACAATACTACTACATAATAATTAGCTATCCCTGTTTGCTGGGAGCAAGAGTGAGGTTAAACTGTGTTTGTGCCTGGGAAGCAATCATCAAATAGGAAAACCTAGAGAAATGCAAAATTTTTTCTATCTCCCTATCCCTAGGCTGAGACAACAGGAGGTCACGCTGCGTAACCTCCCCATTTGGCTGGACCACAGCTAGAAATGTGACACTTGCTTTGCACCTGAGTACGCAGAGACACCTTAACAGAAGTGGTTTTCAGTGATGACTGCTGTATATGTGCTTAAGGGGCAAGGTTACAGCTCTGAGCTGAAAGCAACCCTTTGTGAATACATAAATCACAGAAGGACTGTGTTTGAAGATTGTATCATATCCAGTGGAGGTGATACGATCTACACAGCATGTACATCTCTGAAATGAGTCATTATTTTGAGTAATGATCCACGCTTGTTCATTTTCATGTGAACAGTTAGGAGGAAGGCTTAGCAGGAAGGGCTTACTTCAAGCTTTCAACCCCTCCTCAACATCCACTGGTCTGTGAAGTTTGAAGAGCACTGACAAAGGCTGTGTGAAATGGTAACAGGGATTGATGACATGTGAACAAACAGAGCTATTGATCTGTGGACAGCTGGCAAAAGTAACAGTGTGGTCTAACCATAGTGACGCTCTCTGTCCTCTCCCTTCCCTTGCCAGTCATTTTCATCAGGACTTCTTTAGCACCTCTGCAAAGGACCCTTCATCCTGATCTCTATTGCAACTTTGATAACAGCCCTGGAAATGAAGTGATCAGAACGTTGCATAAATTCAGTTAAATTTGCAGTGAATCCGATGTAATATGATAGCTGGTGACTCTGTCCTACACTGTCAGTGTAAAGCATTACCTGCCAAATGCAGGAGGTGAGCCTCTAACTTTGATGTCCAAAGTGCAGATGCCCACATCTGGACCAGTCATCAAACTTCCAGGAAATACAGTCAAAGGAGTCTAGAGAGCTACTCAACTGATCAAGTATAGGGTGAAACAGGGTGAACTGTGTCCCTGAAATGCCTGTTTTATTTTACTGACTGTAGAAAAACCCAAGACGGACAGATCCATATGTAGGCATCTATATTATAAATGTCACGGGATGGGATTTTTACTATGTTTAACGTCAAGTCCCATATTTACAAACGGAGATAGAAACATCCCGACAAGGTCTTGGCGTTCACAAACACAGGCTGGCAGACACGTAGTTCTTCTGTATTGCTGCAGATAAATTTTACGCCCTCTTCTGGAAAAAATGTTTGGCACACAGATGTAATAAAATACATTAAAAAAAGAGATATCTGTACAGTGAAGTCCTCTCCTCGTTTTCCTAGAGCAGACTTGGCACAGTGAACAATGTGTTAGGTGCTGACTGTTCCTCCAGTTCTGATTACTGGCAAGTACGGGTACATAAGGCTCCTGATTTGTGAATTTATCTGCTGATGAAAATAACCAAACTGTGGTCTCTTGAGTAATATGACTTCCAAGTGAATACACCGAAGCTCAATGAAAACAAAGGTTTGGGGTTTTTTAAAAGCCTGTTGGTAACTGTTCACCTGGAAAATCCAGAGCAGAAAACTACCCAAGAAATCTGAATACGATCTCAGCTATGGCAGTTTTACAGTGACATCTCTCGATCACTGTCTACACTGTTAACATTTATGCAGCTCTGAGTTGACAATCAGATCCTATATCCAGTCGCAGGAAAGTGAACAGCAATTATTATTTCACTTGTAAGAAGAAATAGCACTTTTCAGGGCTGCATCTCCCTGAACAAGCTGAAATGTGGCACAGATAATGCAAGCAAAAGAAAGTGGTTGGACACAGTAAGTCTGACCTTGGAAAAATTGTAATGTCGGCTGTTGAAAAAGAGAGAGCTGCCAGTTCAGCCACTTCTGCAGGAGGTTCATTGTCTGAAAATTGAAACATGTATGAAAAGGGGCATGAGAAGGGTATGGACAACTTTCCAGGTGGGATCTGCACATTCCTGTCTCTGAGTGGTTTTGTCCAATTCAGCTGAATGACACCTCTTCCAAACTTCTCGGTTTAAGCAGGATAAACTAACATGGAGCAGGCAGTTACCGGAGTCCCCTGTCTGTATGCTCTCAGCAGAAGTGTTTGCAGGGTATCTGCTTTCCGCTGATACCATGTGGTCATGTACTGGAGATGTGTGATCACTCAGAAGCTTGCTGCCTGCTGGCTAGGTATCAGCAAGTGAATAGTAAATAAACACTTACATCAACAGATGGATTTACTGTGTTAAAATTGCAAAGATCACAAGCTACCCTTTGTACCGCTGACAGATCAATAACGCGTATTAACCCTGGTCATAACATCTTTGGCAGAGTCTTAGCTAATGGTCTGAAAAGGATCACTGGAATAATCAGTTCCCTCCAGTCATTTTGAGCATTAGAAAGAAGAGAAGCTTTGCCAGGGGGAAGAAATGAGATCTGTTTTGTGAAATCAGCTGTCCTACAGGCCAGTTCTCTTCTCCAGTCTGGATAAGGCAGGATCAAGTCGGATACTGGCCTGACAGCTTTTCTCTACTGAGCTGTTAGATGTTAGCTTTGCTAACTGTCCTTGAAAAGGGAGGAACAATGGGGCAGCATATGGATATGCAAAAGTGCAGACCCACCACCTCTTCTAGGGGAAAGGGCTAACACTGGAGTATATATAGAAATTTTGTGTCCAATCCTTTTGCCATTCCACAAAGAGCAGGATGGGTCTGAAGCTTCTCTTACCCATGACTGCACAAAAATGGCTTGTTAGAGATGCCCGTATTTTGCATAGTGCTGGGCATTGTAGCAACCACCAGCATTCCTTGTGTGGTGAGTAGAGTCATTCAGGGTTAGCAGAGCCCCAGTGGTCCCCACTATCCCCAGAACCGTCATCTGATCCCCTGAAACGGAGACCTTGCAGCTCTGGCCAAGCTCTGCACCCAGGGAGCCTGGACTGCTCCCCACTCCCAGCCTTGCCTATGCAAACTGGTGGTGGCTCCCACCTCCTGCAGACCTGAATGGCAGTTTGGCTTCCCACACTCCAGCTGATCTTGGATCCGAACACATCTTGCTATCGGGACCTTGTGCTGACAGGGCACCTAGGCTTTCCAAGGATGGGAGAAATCCATTTTTTTGGGAACTGAATTTCCTGTGAGTTCCCAAACTCCGCACTGTGATGGAGGAATAGGTCTCTTCATGCTTAGATACTCTGTCAGAGCAACATGGGAGCATGGGGATGCAGAGGCTGCCACAGGAGTGGAAGGTGAATAGAAGTGAGAAAGCAGAAGGAAGAAACAAACCTGTCTCAAACAAACCTGAAAGAAACCTGTCTCCTGTGGACCTGGGAGATGTGGAAATGTGTGGCACTACAGAATATGCTGTCCACGGGCAGGGAAAATCCAAGCATGAAAAGTAGTAGTGAGCCATGAGGAAGAACCTCTCAGCACTTAGGAGTGTTTTGGCACGGAGGTAGGAAGGCACAGCAAAATGAGATATATGGTCACTTTGTCCTCTACGTAACAGGGCTATGAATACAGAGGAGTCCATGGGAAATCTCTAACACATGAACCATGGGTCTCACCTATGAGCCACAAGCCTAAGCCACCTACTCATTGTGGATGGGATTTGTCTTTTAATTTAGCTGTCTAAAGTTTAGGATTTAGCCTAAGCCACTGACTCCAAGCTCCATGTCTAGTGGATGGACACTTCCAGAGGGTGATGTAGCCCATTGACCTCTGGGGACATCTCTCTGTTTTCACTTATTGCAAAAGGAGCTTAAGATGTTTACCTTAACATCCCCTTTAGACTGCTAAAATTAGTGAGGTGAGTCCCACCTCCCAAGCACTGCTCAACTCAAGAGGTGGTGTTGAAATGAGTGACTGTGTCTGTGCACCTTTGGAAGAGCAACTTTCTGAACTGGTGATAGACTGCACATACAGCCCACAGTTTGGTGCCTGTCTGTGTTATCTCCCATCTGTGGGCAGGCTCTGTGGTCACACTTGGGAGGGATTTCTCTTCTCTGAGATGATGCCTGCTCCAGCCATGGTTGGATGAGCCTGGCTGTCAACTAATAAAGCGTAGACACAAACAAAAAATCTGCTTTCAGCATAACAAGTGGGTTGGCTTTTACATATGTGGAAGGGTATGGTCTCAAATCATGGTGGAATCAAGGTATCATGCTGCGGACAGTGAAAAGGTCACATTGGGAAGAGGGAAGGAATACATCTTTGTTCATTGTCTTCCCAGGAGCTGCTGGTATTTATGCAAATTGCTGGCTGTGTGTGCTCTGGCTGCCAGAGTACGCAGCTTTTGAAGCATCTTTCTTTACCTAGGCAGGCAGCAGGTGGGATCAGTGGGCAACATGGTCATCCTTGCAGCAGGAATCCCTCTGATCTGCCTTTCGAGGCTAAGGAGCAGGGACGCTACATTTCCTCCACATCCACTCCTTAGGGAAGAGGATGTATCTGACCGGTACCTTGGGAAATACAACAAACATTTGCATTTACCGTGTTACTTTATGATAGGGTGAAATTTCACACTGTGTGTTGCAAGTCAGCTGGAATGTGTTTGCCTTGGCACGTCCTCTTACTTCCCTCAGATGAATTACCGCCATCTCTTCAGGTATCTGTTGATGTAGATCTTGTTCATCAAGTCATTCACTACCTCTGTGAGGAAGACATGGCAGGATACTGCTGCTTTGGTCTCCGATGTTGGATTCTTCTGGTGCTCGGCGCGTGGTGATGAAGGGAGGTGAGTAAGGGCTTTATCACTCAGTGCTTGCAGAATTGGGAGCTGATTAACATATACATCTAAGGTGCCCACTGGAAGTAGCTTCAGACCTGTTCTTGCCACTTGTTAAAAGACTGCGACATTTTTTCGTGTAGAATGGGAGGCGTTGATGGGAGTTTTTGAGGCAACTGTATTCTGTGTGAAGTGATCTGTATGGAAATATCTGGGTTTTGTTCTGTTCTTTGGCATTCGATGGGGTAGTAGGAAAGCTCCAATGTGAATGGTTTTGTCCTGTAAATAATGCTTTTCCCAGGTAAAGTCTACTGCAGACTTTGCCATAGGAGTAGACCTGAACATTTGTGGGTCAAACCATCATGATGCTCTTCAGCTAGGTTATCTGATGGGCTTTTACATATATTTGTTTGCACATCATGCATCTCTGTGGGGAAGGAAATGGCTTTTCACCTGCTGCATTTGCCACCTGAAGCCCTTTGCTACATTTTTACTCTTCTGTCATCACTTCTGTTTTTCTTGCATATTTATTTTTCTCCCTTTCACAGCCTTAAGCCAAAAATATGGATCACTCCTTCACTCTGTACTGACTCATTCAACCTTACCCCACCTAGTTACTCTTTATTTTTTCTCTTTCAGATGCCTCAGCTATCTCTGTGTTCTGTTGAAGAGTTTCAGATGTTACAGGTCAAATTATATGTCCCCTATGATAGTCCACCTTATACTTCAAGGAACATTATTTTCTGCACATGGATCTTGAGGATTCACGTGTCTCAGTTGCACTGTAATAGTAAAATGACTGTAAGAGTTTCCTGGATGCGGAAATTAATTCTCATTTTGATGAGAAAGAGAAACACAGGAACAAACGTGCTGGTAATGGCATGAAATGGCCACTTGCCTCCCTCTCACAAGGTCCCATAAAGCTGTCCCTCCCCATCACTTTTGCGCAGCGAGTCAGTAGGACGCTGCTTCCTGCACAGGAGGCATGTCTTCGCTCTTGCAGGGGAGAGGCCTGTGTAGGTGGCTGATGTTTTGCTCCTTTTCCCCAGCCGTTACAAAAAGCTGAGCTGAGATGGTATTGATCTGTTACACCTGCTCATTTTTCCCTATATAATTGTCCGATCCTTTTCATGGTACTTTGTAAACACTACTTTTATTATTTGGAATTGATGAATGAGTCTGCTTGACCTCCCAAGCATCACTTCTCCAGGTATTACTATATTTCAGCCTTTCAGCAAAATTAAAAGTACATCACAGTAAGTGACCTGGTCAGTGGTCCCTTTGTGCACATGAAAGCATTTTTCTTCATACCAGATTGTTTTGTTTCTTGCATATGAGGCTTGCAGTATTTGAAACACCATTCTGTATCTTTTCTCAATGGCTTCTGCATTTATTTTTTTTTCTTATGAGTAGATATTTCAGTTGCCCCAATATACTCTATTTTACCTTTCCAAAATCTCCCCTAGCTTTATCTAGGACTTGACATCTACTAGACAATGCATAACAGACTGGACTTGAAGATCTATAAGAATCCCATGTTTGGACATCCCAGCTACTCCCACCTTCTCTCAGCCTTTCTAATGGGTGGTCTCTGTAGGCACCAGATGGAACAAGGTAAAGCTGCAGAGCAATGCATTTGTTAAATGCCTGGAGTTCAAATCAGGGGCAGTGCTACAGATGCATTTCTCTAGCGCTGAGTACCTCATGGAGGCACTCCTGTAAGGAACATTTGTTTAAAAAATGAGTAGATGTAGCACTTGAGGCTATGGTCTAGTGGCTAGAGAGATGTTAGGATGAAGGTTGGACTTGATGATCCTGGTGGTCCTTTCCAACCATAATGATTCTATGATTCTATGATTTAAATATTTAAACTCACACTTTTTTTCCCTAGGTGATGGAGGGGAGCCCCACAAATGGGGTACTGTCTGTGGCCCTGTGCTATCTAAAGGGCTTAGCCAAGGCAAGGGTCTTGGTGGCCCTGACTTGGTAATGCTTCAGCAGTTCTCAACTGAGGCACTTGTGATACTTTGGGTAACTGATCTAGTACCAACTGCTCCTAAGATAACCAAACTGTGCCTCTGTTCTTCTCAAATTTACCAGACTTTTTTTTTTGGTTGAGTACAGGGTACTTTACTTCCTGGAAACCTTTACTAAAATTAGGCTTTGCATCTCCCTTGTATTCCACTGTCCAGGAACATAACATACAGACTCTACGGCCAGTGCTTTCAGATTATGGAGATAAAATTATCTGCACAGGCAGCTACAGAAGGCACGCAAGTACCAAATGACCATTGCAAAGAGCACACGCTAGCCATCCTCCAGTGTCACTGATAGGTAACTAAACCCCCCTTTCAAGAGGTGGTCATTCTAGCTCCAGGATGAAGCACTGCTGAAGAAACTTGCACTGTTGAGATGTGTCTCATCTAGACCTGTTTGAGCAGACTAAAATTTCAGGGGGTAGGTTATGCCAGTTCTCTAGGCTCTCTCTATAGGCAAGACAGAGACAACAGAGTGGGATGGGCATCGTATCAAAAAAGAGCTGTCAGAAACAGGTGGGGTGAGTTGCCTCTTCCTTTCTTTTGACAGCAGGGAGAGTGGAAACTAGTTATTTAATTCTTTTTGTCCTCTTTGCATTCATTTTTTGGACATCAGAGGATTTCCATCTTCAGCTGTGACAACTTGGTACCTCCAATCATACAGCATTTGAAGGAAGATAATACCTTTTTCTTTATGTTTGCACGATAGTGATCTACCTGACTGAGGAGAGATAGGATTAGTAATTTGCACTTTCTGCACATCTAAGTGGACAAGAAATCCCTGATGGGCTAATCTTCAGTGACTTTGAGGTCTGTCATATATCGTTGAGAACAGTTTTCTCCCCCAAGCCAGCCATTCTCTGAACAGTGCTTTCTAATGAACCTCATTACTGACGTGTTTATCTCCTTATTCCACTGTACTGAGCTACTGTTGTAGGCAGCTTGAGGTCTGTAAGTGAGAAAGTCTTACTGGTTTTATATAACTTCTTTCTGTAAACAACTTCCTGGTAGAAGATTTATCTTACATCCTTTCCTGTTTTAACACCTCTTTGTGTTTCCATCACCTGTCGAAGAACATAATATTTTCTGTAAATAATACTTACCTGTATTCAGGATATCTCATTTTACTGTATATTGTTCTCTGTTCTCACAGAAGTGTCTCACAGAGGTTTAGACTCTGCAGATACTCTGGACCCTGTTCTTGCAAAACTGGTTATGTCTAATGTTTTGTAGCCGTTCCAAAACACCTTTGGCAATATCTGCTCTCTCACTTATTTTAACAATTTCTCATTTATGAAGTTTGAATGTTCTGTTGCTTGTATGGGCTTTGCATTTTTGGGCTGACCTTGGAAAGCGTGAGGCATGTGGCAGCACTCTGGTTAATGGCACCAGTTAAGCATGGAAGATTGCAGGGCAGGCTGCATGGATACAGAGAGCAAAGATGAGCAATTTAAGAAACGCTGGAACTGGATTAAGGATCATCTTGAAGAACAAAGGAGATGCACCCGCATAAAATGATAGAGTAGCTCAGATCTGGTTCAAAGTACCTAAATCACCAAAGTGGCTTAGTTGTGAATTGTTCTGTCTGCTTTGAAGAGGTTAAAGATCTGCAGAGGGTTTCCTTTGCAATACCTTTGTGACTAATACTTCTGGCAGGTCCTCAGTAGGAGTGTTGTTGTGAGCTTTGGAGTCAGTAGTGTTGGCTGCTGTGAACTCTGTGTTCATGCACAGCTTTGGTACCTTCCTAAAGACATAAGAATTAGGGGCTGAATGATTGTAGCTGAAGGCAGCTGAAGGCAGCTAAAGGCACTCCTACACATGAGGCTGTGCTCTCAGGCCAAATTCTACAGGGAAGCTTATATCCACCCACTAGCTATCACTAAATTGTCAGGGATCTTATTGTGTATCTTTTGGTTTGGAGATCTTCCAGATCTGATGTGATGGCTCCAAGACATAATTACGAATTTTAAGGTGATTTTTTTTCAGTGGTTTTATATCATGAAACTGAATTTAAGGCTTTCACAACCCAGTGTAGCATGTCAGCATGTGTGGGAGAAGGTGTTGCCTATTGGTAAAGCCAATCTGCGGAGCCTACTGTCCTCAGAATTACATCTCAGTTTATGTTTGGGTCAAAGTAACTAGTTATGTCCAAAAGAAATTCTGGAAATGAATTAAATTAATTAGTTATCTCCAAAAGAAGTCCTGGAAGTTAATTAAATGATTTAGTGTGGACAATGATGATGAGGATGATGAAGGGCCTGGTGAAGACCCAGGAAGTGGCAGCGCAGCCAACTCTGCACCTGGAGACTTCAGTCTCTAAGAACAGGATCCCAAACAGCCGAGAGCTGCCTGGAGTCACTTCATCATGTCTGGAGGGAGCTAAAGCACTAACAGGGAGCCCTGATGCTGCTTCCTTATACTGGGGCAGGGTGCAGCACAGCCAGCTTTGGCTAAAAGATTTACCCCAAATTTGTCATGCAGATTCTTATAGCTTGCAGAGAGAGAAAGAGGCAATCATGAAGGACAATTCCTTCTCTGGTTAGGGCAATTCCGGTAGACAAAACAACTTAAGGAGAAATGCAGGTACATAAACATATGTGGCTAGTGCCATTTTAATTGCCCTAAGGTATCCCTATATTCAAGTCCAGGTTGGATGGAGCCTTTATCAACCTGGTCTAGTGGGAGGTGTCCCTGCCCATGGCAGGGGGGTTGGAACTAGATGATCTCTGAGGTCCCTTCCAACCCAAACCATTCTACGATTCTATGATACTCCAGTGCCCTGACTGGGATGTGGGTCTCCTCTGTCATATTTGCCAGGCCTGTGGAAAGTCTCTGATATTTTAAGGGCTTTTGAGATGGAGCATGTTTAAAGACCTAATTTGTTCCCTTCTCTCTAAGTTAGATGAACCTTCCTCTCAGGCCCTCATTCATCCAGTATAATTTAGAAGTGTAACTGCCCTCAGCTCTCCCTGCAGAGGAGACTGGAGGTACCTAAAATTTGATCCCCTTCCCTTTAGAGATGTCTATACAGCGCTGAAGCTGGTTAACAATGTTGATTACTCAGATTACAAGTATGCTTAAAGATTATCCTATTTATCACAGTCTGCCCAAATGACAAACAGGTCATTTAAAGGCCTTTTTTTTTTCCCTGACAAAGCAGACAAAATGACCAACTTCTCAGTGTGCCACTTCAGCTTGGGCTTCTTTTTATCGACTAAGTGAAGCAGGAGTCCAGCACTTCAGTTAAAGGCCTCAATTTCATGACATATCTGAGCCTCTCAGCTGAAAGAGCAATTAACTTTTTGAGATAAGACACAGTCTGCCCAAACTCTGCTACACCAGAAAGTTCTGTACCTGGGATGATGTGAAACTGCAGCAGTACTGCGGCTACACCTGGGAGGTCAAATGTCCCAGCGTGTTTGGAGAGAATCACTTATTCCTCTGAGCACAGGGCTGGGAGCGAGGATGGCCAAATGCTGTTTTCTGCCTAGGACAAGGCAGTTCACCTTTGAGGCTCACTTTACTGTGCAGTAAGATACTACTTCAAAAGCATGCATGCTTCAGACTCCATTTTAGATAAATTTTATCATTAAAACCTCTGCTTGCTGATAAAATCTATGACTTTACTTAAATCTTATTTCTTTAAGCTCTCTTACAACAAGAAGCAACCATAAAGGTGTTTAATTGGCTCCTTCATAACAGTCTAAACCCACTCCAGGTAAGGAATACAAACGATTTTGCGTTAAGACTTGAATGACATTTAGGGCAATACCATAATTCACTGAATGGCCTTTAGAGGGAAGCAGATCCAAAGAATCCATGGAGAGAGAAGCAAGCGTTTTGCAAGAACAAACTACCAGATTTTGGTAAACAAGCTGAGACACTTGCCTTGTTCTCTTTGTCCCTGCATAGTACTGGTAAGATTTGAAAACCCCTCACTTTAGTCCAGTATGAAAGCTCTCATAGAGCCAAGGAAGCCTGGGCTAAATTTTCTTAATCTGATAGTGCTAGGAGGTCCTGCTGCTTTTTCATCTGGGTAGTCTTCCTTTAGCCTTCAAAAACTCCTGTGAGACTAATATCTGGGGAGGACAGAGAGCCACAGGAGCATCAAGGGCACTCATGAAGTATGGAAAGAGGTGCGTTCCTGTCCTGCATATGAAGCAAATCTGTGACCTGAAGCTTCTTGACTTCCATCTGCTCTCCTGTGAGGGATCAGGCAAAAATGTTCTGAAAAATACCTTGCTACAGACTTAGAGCCAAAATCTTAAAGGGTGATTTTTAAATAATAACACATTTGAAGGGCTGTGATATGTGTGACGCTGTAATTCAACCTGTTTGAAGCATTCCTTTTACACTAAAAAGTGTTTTGAAGACAGAAGATTACTTTAAGGATCAGAAGTGGCAGTAAAATCTCAATGGGTAAAGTTATCTGCCCTTGCTATGTCTTCTTTATGTCTCAATGGCATGCCGATGGGGCAGGAACTCCCCAGTGGGCGTTCAGCCTGTGTGCCACACTTCTGGCAGACCAGAGCTGTTGTTTTATGGAGAGAAGGGAGATGTCCTATAATCAGCCTGGAATAAGATAATGAGTTTGAAGCAGTTCTTGCAATTTTCAGTACATGTATACTTGTAGAGAAAGAAGGTCCAAGCAATGAGCTTTTGTGTTGGACTTCTGATTGCCAGTTGTGGAACTTCATGGCTTAGTTTAGGCCATACTAACTGGCTCTCCTCAAGATATATCTGCTCTGGAGCGTGCCCCGAGCAATCCTGAACACCAGTCTGGCGTGTTTTATTTTGTGCCATAGCCTCATGGAGGATTTGTAAATGGCAGAAGCCTGGAAGAGGACAAATAGGGCCAAGCTGAAAAAAAAACCCCAAACCCACAACAGAAACATCAAGGAATTAAAAAGCCATACACCTAACGTCAATTGTTGGAATTTTTTGGAACAGTGAAATAAACTATTTGTAAGTACATGTAAGACAACAAAGAGATGTGTAACAGCCAGTACGGTAAGTCATGTCAAACAAATCTAATTTCTTTCCTGATAGAGTAGAAGGCCTTTTGGGTAGGAAGCTATACTCAAGTGTTGTGTAACTTGAGTTTTTTTACAACTCAATAAAAACAATATGAAGTTTGCTGAAGTCACCCTAAAGCAGAGACTGCAAACACCTGCTAAATCATCGGTGGCTTTCTGTCCACGATACCCTCAGAAGGGATCTGCAGGAAACTGTGCCAAACATGCCACTTTTCAGTCCTTCATTAGCATGGCTAGCAAATACAAACTCTGTTCTTGTGGGCCAGGTTACAACATGAGCTATTGAAACTACAGGCATCTAAATTGAAGTATTCTCAATTTTGTCACTTTATTTGCAAGAATAACTTCAGACTTGTGCCTAGCTCCCTGGCAGTCCCTGCCCTCTATGAGTGTGAGTGCTGCCCTAGACAACAGGGGCCACAGTGCTCCCAGCTAAGGCTCCTCCGGAGTTCCCAGGCTGACAAAAGGAGGTGCTAGCCCCCTTTTCAATGAGGTGTCATGCCCCAAACTTACATAAACCCGGATTAATAACATCAGGTTTGTTGTGTACGTTTTCACTGATATTGCTGACGGAAGCTATAAGCCGATTATTGAGCGCTGGGTGTAAGTTTAAAATTTAATCACATATGTTAACACCCAAGGGTTGTGCAAGACAACATTTCAAATGAAATGTGTAAACAATGTTTGATAATGGTTTGCATGTTGTGGAAACCTCACTAGGTTTGTATCCTCTTCCATGTCTTAGTGATAATTGGACTGAACATCCTAACAGAATGATTTTAGGTTTTTACTGACGAACCTTTGAATCTCTAGAAACAAGAGTTAAATTCATAGGAAAAAACCCCCCAGACAAACAACCTGGTTCACATTCTTGGGAATTTCAAGGACAAAAGGGATTATCCACTGTAAAACCTCTCCTCTTTCCAAATAAAATCCAGTCGAAGACGCCAGCATAAAGAGTGAGAGGAAGTGGGGAAAAAAGAAACACCTGTGCCTGGGTAATGTGCCACTTTCCTCTCTTTTTTGTCTGCAGGTGAGAAATATTTGTTTTTCTGTGTACAAAGCAATTTGGGGATTCCAAAATCCAATTTTTAGACATGTTTAGCCCAGAGGATCACATCAAAATCTTTAATCTGGCCACCAAGCCAATTCTTGATGCATTTATAGAAAGTTCTTCCACTAATGGTTGTTTCTTGAACCATTTTTTGAGCTGTAACTGGCTATATAAGAGCTTCTGTCACATCCATGTTAATGTACAATGGTGTCCTGGTTTGAGTTAGAATAAAACTCAGTTCTGTTCAGTGATTTTACTTTTCAGTTCAGTCTCTTCTAACTAACCGCACTTTCTGAAGTTAAAGGCATATTTTCACAGACAGTGTCTGCTTCTAGCACTGATAACACTCCATGGTTAGCATTACTACCAAGGATTGGTGTGCAACCAAGGTCACTGCCAACTCGTGTGCCACATTGGGGGGTGCAGAAAGTGAAAGGCCATGCCTGCGGGAAGGAGCAGCCAGGACAAGTGACCCTAAACTGACCAATGAGGGATTCCATCCCATATACATCATATTCAATATAAAGCTGAGGTATCACGAGAGTGAGCCAACAGCACTCCATAAGTCTCTCCCTTATTCCCTTTCCCTTCCCCTTTTTTGGAGGGGAAAGAGGGAATAACAGAAAGCGTCTGTTATAGGTCTAGCAGACTGACCCTAAACCTTGACAAATGATAAACGAATTATTAGCACAAAGCAAGACATAAACTTAAGGAAAGCATCTGTTTCTTCTCAGGTATAACATAGAAACTTGGATATAGAAACTTGGATAAGTGGCCAACTAATTCCTGCCCAGAACTTAGGACCATACTGATGTCTACATTGAAACCTATTTCCTGTGCTTGCAGATTAATTTATTCCAACATGTAAAAGAAGAAGAGCACAGTGTGAGATACATGAACTGTATTGAAGGGGAAAGATCAAAATTGTTTGATGGGATAAAACTTTCAAATTATGCAATTAAGAGCACAGTATTGATGAGGACTACTATCTTTATCTCTTCTTAGGTTGTATCAGCTGACAACCTCCTCCGTCATTTTGGAAGGACAGCATGGGGAATCTCCACCACTGAGACTTTTTGAAAAATTTTGAAGACTTTTTGAGAATCTGTATCATCAACATGTCAGTCTTTATCCAATTATATAAATGTTTCCTATGCATATTCTTCTCAGCCTCAGAATTGTTGTTTGAACAGAGTAAAAGTTAGAGTCATCTTTCTCCTGGGAAATCTCTGTTGTCTTACATCCTCTCCTCAAGAAACTCTCATTATTTTAATCCAAGCCCCCTCTTTAAATGCATTATCTATGTAAAATAGACTGGAGCTAAACAGTCAAACCTTTTATGTGTTTAAATTATTTCTTCCTTGGAAAACAAATAAATTTAAAATGTGTCTTGTCTGAGATGGTGAGTGGAGGTACCATTTGAATCTTTCTTGTACTGATACCAGAAGAGTATTCTGGTGCTATCGCCAACTCGGAAATAATTTTTTAAAAGTACCCATGGGGTTCCAGAGCTGAGCTTTTCTCTTTTTCATAATTAGTCCCCTTTTCACAAGCTTGTTCTCTAGCTCCGGTGGCAATCACCCAGCCAAAATCACCCTCTCATCATACAGACTATGTCTTGCCCTAAGACTCACTAAGGCTTTGAGTGAAACTCCGGAGCTGGAGAGGATGGGATCTAGTTTCCCACACCTAGTGCTCTGCCGCTCACAGGCTGGCCACCCGCATGGCCCAACAGAGGAAAGTGCCTTCCACCGTCCCATGGGTGCTGCAGAGCAGGTGGAGACCACCAAGCCCCCAGCAGCCACCGTTATGGACGCGCTTTCCTATCTGGCTATCACACTGTGGTGAACAGTTCTGGCTCGTCTCGTTTCTGGGTGCGGTCTGACTGGACATTTTGATCCTTTCTTCAAGACGCCGAAGAACTATAAACTATAAAACATTTCAAAAGGAGAGCTGAGGTGTTGTACCTCCTTGATTTTGACAGAAATTATTCCAAGCTGGGAAATGCAGCAGTGATTGGTGGAGTAACTCCCAGCACCCCAGAGGAACAGCCTGACAAAGAGCCTACGAACGCCACCAATCCAAAGGACGTTTTCCTTTTGCTTTTTGTGAAGCAGCATGATCAAACAAGCTTGATCTTCCACCTCCTTCTTCCTTCTCCATTATGCCATAAACCTACCCACTTCTTTTGAAGTTTGCTCCCTAAATTATAAATGCTTTGGGATAGAGCTGTCCTTTGTCTTCTGTTTTGCACAGCGCCCATTACAAGATATACTCCTAGAAGCCAATAATAATAAAAAATAATAAACATTTGATCTGATTTCAGTGGTTGCTGATAAGCGCAAACAGAGCACAATGCCCGTGTTTGGTTCCTTTGTGGAGCACTGCATGAGAGAGATGTAATCCCCCAAATATGTGAATACAGCTGACCATCAGCAGAGCAGTGAAAATATTTCATGAAGTAAAATCAGATTCACAAATGCCCTAAGGACCCTACAGAGCAATATTTTCCTTCTAGTCCCTGTCGGTTCTAAAATCTGTGTGGTTTATGCTAATAATGAAAGTGGCACAGCCTGTCTGGTGCAAATACAGTAATGACTTCAGTTTGATCCTTCAAGAGAAAGAATGCAACATTATTGCTGGAATTAAAACGTAGATATAGAATTCAATAGTATACAAGCTACTGTAAAAGAGAAGCGATGTAAGTCAAACTTCAGCATTACTCTTGGCCACGTTGCCAAATCTCAACAAGGCTCCTGCATTTCCGTGAGGAAATGTGAAATTTCTCTGCTTTGAGGATATTCCACCAAAGAAGATGCATTCGAAGCTTGTTCTCTAGTCTCTTTTGAGTGGAACTGGTGAGTGTGCACAGAGGTGATGGCCTGACCTTTCTTATATAAGCACATTGAATACAACATTAGTGAGTAAATGTGACAAAGGCTGTAACTTTTACAGCCTTAGTAAGTGAAGAACATTTTCAGCTTTTGGGAGAGGTATCTCACGGAAATAAGAAAGGCATTGACATGCTGGAGCATGTCTATAGAAGGGCAACAAAGCTGGTGAAGGGTCTAGAGCACAAGTGTTATGAGGAGGGACTGAGGGAACTGCGGTTGTTTAGCCTGGAGAAAAGGAGGCTGAGAGGAGACCTTATCGCTCTCTACAACTTCCTAAAAGAAGGTTGTAGCGAGGTGGGAGTCAGTCTCTTCTCCCAAGTAACAAGTGATAGGACAAGAGGAAATGGCCTCAAGTTGTGCCAGGGAAGTTTTAGATTGGATATTAGGAAAAATTTCTTTCCCAAAAGGGTTGTCAAGCACTGGAACAGGCTGCCCAGGGAAGTGGTGGAGTCTCCATCCCTGGAGATGTTTAAAAGATGTGTAGATGTTGTGCTTAGTGACACTGTTCAGTGGTAGACTTGGCAGTGCTAGGTTTACAGTTGGACTTGATGATCCTAAAGGTCTTTTCCAACCTAAGCAATTCTATGATTCTAAGTGCTCAGTAATGCAAAAGAGAGGAAGTCCTGCCTCTGAGAGACCTCTCTGTACTGCTTCTGTTAGGAATCCTGCCATCAACCTGAGCTGAAATGGGTTAATTTCTTTAATACTTGCCTACAGGTAATCCATACTCAAGTCATCCCTTTGCAGTTCTCCTTGCCTGAAGGAAATGATCATCAGCTGCACTTGGCATACGGAGGATTGGACAGGGGTGGCCATGGCTGTGTGGGAAGGGAGCGCTGGCACTGGCACAGAGAAGCATGGGATGAGAGGACAGCAGGAGATTCACATCAAAGCTGCGAGACTTGATGTATCTAAATACACTATGGGGTAAAGGAGAATCTTCCCCTGAAGCCTTCTGAACTTGATTTCAGAGGTTTGAACAACCAAAGCCAGTGAGAACTGCATCCTCTACGCACAAGGCCAGCTAATCTGCTTACTTATCTGCCATTAGGCACCAAAAGTGTACTATTTGGGGCTGAGATATCATCTATTAGGAAACAAACACTAACTAGATACAAAAAGCTTCCTCACAACATTTTCAGCTTCCTCAACCCGTTTAAAAGCAATGCTTCTCCCTTCCCACAAGCTGCTACTTGGTCACACTGATGGTCTCTTTCTCATAACCTACTCCTCCCCTCCCAAGACTTTTCCAGACTGACCGAGCATCCCAAGGAGCGTGGTAGGGACACCTGTAAAAGAAGCAGCTTTTAAAAAGTATTTTGTATGAAAATAATGATTCATATATAAGCTAAATGTAAGGATAACTGGAATAATTATAAAGGCGTCACTGATATTATTTTGTCTGTCTTTTAGGACATGAAAAATTTAAGTGAGTTCAGATTGTTTGAGTATTTTAGACCTAGTAAAGGAGATCACTTAAGGCAACATGTTTGGGTTAAGGCAGTCATGTTGCCTTATCCCAACTCATGTTGTCATGTGCTACACACTCCCCAAATTATTTTGTTGTTGTTGAAGAGTGTGATTTCTTTAAACTTATCCTGACATTTTCTTTTAAAAATATTTGACAATACATTTGTAATAGGACTAAGTTCTGTTGGCCTGATTTAGTCTGAGTCTGATGTAACTCCATCAAAATCTGTGGAGTTTCCCTGGCATCAAAACTGCAGTAATTTAGGAATGACTCAGGCTTTGAATTTCTTGGATTTTGCCAGTAGGAACTTGGAACCAGCAATTCGAAAATTACTTTTAATCACATCCGGAGATCCCCATTTACTTTCAAAGATACAATCTTCATTGTCACATACTCTGGAACAGCACACTTGCATTCATGTTTGGAAGCTTAATTATGCATCAATTACATGGGGGAATTTTAAATAAGATTTGCTGATCCTTTTGTTTCATGGATTTGATGAAAACATTCTGTTTATTTTGGTATCACTCTCGTAGCTGGCATGACTGATTTATCTGATGACTAATTTATTTGACTCCAGCCAGAGATATACTGCCAAAATTTCAACAAAGGGCTCCTTTGGAAAGGGTTTATAGTGTCTCAGTGCATTCTAACTATTAAACACTTTATGAAAATGTCCATTGATTCCCAAAAGCTGCCTGGCAATTATATAGCTTTAAACAACGGAGCTTAACCAGCCCTTCCTCATGATTAGTCTTTTTGCCCGCTGTAACTACTTGTCCACCAGCCTGGTGTTAGAGAAGCATCTTTCAAGAAGGACGGCATTATTTCTGCACAAGGAAAATGAGGGACAGCTTGACTTTGTGTTCGCGTGTGTGTGCACAAAACAAATTTTATGTAAAAACTCGATCAAAAGAATAAATGGCAGGCTTAGGTTTCGAAATAGCTGGTGTTATCTCTTGTGTGAGCGAAATCCTGGCTGTCAGTGAATGCCATCAGAAACTTGTTTTCTGTACTTACGCCCATCACCCATCGCTGCATTATGGCTAAAGAAGAACGTGGATTTCATTGGGGCATCAGGCTGTGTGGAAAGCGAGAGCAACAAAGCTTTGCACATCAAGGACAGTTTGAGTCCTGGTCAGCTAAAGGTCTATTCAATGAAGACTGAATAATGTGGGATGGAGAGGAGCTCCTCAATCCAAGGTGACATTTTAAGGGCTGCAGTGCTTCACCCCTGCAGCAGCTTTCAGTGAAATTGTTGCTCCCACCAGGCAGAGATTGACAGAGAGGAGAGATGTGAAACATGGGGAAATTAGCTGCAGAAGGAAAGAATAAAATTGCTCTCCATGTGCACTCTGGATTGAAAGTTGTGGTTCTGAATTACGTCCAGCTGATCTGAGGTAGGGTAGGATCCACGTACAGGTATCTGTCAGAGTGGGATTCAGTTGAATCCTGCCTGGTATGTCCATACCTTCGCTAATCAGTCATCTGATTTACTGTCAATTGGCATGTCTAGATTGCTCTTCTGACTTTGTCTATCTGTCTGTGGGTATAAGATGGATCTTGTCCTAGAAAGGGACAGGATCCCCTATTCCTCTTGACTGTAAGGACATCACAGGGTGACTGGCTCACACACAGCATTTTGCACCACAGATGTCTAAAGCAATCTGGAATAAATCCTAAACCTGTGTGTAAGGTCCAACTCAGCAATTTTAGCACCTTGTCTATACTCAACTTTAGGTGCGTGATGAAGCAGGACACAGAATCATAGAAAGGTTTGGGTTGGAAGGGACCTTGAAAGGTCATCTAGTCCAAACCTCCTGTAGCAAGCAGGGACTGTTTAGTTTGAGGAAGAGGAGGCTAAGGGGAGACCTCATCACTCTCTACAACTACCTGAAAGGACATTGTAGAGAGGTTGGTGCTGGTCTCTTCTCACAGGTAATTAGTGATAGAAAAAGAGGGAATGGCTTCAAGCTGCAACAGGGTGAGTTTAGACTGGACAGTAGGAAAAAAATTTTCATGGAAAGAGTAGTGAGATACTGGAATAGGCTGCCCAGGGAGGTGGTTGAGTCTTCATCCCTGGATGTGTTGAAGGGTCGTTTAGATGTGGTGTTGGGGGATATGCTTTAAGTAAGTAGGGTTATTGGTTGGACTCGACGATCTCAAGAGTCTTTGATTATCCCAAGGGACATCTTTAACAAGCTTAAGTTGCTCAGAGCCCCATCCAACCTGACCTTGAATGAATCTCCCCTCTTTTAGTTTAAAACCATTACCCCTTGTCCTGTTGCAACAGGCCCTGCTAAAAAGATTGTCCCCATCTTTCTTATAGGCCCCCTTTAAGTACTGAAAGGTTGCAATAAGGTCTCCCTGGAGACATCTCCTAGGTAGGAAAAAAGGAGAACTATGGGACCCACACCATTCAAGATTCCTAACGCATGACTCTGTTCTGTAGGCAAGATTTCAATCTCACAGCAAATCTCAGCTGTTATAGAGGACAGGAAACTTACTCAAAGCATTGCCTCTCCCGCCAGCCTTGCTTGACTCTTCCCTGAGGGGCATGTTTCACTTCTGGCAGCTAGACCTGAATACAGGGTATAAGGCTGAGCTGATTCAGGTAACCACAGAGTAAAACAACTACTGAGTAACAGAAGGTTTTAGAGGTAGGCTGTCCATAGACAGACAAAAAAAGGACAATGGCTTTTAGAATAGAATCCTAAAACCAGTAATAGTCCTTGTGGCAATCCAGGCTCACAATTTCCTGTGGTATTGCCACTGGATATGGGGAACTGTTTATGCTTTTCCTGTTTGCAGCCACTTTTTATGTATTTGAAGGCTGTTTTCATGCTTATAGTTAGTCTACTCTTCTTTAGACTAAACTGTCTTAATTCTTCCAGTCTTTCCTCATAGGTCATGTTTCATAAACTTGAGGAATTCTAGTTGCTATTATCTGCATGCTCTTTCCACATGCTCTGAATCTTGCTTCAAGTGTAGTACCCAAACCAGACACAGTACTGCAGCAGAGGCTTTGCTTGGGCCAAGCAGAAGCCATCTCACATCTTGCAGACAAGCTATTTTTTTATAAAGACTTCGGGTTTTGGGGGTTTTTTTTGCAGCACAGTGCAATCTATATGTCATGCATTGCCTGATTTCAACTGAGAGGATCCTGGATATTGGATTGATCCCTGCTGGTCCACCTACACAGACCCAATAGCCGACCAGAAGCTTGTGGTGGTGTTTTTTTTTCTGTTGAGTTTCCAGTAAGTTATTTAGAAAGGAGAAGGTAGATATTTTGAAGCAAGGGAGGAGATAGATTATAAAAACTTGAGCAACAGTACCAGGTCAGACATAGCACTGAACTAATTTATGATTCTGTCTCTGCTGGTGGCATGAAGGAGACAGTAAGACTGCAAAGATGTTGAGAGAAAAGGAAGAAAACAGAAATAAGTCCATTTAGAAAATGTTGCTGTTGGTAGAATTGAATGAAAGCAGATGTAACCCCGTGAACTTCAGACGTTGAACTAATGTTATTTCTTTTGCTTAGTGAGAAAAGTGGGCAATGCCAGTGAAAAAAGCTCTGGCTCTAAAAATCACATTGTAGGACTCATGCATGATAGAAATTAGTCTTACTTGGAAACAGACTTTTCCTCATCATTCCTTCTTTTTTTAACGAGCTACTTAGGAGCCTTGCACATCTTAAATAAATTTATTTTCTTCCTAGCTCCTCTCCCTTGTTCAACAGTGCTTTTCTGTCAGTATTATGGACTATAACCAGCTTGCTGCAAGGCTGTGGGAGCAATGGGCACAACATGGAACCATTATTGAACATCAATTTTTACCTGAAATTCTCCAAGGTGGTAAAATTGTAAAGAATAGGTGGTTGAAAGCACTCAAATTCCTTAAATAAGAGCTTCCACTCATTATTTTGATTAAAATGCTGGAAGTTTTTGGAAATGATCTAATTCCTCCTAGTTGGGCGGTTAGCCTTTGCTGAGATTATGGGGAACTTGGGCATGGTCCCTCTTGTACTGAAAGCAGCAGATGGATTGTCACCACCAGGTCAAGGCAGAGGCCTGCACTTCACAAGTTCATTTTCTGCTTTCCTAATGATCTGCTTCCGTCAAGATGTCTGATGTATTTTGGGTGGCTGTGGCCTATGTGTTTTGTCAAGAGTTCTCTCCCTGCCCCAACCTGACACACTTTACGTGGCTGTAAGTGTTCTGTCTCCTTGCAAACTGTTCCCAGGAAAAAGGAGTGCAAGAAAAGGCCATTCCTAGCTCCCTGACTCTCCTTTCACTGAGGTGCATCTGAGTCTTGCACACTTAGACCTTACTGATGGAGGGCAAATCCTACCAGCTGGCCACATGACCAGCTATGCCCTGGGCTTGCCCTTAGTAACTGGAGCAATCTCCACACTGCAGCACAATGAGCAAGTGACCTTAGGAAGCTCTCAAACATTTGCATATTACTGCAAACATAAAAATAATGTGGGATGTAGGGTGGTGTGGAGTACCTCTTATCAACAGGCTCCACAAAAGCTCATTCTTTTGTTTATAAGGAACTGCAGCCCAGAGATGCCTGGATTTGCAGACAGGAAGGGTGAGGGGGGAAAACACCCCCCACTTGTTTTCTCCTTTGAGCAGCAACATTTCTCTTAACCTTAACCAAAGAAGGTAGTGAAGCCACTTGGCAAGCAGACTTGTGGTAAGTACCTTGGCTGGAAATGTTTACACATGTTCCTGTTAACACAGTGCTCTGCTCTGTGCGTGCTGAGGCGAAAGATTTGCCACCCTGTGCGGCCATCCACCTCACGGCCCACCCCACCCCCAGGCCCCATGTCTGGGCAGGAGTTTGCCCGAAGAGAGTAACTGCTGCCTGCAGGGAAGAACGATGGCTTCAGCTGCCCGTCTGTCCTCCTGCCTCTCTGCCTAGCCGCGCCAAGCACAGCCCCTTGAGAGGAGCCATCATCACCAGCCAGGGCAGAGGAGCTTCACTGCTTGGAAAGAAGTTAGCTGCGCCATGGGCTGGGGATGTCAGCATCCCTAGTGAAGCCCAGGCCAAAGTATGGCTATGGCAGTGCAGGATGTCCTAGCCACAGAGACCCAGCTGGCCATTGATCCTCTGAGAGTGAGCCCTGTACCACAGCCTGGAAAGCCAAAATGCACAGAGCTGGAGAAACACAACCACTTCTCTCCCTGCACTGAACCTCACCATCTCCAACTATGCTGTGTCTCATTTGCTTTAGGGGAAGGTGGCCTCCTGCTCCCTCAAGGACACACATTTCCAGATGTAGGTTCTTTCTTTGCCTTTGACCATACCACTTTCTAACTCAGCCAGAAAAGAGTACCCATCTCAAACACCTACACAGAGGCAGGAGTAACACGATGGTGCCCCTGCAGCCTGTGCTGTTGGACTCCAGTGTTTTGCCAGAAACGCAAGCAGAGCTCTGTGGTGGTCTCATCTGGAGATACCCTTGGGAGGAAAGGGCTGAGGGAGAAACATGAAGAAGATGAAGGTCATGGGGTCGGCAAGGGATGTGCAAGATGGCCATGCTGTATTCACAAGCACCCATGGTGCTTGCTCAGCCTCTGGCACTGTGGGGGAAGAAGCCCTGGCCACCATCAGCAGTATGGGATGGCAGTCAGTCTGTCAGACTCAGCAGGACTTGATCTGAATCCCTGGCAGGGAGGACAACAAGTTTTCTGCCTTCCACTTGTATCCTATCTCTGGCTGTGGTGGGTGCCCTTGTTTTAAAAGCCATGGTCCGGGGCTTTGACTAGGACACTGGGTGACTTCACAGCTGGTGGGGCTTTTTGCTCAGGCCGCATCACAATTTCACCAAACTCCACCTCTGGGTACATTCAAGGTGGAGATTTTGTAACCTAGCAAGATGATACCCAGCTCATCACAAAAGCTGAAGAAGCTTCAGCTTTTCCACTGAAAGGTTGCCTTTGCAGGGAGCTTCAGTCTGAATGGGGATGCACTCATGAGGGTCAAAAACCCTGTTGGTTGCCAGCCCTGCACCAAGCCAGGCAAATAGATCTGCTTGAAGGGGACCCGGACCTTGCTGCACACAGAGAAACAAGAGTCACTGACATACGAAGATGCTGAACTTCTGTGAAGAACTGAGTTTCTAGGGACAATATTAAGTAAAGGTGATTTTGGAGGTTTTGTCATATCCACAGAGTAAAGCAAAACTACTTGTGATGTTGAAAGGTGGTATAAAGTAAAATTGTCTATTGCATTGGTTTTGCTGAAATATAATTGTATCATCTGTTTTGTAAGGTGGAACATTTCCATTAAAAATATGCTATGGAAAAGCCAGATGCCATTGATGATTATTTAATTAATTAAATTACGTCTTTGCCTGACTTTGTGAGATACCTGCTTCTGTTACTAACAAAAAGTGGCTGACTCAGGGCCTAGTATGTGGTGGGATGCTTGGTTGGGGTAGGATGCTGCCTGGGGCAGCAGCTTGGGCTCATGGTGGGCTTGCAGTGGAGAAGCTGTTTATACCTCTAGAGAGTCCTGTTCTCCTGGTCGCCCAGTTTAAACACTGTACTGAGATCCAGTTAGTGAGTCACTTTCACTGTTTCTTAGTGGCTCGGGTTTGGTTTCTGCTTTTGCTGCTTACAGGATGAAATATCAATAGAGAGGCTTTTATGTGACATTCTGTGTTATTGTTTAGAAGTTCATTTGTGAAGAAGGAAAAGGCAGTCTCCAAATAACAGAAGATTTTTGGCAGATTTCCATCTGTAGCGGAAATTTAGAACTTCTGAGCTCTCATTTCCTTTGAAAATATGAATCAGTCTGCGTTGCCCTGAATACGAGCACGAGACACAGCTTTGTGTCTGACTGGTATCTGCAGAAGAGAAGCCTTGCATCTTAGCTGGATACAAAAGTAATAGCAAGTATAAAAATTGGACCTGGTAGGAAACCAGTATGTATTATTATGAAATAAAATTTGTGAGAATCTACAAGCATTCAGTTTTGCTTTTCATTTTGACTGTCAGGTTGTGTAATTGTACTCCTTCAAATACCAGTAGAGTCGGTGTAATTAACCTTTGGGAAAATGAGGGGAAAATTTTGGAGTCTGATCTAAAATAATCTTATAAAATAAGATTAATGCCATCTTTAGTTGATGGTGTACAGTATTAAAACCTACCACATGGAACTCTTGATACATGGAAAACAGTTCAATAGTACAACAAAGATCTCAGCTCAGGTTGTGGAATTCAAAAATTCTGTCTTTAAGCAGGTTAATCCCGAGGACGTATTTTACTGGAGCTTGGTTAATTACCTCCAGACTAACATATGTTTTCTTTAGGAAAGCTAACACAGTGAAAAAGAAACATAACTGTAAAATGATCACATCAGTAGACCATTGGGCATGGTCCTTAGAAGTCTTCAATGCCTCTGCTTTTTTACTGTTTCAGATCTTTTTTTAGAAATATAAAGGTCAAATGTCTGGATGACCAGAACAAGGTATTTTTAAGGCAAGAGCTGAACAAAATGTTCTCAGGAGACTTTACATATGCCTGAATTTCAATATGTGCCTTGCCAGATTCAGCCCATAAATGTTTGAGTTCTAGATTTTTAAAATATTTTGTCAGGCAACAGTGTCTCCCAGCATCCCATAAAAGGTCTCTGTAGGGGCAGAAGAAGAACCTGGCTTTCCAGATTTCTCTCCAGGCCATCACTTTAATTCATTCCCTGACAGCCCTGCACCTGGCACGAAGTAGACATAAGGCCACCTTGTTCTACGGGCCCATCCTATTTAGCTGCCATGCTTGTTCTGGAGTGACCTCAGCTAGCTAAACACCAGTTTGTAGGGTCTGCACTAACAGATTCTGGTAGATGTTTGCTCAGTGTTGTTGGCTATCTGTGCCACCTCATCAAGGGACTCTTTTAACATCTCTTGTTTCCTTTGACCCTGGTTTCATGCCTTTCCATTCATTTTTCTCCAACAGAAAGCATAGCTTGGAACTGAAAGATTTTGCTGGTTTATTATTAACAGTGAAACTAATGAAGGTTTGAATGCTTGCTTTTGTGACTTGAATTTTGTTTTGAATATATGTGTGTTTTAAAAAAAAGAAAAGTAATAAAACCCAGGAAGATTTTAATGACACAAACCCATAATTAAATTCTGAATACCATCAAAAGAGAGGTGCCGCTTCTTCACTTTAACAGTAAAATGTCATCAGAAGTGCCCCTTTCCATGCCTGGTACCCCACTGACAGGCCTGTCTGTCTCATACATTTAGCTTGGGACCCTTCTCAGCTGCCCAACTTTCAGGCCCCTGCCTCACATTCTGCACCCCAGGCTGCTCTCCTCCATGGTAAGAACATTTGGTCAGCAGGTCCGTGAGCTGCTGCATGGCCGTGCTGGCAAATGAAGCCATGGAGTGGGAAAACAAAGTGCCCTTGCACATAACTAAGTGCTTTAAAGGCATTTGTGCTCTTTCCTGTGTTAGGAAATGCATCCCTGGCAAGGAAAGCCATGCAGGAGCCTTGGGCTTCAGTGTCCAGCCTGTAGAGAGAAGATTGAATGGATCGCAGGCATCTGCTGGGCACAGCCAGAGGTCCCTCACAGTACTGGCACCAGGACTGAGTCAAGGAAAAACTGCCCTGAGAAAGTGGGAATCTGAAGCCCTCAGTAACATCCCTGGTAACACTTCTGCTCCAAGCATTTGAATCAGTGAAGCACCCAAGGGGATACATTGATCAGCCTCTAAACCACCAGAGAGTCCCATGGCACCCACGCCGGGGAAGGCTTATAAGGACAGTCAGACACTGTAAGGCTCAATGCATGCAGGCTGTGAAGAGGAATCCCATGTGCACATCTCTATTAAAATGGCTGTGTTTATCTGGCATCTTGCTTGACATTGCAAAACCATGTGTGAGTACCGTGAGACATAGAATAACACCTGCATTGAGGGATTTAATACTCCTATTGTCTGTGTAGAAATTAGTTTTCTCTGCCAAATTGGCACTTAACTCACACTTGCCCAGCCAACTCCATGTGGTATCCACAGCAGAGATTTTTATGTACATAAATTTTTTTCTCTACAATCTCTCCTCCCATGACCATTGGCTACAGTAATTCCTCCACACCTATTCCCAAGCTGCTCAGCCCCTCTCTTCCCCCTTGCACTAGTCCCTTAAAATGTCAGGTGCTAAAGGCTAAAGATTTAAAACATTATTCTCAGCAGTGTGAATTCCAAAATCATAATCTTTAGTGATTTGTACTTCAGTCTCCTTCTTTCACCCATCTGCCCACCACGGCTGGTTTTGCCCGGTCTCCTCTCCCCTCCTGCCACAGGAGTTTGTAAAAACGAAATGGTCTGTATCTCAGTGACTTTGAATGAAGCTCTGCTTGCAGCACATCTGCTAAAAAGATTAGCAGAGGTACATTTGCATTAGGCTGAGGAGCACGCTAAGGGAAGCTGCCCTCACCCTCCTCAGTGCTCACAAGGCAGACCAGGGTACGAAACCTGTTTGAACAGAGGTATTTTAAGACATTGGCCGCATACCAGTTACTGCTGAGTCCTATTCATTTTGCAGTACACTCTCTGCTGCTATGTAGGAGTAATCAAAGAAAGCTAAAAGCAAAGCACAGATAACAATCTGTCTTGGCGTAAGTACGAGAAGATGAAAGAGCTTTGTTATTAATGCCCCAATAGCAAGGTTCGCATTCCCATCCTTGCACCAGCTGCGCAGGAACCACACTAGCAAATAGCAGCACTTTGCACCTTCCAGATTTCCTCTCTGATTTTCTGCAACTGCAGATCGCCTCTGGGAGACTGTCCACCAGGCAAAAATCTGTAAGGATGGTGGAAGCATAAGCAGCACTACACTTGTCCAGGTCTTGACAAAAATGGGAAAGATCTCAGCACCGTAACCCTTGTGCAGAGGTGGGATGATGGAAAAGCTTGTAGCACAAAAAGGGTTGCAGGGATGCTGTTAAATTGCCAGGTGTAAACGAGAGCTAAAAAGGAGGGCTGGTCTGCAAGGCCTTACATTTTTCCTGGAATCCTGCAGATTTTAAAGCAGTGTCAGACTCTGCCCTTTGTAACCTGCCATCAGCTTCTCCTCCAAAACGGGCAGCAGCCTGTGAAAGCCTCCACCCTCAGTGTTTTCCAGCTGGCCCCACGCAGTCTAGTCCTGCAGTTCTTGGACTCCCTTTGTGTATCTTTGTGGCTGCGCATCCCCCAGCAGGCACACCTCTTTCCAGTCTGCCCCATAGCGCTGCACTATTCTGGTTCAAGTAATTGGCCAGAGCCAGACAGTCTTTATAGTAAGTAGCAGTAAATAGTGATTCATTGTGGTTTAGATTCATGAATTTTCAGCGTTTATAAATCGAAGAACTCAAAGAGAAAACAAAATTTGGCAGCAGGATTTCTTGTGAACCACTTCAAAATCTCTAACCTGTGTTTCAGTTATGAGATCAAAAAGTCCAGGTTTCAGAGAGCTGTCCTTTTAGGGGATTCCTGGGCTCTGGATGCTTCCTTTGGAACTTACCACTCCCATGGAAACCCTGGATTTTGCTCTGGATCTACTGCAAAGCTGCTGCTGGAGCTCCCTGGGGGAAAATCTCTTGGATACTTGGGAGTCAGCCCCCTCCTTCAGTTCATATCTGTTCTGCCAGGGGCTACTAAGTCAAACATGGCTTTCTGCTTGGTGAATAGCTCTGCTGCACAGGAATCAATCTTTTTCCTTACTTGAAACCCCCCTAATAAGACCCGTTATGTCTCAGACTAACTCCTACCTAGGCTGAACTGCTTAATTTACTTATTTCACTTTTGGGTGCGGGGGGGGGGGAGAGGGTGGGCAATAATATACAATAGAACAGATTCCAAAAACATTTCCCGTATATTGTCATAACATCTTGTGACCTCTAGTGCATTACCAGCTTCCTCCAGGGACCAGACATGCGTTTCAGGTTATCCTGTTTGAGCAGAGCGCAGACCTAGTTATCTAATGTCAGAATGGAGGCCATGAGCTTGCTACAATGGAGAGGTAAACTGAGAGTGGAGAACCTTTTGCTGCCAAGATTTAACACTCTATTTCTCTGCCTACACAGAAGTCACAGTGCTGGAATCTACTTCTCAATCAGTCCAAAGAAGGACTCTTCTGGCTACTCAGAAAAGGAGACAACTTTGGAATTAAGCCATAAAACTCTGAGAGGAGCTGTGGCCATGTCTCATGGGCCCCATTCCCAACTTTGCGCCATTGATCCTCGTCTGTATTCCTTTCCATATTGATGCAACTTTGCCATTGCTGTTTTGACTTTGTTTTTCTGGATCAGCACAAGGATATTATATTCACTGGGCAGAAAATATTAATGGAGGGGTGGCTCAGTCTGTTGAGAACACAAGCATACTTCAGCTAGTACTTTTCCTAGCAGGATTTTCTTGCTACGGGGAAGTTCTTAGACACAGAACCTCTGTATTGGACCCTGGTGACTCTGTCCCTTTGACCACCTGCAGTATCGCTCAGCAGAGTCCTCTGTGGCTGAAGAAAGCCTCCCCGATGGCTTTGTCCCTTCCAGCCGATGGCCGTAGCCATCCACCCGCAGCTGCCGGCCCTCTCCCCTTTCCGCCTCCCAGCAGCGCGGCCTGCAGCCGCTTGGCCGTGGCCCAGGGCACAGATGAAACCGCTCCGCCCCTGTGCCCGCTCGCCCAGGGGACGCCGGGGCACGGACGCTGCCTCTCCAGGACGAGACGGGGCTTGTGGCCTCGGCCGGGGCCGCGCAGCCCCTGCCCCGGGCACGGCCGCGCTCCCCGGGGCCGCGCCTGCAGCACCATGGAGAGAGGAGCGGGCAGCGAGCGGGCAGCGAGCGGGCAGGGAGAGGGCAGTGGACTGAGAGTGGGCAGAGTACGGGCAGCGGGCAGCCAGCAGGCAGCGAGCAGGCAGCAGGCAGGCAACAAGCAGGCAGGGAGCAGGCAGCAAGCGGGCAGCAANGGCAGCAAGTGGCCAGTGGGAAGAGAGAAAACAGTGGATCAGACAGTACACGAGACAGACCCAGGCCACACACCAGGCCAGGCCAGAAAGAATCCCCAGTCCCCCAGGCAGAAGAGGTTCATCCTCAGGAACGTCCATCGCCTTTGCTCATCTCCCCACCACACTAGAGCAAGAGCAGCGCTGTCAACGGGAGTTGGCTGAGCAGCAGAGATGGGGTTAGGTCAGGCCATCGGTTAACTGAGAGGGCCATGCTTTGTTCCCTCCACCTGCCTGGATGGAGAATGGGCAGGCAGTGAGCAGCCAGCAGGGAGCAGGCAGGGAAAAAGCAGTGGATGGAGAGCAGGCAGCAAGCAGGCAGCGAGAGAGCAGCAGGCAGGGAGCAAGCAAGAGATGGAGAACAGGCAGGGAGAGGGCAGGCAGCAGGCAGGAAGGGAGCTGGCAGGGAAAAAGCAGTGGATGGAGAGCAGGCTGGGAGCAGGCAGCAGGCAATGGGCAGGGCATGGGGATCTGGCAGGCAGTGGGGAGCAGGCAGGCAGCAGGGAGCTGGAGCATAGTCTCTGGGCCCAGCCCTCACTCAGCCTGCCCCCCATGTAACCCCGCTTGTGATGAGCACGGAGCAGTGGCATTGGCTGCTGGGGGATTTAGCACTAAGCTCCCCCCTCATAGGCTCAGGAGAAGCCTGGCCTTCATTGCCATGCAGAAATCTGGCTGGGTTATTGTTGACTGGCAGCAATCAAGTGGATAGTGTGTTTTCCCTGGAAGTTTCTGTCTAGTGAGGGAAACTCTCATGTTAGTCATTTTCTGCTCTAGGTTGAGCCCTTTCGGAAAGTGGCTAGTGTCACCATGAAGCATGGCTGGAATTGCTCTCCACACCTGAATGAACTCAAATGGTATTCAGAACCCTGAGCTGGAAGATAGAGATGGAGATCAGAATGATCCCCTCATAATCTAGGAAATAGCAGTGAATGACCTGCTACGCCAATTGGACATCCATAAGTTTATGGGGCCAGATGGGATCCACCCGAGAGTGTTGAAGGAGCTGGTGGAGGAACATGCTAAGCCTCTCCCCATCATTTACCAGCAATCCTGGTCAACTGGGGAAGTCCCAGATGACTGGAGACTTGCCAATGTGACACCCATCTATAAGAAGGGCAGGAAGGATGATCTGGGGAACTACAGGCCTGTCAGCCTGACCTCGGTTCCGGGAAAGGTTATGGAACAGCTCATCTTGGGGGTGAACACACGACAACAGGGGGATAAGGCCCAGCCAGCAT
>VZZY01019649.1:12963-51819 GCA_013400335.1 Eurystomus gularis | reverse complement strand
ATGGACTGAGGCCAGTTGTGTGAGGTTTAACAAAGCCAAGTGCCGGGTCCCACACTTCGGTCACAACAACCCCCAGCAACCACACAGGCTTGGGGAGGAGTGGCTGGAAAGCTGCCTGGCGGAAAAGGACCTGGGCATGCTGGTGGAGAGCCAGCTGAACATGAGCCAGCAGTGTGCCCAGGTGGCCAAGAAGACCAATGGCATCCTGGTCTGTATCAGAAACGGTGTGACCAGCAGGAGGAGGGAGGTGATTGTGCCCCTGTACTCAGCACTGGTGAGGCCACACCTTGAGTACTGTGTCTGGTTCTGGGCTCCACAGTACAAGAAGGACATTGAGGTGCTGGAGCAGGTGCAGAGAAGGGCAACGAAGCTGGTGAGGGGTCTTATGTCTTATGAAGAGCAACTGATGGAACTGGGGCTCTTTAGTCTGGAGAAGAGGAGACTGAGAGGAGACCTTATTGCCCTCTACAACTATCTAAAAGGAGGTTGTAGCGAGGCTGGTGTTGGTCTCTTCTCCCAAATTACTAATGATAGAACAAGAGGAAATGGCCTCAAGTTGCATCAAGGGAGGTTTAGATCAGATATGAGGAAGAAGTTCTTTACTGAGAGTTGTTGGGCACTGGAACAGGCTGCCTAGGGAGGTGGTGGAGTCACCATCCCTGAAGGTGTTTAAAAAACAAGTAGGTAACACTTGGGGCTATGATCTAGTGGCTAGAGAGATCCTGGTGGTTCTTTCCAACCATAACGATTCTATGATACTATTCTATGACTATGCGAGGCTGTACTGGGTTCAGGTGCTGCAATAGTAGTTGCCTTGTTTGCTGGACATTAGAAAAAATTGTTGGACATTAGGAATTTTTTTTCACTGAAAGGGTTGTCAGGCACTGGAGCAGGCTGCCCAGGCAGGTGATTGAGTCACCATCCCTGGATGTGTTTAAAAGCCGTGTAGATGTGGTGCTTAGGGACAAGGTTTAGCAGTGGATTTGGTAGAGTAGGGTTATGGTTGGACACAATGATCTTTAAAGGTCTTTCCCAACCTAGATGATTCTATGTTTCTATGATTGTTTCAGCATCCTTCCACCTCTTCACTGCATTACAGTGGCAGCTTCATGAAATGGCAGCTCTGCATCTGTCTGCTGATAGCAGATAGCGGATAGCACGACTTGCCCCATCTTGCTCCATCAGAACAGGCACTAGAAAGACTAAGAGATGCCAGCAGAAGAACTGAGGCTCAAACAAGCAAGGGTTCTAGGAAGCACATTTCTTCTGCTTTCTGGTACATCTCCCTGAATGCATGGCATGCAAAACCAGAAAGTGCAGAGGAGTCATGAAACAGTGCCGTAGGCTAGGCATGCCAAAAGCTGCGCTCATCATTTGAAGAAGCCTAGTAGCTGCCCTAGTAGCTGACAGACTAGGAGAGTGTCACAGGAAAGGCATGTGGGCACGGCTGAGTTTGCTAGTTCCATTTCTGTATTTCATGTGAACAAAACATCTCTCTGTAACATCTTCTCAAATGTGGATAATTCTGGGACTATAAGAATTCAGGATGATAACCACAAGAGGAATGGGAAGGAGGTAACTACTGCCTGCGGAGCACTGAGGAGTTGGCAGGAGACAGGGTGGCTGGAAATTCTGCCATAAGAAGTCAGTATCTTTCTGGAGTCCACAACAGCTCTGAATCCAGTGCAGTCATGAGCTTTAGTCCCCGGGTTCACCCTTTGAAGGGTCTTTGTGAGTCTTTTTTACCGATAAGGCCTGAGAGGCTAATCAGAGGTGAGTGGTTTTGTTAAACAGTATTATCTCTCTGCTAGTTTTGATTTCTGGCATTTATTGACTGTGTGAGTTTATGCCTGTATGTAATGGTCCTTGGCTCTGATCATGTAATTTCCATGAGTATATCTGGTGCACTGAGAATCATAACCAAGCTAACTGAAGAGACAGTGTTCCCAGATAATATTTAGCTCAAAGCTTGTTGTATCTGCAGCAGATCTGAGGAATGACTTTATTGCATACTTGTCCCAAAGCAGTTGATTTAATATAAGATATTGCTTCTTCCCACAAACATTGCCTTAAATGACTGTATTTACAACATTATTACTATTTGTGCTACCGTAAATATGTCATACTCCTCCAGGATCTTTCATCTGAACGTTACAGGCTGTGGTTGTACGTTTGACTGTACATTGGGCAACAGCCCAGCTAGCTTGGATACTGTTAGCAGAGTGGCCGTGCGAACCCAGACTTCCAGAAACATGAACCACTCGGGATCTGTAAGTGGGCTGGGTTGCAGAAGCTGAGCTCTTCCTGCCTTGGCTATGCTCCTATCAGCATAACTAGTCCTTTAGCTGAAAGTCAGTTCTGGTAAATACCCACATACTGCCAATGACCGCAGGGTAATCCCGCTCAAAGACCGACCTCTGGAGTTTTTTGTTTACTGTGATTTAAACCAGAAAAAAAAAGTCTTAAAACTTCATAGAGCTTATGTAGAAGCCTCTCTTGCAAAATCCTCCCAAAAGTACACTGAAAACTTTAGGGATCAAATGAATATGCTTTGGAGTAGACGCAACTTCTGTTATTTACTGCTAATAATTTCTCATGGGGTAACCTGAAGATGGATAGGTAGGAATGGAGTGAGGAGCCTGTGTGACAGCGTTATCTTTGGCTATAGGACAAATGGCAAATAGATCCCATAAAATCATAAACACGTGGAAGAAAAAGTTATATTGCCAGCCCGCCCTGCCATCACTATGCCAATAATGATGGCATATTGAAGCTCTGAAGACAGAGATAAGAGTTCATTACTTCTTTAATCTGAGTGTTTTATTGTTTTACAATGTAGGATGGAGTGAGAGTGCAAAGCTCTTTCCCTGTTGAACTCTTGTTTTCCCTGGATTACCAGAAGTTTATGTTTAGCAGGTTTTCCAAACAAAATACCTCACTCTTTCCCAGCAGTGTTTATGCTACGTGTAACATTACCCTTTGCTGGTGCGTGCACTGGCAGGTTAAAATTAGACTTCCTAAATGTCAGTACAGCAGCTTGCTACTCTTTCTTTAACAACAGCGTGCTGCTTTAATTTCTTCTGAATTTCTTGTCTGTGTTACTCTAGACAGCAAATAAGCAAAATCTTACTCAGATGCTTAAGTATATAATTAAAGGATGCACACACAGTGATACATACTTTGTTTACCCAAGTTTCAATCCACCAGTGAGCAAAGTAACGGTAACAACACAAAGTGGCAAATGGATTACAGCTGATTATTCTGAAAGCAGCTTTTGTACTACTAATAATAGCAATAATGGTAGTTTCTAGTTACTTTAGTACTTTACATTGCTTTAAACAAATTTGATTATATGTGCCTGAGAAAAAGAGTTGTTGTTTTTTTTCTTTAAATCCCAGCAGAAATAATGCATGTGTTTATTTGCAAAGATATAATATTCACTTTTAAAGTGTATGCATGAATGTCCATGCCTTTTAAGTCATTTTTTATGAATAGTAGTCTTTCAAAGAAGTAAAACTATTCATATCTATTCACATCCTTCATGTAATTTGTGACGGTTTGGAGCAGGGCATGATAAAATGTCTACAAAAATGATGCTGAGTTTTGTCTCAAAACCCTCTGTACGTGTAAAAGTCGATCTGTATGTCCCAGCAGGCAGCCTGGTGTGGCAGGGGCATGAAAGGCAAGAAAAGGTATGCATCTCTAGCATTCCTGTGTTTCCGTGTTTCCGTGTGTGTGTTTGTCTATGACCCTGTTTATGCCATATGGTAACAACCATGCAACGGTACATTTTACATCTTGTTCGCAGCCACTGGATGTTTATGTGTTGGAACTGTGCTTCCTTCTAGTCTCGTAAAAGCTTGGGAAGACTGGTTCTGTCTAGCCTGGATTTCTTCCCTGGTTCCCAAAAATACCAGTGTCTTAGTCAATTTTTTTCCTACTCTAGCCTGACTCCATCTTGCTCGTGTGCTGCCCACATCCCTGCCCTTGCCCTCGTGAGTGCTTACACACAGTTTCACTGAAAACACCACCTTGCCTACTGTCCAAAGGTATAACAGCACATAGAAAACAAACCTCTTCATTTACTGTTTTACATGCAGAGCAAAGCAGAAGACACGTTGCGTAGTAAACTTTTGGTTAGAACCTGTCTCTGAGAAAACCTGATAAAAGGCAAGAAGCCCCCGTCTGTTTTTATGCTGATAGATGTCTTCTGAATCCAACATTTTCCATGAAAATGGACATTCTGAAACAGCACACCTTTGATCATTAAAGTTAAAATATCAACTTGTGATGCAGCAAGTATATACATGCACACTTAATTCCCAGAATACTAATATTTGCATAGCATTCATGGACGTGGTTCTTTGCTATCTAATTTCCCTAGATACTAAAAAGAGTACTGACAACTGCCACAGACACTGCTATCTTTCCTCCTCTCCCCATCCAGCAAGGACAACTCATACTTTTGCATGGAAATTAGAACTGGAAGACAGTTTAGTCCATCTCTCTGCTAACAGTGGTTTGTTACTCATAGCGTATTTACTGGAACTCTGTGCAGTATACTTATCGCATGTTACCAACCACAGAGTAGAGCTGATGATCTTTCTTGGAATACACATAATTCCTGCAAAGTTGTTTCCAATATTCTGCCTACAATATCCTTGACTTATATTCATCATAAGTCTTTAACCATAATCTCTTCCACAAGTCAAAATAATATTTTTCTCCTCAGGCTCACATCTTGCAATACACATCGCTCTCCGTATGTTCCGGTTAAATTACACCTACTTACCTTCTACTTTGAAGATAGTAAGGTGAGGTCTGCAGTGAAAAGCGCCCAGTGCATTGCCAGCACAGTTCATCCAAAGACCCTGGAAGACCCAGGTTGCAGTGATAACAGATGATGCTCGACTAGTGACCTTCCATTCATTTGACGCAGTAGCAGCAATAGCAGCTCCCAGCCCACAGAAACAAAATATGAAAGCTATAATCTGTATTCCTAACATGTTTCTCTGCAACCCAGGGACTTAGCAATGCCACTGCGTGGAGAGAAAAGTACTTTAGTCATGTGAGTAAGCAAAAAGGCATAACATAAGCAAATTATGCTTGAACAAGTTCAGTAACACTTGCTACGAAAAGTTAATGTGGCTGAAAGAAATTGTCATGCTTGAGTGATTTAAGAAAGGCCCTACGCATTGCAAATGCTTAGAAAGAAAGTCAAGGTACAACTTTATGGGAGCTAATCACTAGCACTTACTTATTAGTTTCTAATTGTAAAAATTAATTAGAATGTTTTCCTTTTTTTTTTTTTCAATTAAAGTATTTCAGTTAATGCTTAATTTTTAGTTAATTGGAAACTTAAAACCACTGCATCTAGCAAAGTAAGTTCAGAGTCCAAACTGTACAGCGCTATTTAACAGATTAACATAACATTTAGGAGGATCACACAACACTTGAAAAATAAATTTTTAAAAGGCTGTGAAATTAATTCAGCTATAACTAGGCAGCAGTCAGTGTAGAAAATTTACTGCTTCTTATGGTATGTCTGCTCTGCACGATGAACATAGCACATAAACATCTGTCCCACCACCGACTGAGCTCCTGCAACCTCATGCCATGAAAAAGCCTCAAAGAATATCACGGATTTAATAAAATGTCACCTTTAAAGTTGTGGGCACTGACAGCACCACACTGAAACAGCTATCCTACTTCCAGTTCCTGAATGTACTATCATTACTGGTGTGGGACAGACATATAAGTGTTGCCGACATACATGGCATTCATTCCTTTAAGATGCCAACTTCCAGCTTTATTCATGTCTCTCCTCATTCTCTGGTCCTTTTGGCCTCCTCTCTGAAGGGGGATCATGGGTCTCTGCTGTTACTGTGTGCCATTTGCTGACATGAGATCACCCTGGATATTGAGCATATGCCATCAGTTTTGACAGTGACAGAAGTCTAATTTTTTTCCCTTTGGGTGCTTCTAGTGTTGCTTCTCCCTGTTACTGCTGTGATGAACACCATACTGAACTTCAGAATTGGCGTTTTTCTGTTGCGTTTTCAGAGCTCAAGAAGGGGTAATCAAAGTTGCTAAAACATCATTGACATTCCATGTAAAGAGCAAGAGGAGTTTTACTGAGACTGTCCTGATCACCTGATAGAATCACAGAATCACAGAATCATTATGGTTGGAAAGGACCTCCAGGGTCATCAAGTCCAACCTTTGTCGTAGCATCTCTCCAATCACTACACCATATCCTCAAGCGCCGCATCTATTCGTTCCTTAAACACCTCCAGGGATGGTGACTCCACCACCTCCCTAGGCAGTCTATTCCAGTGCCTAACTACCCTCTCAGTGAATAATTTCTTCCTCATATCTGATCTAAACCTCCCTTGATGCAACTTGAGGCCATTTCCCCTCATCCCATCATTACTAATTTGAGAGAAGAGACCAACACCAGCCTCGCTACAACCTCCATTTAGATAGTTGTAGAGGGCAATAAGGTCTCCTCTCAGTCTCCTCTTCTCCAGACTAAAGAGCCCCAGTTCCATCAGTTGCTCTTCATAAGACATAAGACCCCTCACCAGCTTCGTTGCCATTTTCTGCACCTGCTCCAGCACCTCAATGTCCTTCTTGTACTGTGGCGCTCAAAACTGGACACAGTACTCAAGGTGCGGTCTCACGAGTGCTGAGTACAGGGGCACAATCACCTCCCTCCTCCTGCTGGTCACACCATTTCTGATACAGGCCAGGATGCCATTGGCATTCTTGGCCACCTGGGCACACTGCTGGCTCATGTTCAGCTGGCTGTCAACCAACCAGCCTTTGGCTCAGCATTGAGAAGTAGGACCCAAAAGTATGATTATAGAGACCCGAGAATTAAACTACAAGAAGGAATTTATTTCCAGAGTAATTAGTATGTTCACGTCCCACACATCAAGGGCAAATAGAAAGCTTTTTATTAACACAGCCTACGTGAGAGAGATGGAAAGTGGTTTTGCTACACAGCAGGTTGTTTTAATGATGAGGACAATATTACATAGACAGGGAGAAATTGTTTCTTGCTGTCAAATAAAGGAGTAACATATTTTTCTTATGCCAAGGGTCAACCTTCATGTAATCTTCATATATCTTTTCACTAAATCGGAAAGTGAGTAGAGAATAGAACAAGAAATAGAGAAGAACACAAAAAGGAGTCCCTCTTTGAAGCAGATTCCCGAGAGCTAGTATTTTTTGTTCTACCACTGCCATACAAAATGCTTGGGTTTTGGGTTTTGTTTGTTTGTCACAGGCCGTTTTAGTTAACAGAGAAGACTGAGAAGAAATGTCATTAGGTACCTTTTTTAAAAAAAAAAACCCAACAGCCCAGTGACAGTAATGTTGACTGAGTGCTCAGAGAAGCTCAAAGACATGTTTTACATCTGATGCTACATTCAGACCTTGTTCTGGACTTCCCCTGAGTGTTCTTACTGATCAAGAAAAAAACCGAGAAGCTGCTCAACTGGGCTGGAAGAACAAAGGTGACTGGATGCAAACACTGTCCCATCCCTCCCTGCTCTGCTTTTTGCTATGCATAGCCTTGTAGCCTGTGAGGAGCTACCCAGGCTCAGTGGGACAGGGCTACCTGGTTGCTTCTTAGTGACATTGGCCAATGGCAGTGGTGCCTCCTCAGTTACACCTTGTTCTTTTAAATGAGTTTCTTGTTAGGAAGAGGCTTCACATTTCTGTTTCTCAGTAAACTTTGATATAATCTTATAAGTAATTTCCCCTTCTTACTCTTAGATGACTGTATACAAAGGTCCCAGCCAGTACACGTTCACTCCTGAGTGTCATGCTCCTGGGACTCTGAAAGCCACTTACTTTACTGGAAAGTGCTTGGAGGCACCACTTGAACTGTAGACTACACTTTTAGGGCTTAAGAAGGACTTAGTGGTTTCTTGGCCTTTATCCTCAGTCTAGTACATGACTCTGTGGAATTCATGGTTACAAGCACTTCACCCTGGTTGTTTCTAGGCAGTTAGTGTGTGAGTGATGAATAAATTAAACAGATACTTAAGTGATAAGAAAGAAGTAAGCAGTCCTGTTTACAACCCTCATTTCTTCTATAAACTGTCAGGAAGTAAGTTAATCAGTCATTTAAGAAGTTCAAGGCAAAGTTGAAAGTTAACCTGTTAATGGCATTTTCCATTATATCAAACTTCTTTTCTCTGTTACTGAACAGACAAAAGTTGGAAAGCAGCTCGGAGCTTAAGGAGTGTTTAAATACAGAGTTAGAAAAGGGAAAACATTGCTACAGGCCTTTGTTGAACCATTTCCCCAAAACCCCACAAATATGCTAGCCAAACATGTGACATATCACCGGCTGTTTAATTGAACAGTGCCAGTAACATGTAATATTTCTATTACCACTGATGTTTGCCTTTGAAATCAGTCTAATGCCAGCTTTTAAACACAGCTGACATCTCTGCAGCAGGACAAGACTGTTTATATAGGCAAGCTGTAGCCTTCAGTCTGCGATTTCTACTTCAGCCTATGTTAATTGTTGTAACCTACTACCTGAAGGAGTTCCCAAGGCTGGTATGCTGGCTGGTACAGATCTGACTGCTGATAATATATGTTTCCCTCATGAAGACATATGCACTTAGCTAAACTGAATTAGTTGTGGGGAAAGTTATGGTAAAATTAAAAAAAAAGAACTAAGTGCAAATCAATTCTGATGTTATCTGGGCTAACTAAGGTAACTAAGCTAGCTAAGGTAACATGGAGACAATGTGCCAGATTAATAACTAGCAATGCCAAAGATATCCCTCTGTAGAGTGAGTGGACAACACAAATTGATCCTAGGCACTGTGGAGGAAGTTATGAGAGGCCTAAATGACCAGCAGGAAAACAAGAAGTTACAGAGACTGAATAAGTGACTCAAGACTTCTGGAGAAGTTGAAGATGTAAAAGCATTGTGTAAAGTGAGGAAGAAATCAAAAAGCCTTGGAGGCATCTGTATGCATTGACCCAGCAATATGGCTGGGTCAATAACACAAACACAAAAAGGGCTCCTGAGAACTGGCAGTGAAGTTTGAGAGCGTGTTGAAAGTAAGAAGGGTGCGTTCCAATTGAGGGCCAAGTCCTGCCATCTCTTCCAGATGCATGCACCCTAGAAAACTCTGAGTAAACAGGGTAGCAAGGAAAGGCTAAAGAGGCACCACCTAGAAAAGAATTTCAAGGAGCAATGAAATCACCGGAAACAGGAAAGTTGAGGTAAAAGACAATTTCACAGTTTGTTATAGCAAAAGGACAAAACCAGGTTGTGGTTTGAGATGTTTGCTGCTTGCCTTGTTGCTCACAAAGTGCTGGGTGACATACATGGTTAGAGATGGTATTCTCAGTCTTACACTCATTCCAAATTTTTCACTTTTTATTGAGCGCTGCAGTCACAATACAATAATATGATTACAATAGTAGCGTTACATGCTATAGTATAATCCTATAATTAATAGTACAGTTGTTATATTGCTGTAGAACAGAAAGAGAAACTTCATATACTCATGACTAGGAAAAGTGCATTGAGAATATATGGATACAGCAGGTAACCCTGTTCAGCATTTACACTAAGTTCATACAAGCTAGGTATACATGTGTTTAAGAATATACATGAATATGTATATTCACATATGTATGCATTTAAGAGCTATATAAATACACTATTCATTTTATTACACTTTCAAGCATTTTATGTTCGTTGTTTAATGGGCAAACTACTTACTCGTGTGCATTATTTACATGAGCACTTTTTGAATATCAGCCTAAGAATGGGTGGGATTTTGAACAACTGGTTTAAACCAGTGTTTGATGGGAGAATAAAAATACACAGGATTAACCTTGTATTTTTCATCATGTTCCTTCACTGGACGTTAAGGATAAGAGATGGATTTGAAAATGTTACTTTTGGATGATCTTGCATTAGACTCTTTAGTTTATGCTGTTGACACAGGACACTAGCAAACATATTTGGATTAAAGACATGTGCTATCATTGACATATTATTGTTGGCACACTGCCTAGACTTGCAGTAAGTGGCAGAAGACAAAATAGTTGCACCTACATAAAACTACAAAATGCAAAACACTAAAACACAGTGAAATGAAAATGTTAGCCATGTGTTTGATCAGTGCTGAAAGCCGGGGTGAAACTCAAGGTCATTGTGCTCTGCTGAGGACTTCTGAACAGGCATTGATGAAGTGATGGGTTCAATGAAGACATGATTTTTATAGCGCAAACTCATCAAACCCAGCCACTGTAGCCTGTGCTACACTATACTGATAGCATTACTGGAAGCAGTAGTATTAGACACAAACAAGCAGCAGGGTGCTGTGAATAGAAGAGTTCAGTGCTTTGAAAGATGGTAGATACAAGGTGAAATGATCACAACAGAGATGAAGAGGAAGGTGGCTGAGAAACAGGGAAAGAGGGCAGTAACAGAAATACTGTGATGTAAGTGCTACAGATAAACACAAACACCAAAGAAAAACATCACAACCATGAAAAAAAAGCATTAGTCTGCAATCCAAGTGAGCTCAACCTTGAGAAAACCCATGTAAGGGCCCTGAGCGCATCCTCTTCTCCTGGAGGTTTGGCTGCTGGGGCTCAGGGCCAGCATACACAGTGCAGCTGAGGGTGATGGCCTTTCTGCTGGAGGTGTGGGGAGAGGGTACCAGCCAGCATGGTGCTGCAGGTGTCCCTCTCTTCCCTGTGGGATCTGCTTTTAAGATGAGGCTCCAGAGCTTTGTGCCGCTGCCAGAGCTACAGCGCCTGCTGCCTGGCAGCCCAGCTTGTGCTGGGCCATGGGCTGCTGATCTGGAGCCGGACCCTGTCCCTGACCTGGCAACTTCACTTCCCAGCTTGACCTTGGACCTGCCTCATTGCCATGGACCTGCCTGGTGGTCACGGGGCTGCGTCTGACCCTGGTTGCTGTCAGCATGGACTGCTGTTCCCTAGGCTGCCCTGGTGGCCCTGCTGGTGAGGTCCTTCCCTGCCACCCTTGTGAGGAGCCCCCACTGCCACACAGCCAGCTTGGGCCACCCTGAGTGTCATGGGGCTTGACCCCCGCTGATCCTCCCAAGCTGACAGCTGCAGGCCTGCCCCAAGGCTGCCCACAGCACCCACTCTCAACACAGTCCCGAGCCCTCTGTGACTCCTGGCTTGGCCCCAGATCCTGACCTCCTCAGTGGCATCTGAGGGCCAAGCCTCGAAGCCCCTCAGGGACACCCTCAAACTCCCCCATGCCCCCAGAGCTCTTCAGGGATGGCATGACTCCCTTGCACCTCCCTGCCTGCCCTGGACCCTGTGATGACTCCCCAGCAATATAGCCCAGGCCCCCTGGCCACTGAGGATGGATCTATTACCCACCTCATCCTAAGCCAGGGAGCTGCACAGACCCTAGAAAAAGCTCTGTGGGGACTCCTGACCTGGCTTGGGATCCATCAGACATTGCCCAGCCCTGCCACCCCCACTGCCATGGCCAGGGTGCCTCATGTCCAGCACCTCTGACCCCAGAGCTGTGTGAGCTGTGAGGACACTCCTTGCTGAGTGTGCGGACAAGGCCAGGGCCCACTCTGTTCCATGGAAGATGCTTTGAGGCTGAGACTCTGGTTCTGGATCCCCCTGATAATACAGCTTTTAAAAATTGCAACACATAATCAGATTGCAAAGCTCTCTCCATATCTCTTTAGCTTATCTCACAAGGAGTGTGGCAAACACATTCCTTTGCCTCTATCAGCCTGCCAGCCCTGCCACCCCCATAGGATGCTATCACTTCATGTAGGATTTAGGCAAAAAGGAAAAAAGTGCTGTTGCCTTCTTACACTGATTCACCTGCCATTCAAGGAGATGTGTGGGGGCCTCCAAGCAGTCCACTTCCCATTCTGGTGTGGTGGGGAAGCAACCCTTCCTCTGGGCATCTGACAGTGTACAGCTCTAATTACTTTTGCTATGCTGCTAATCCTTCTTTCCCTAAAAGCAGAAATGTATCTGCTCAAAAGCACACATATGTACTTCTTTTGTCTTAAATAACTGAGATCCTAAACATGATATGCAAGTTCCTTTGAGCAATGCCAACCTCTCCTGCTCACATAAGCCCTTTAGTACCACCTTGTCTACTGACAAAGGCTAGGTGATTTCTCCTAAAGCTAACACACAAAACACAACTATGCCTACTCATCCAGGCATCAATTCCTGTGACCTGCTCATATGGTCCTGAAAACAGAATTTGGTAGAGTTTAGCACTTCTACATCACTAAGAAATCATCTTCAATAGGGCCATTTTATTGCCACACATTTTATTGTCATCACTGACATGCTAAATCCATGGATTTGTGCCAGACACACCTCTTCATCACTTTAACCAAGGCTTAATATCAGGATTTGGATAGGTTTTGCTTGCAAATTTTTTTGATTGCTTCTGGGAGCAGCCCAAAGTGCTCCATTCTTGCTCCAGCTGTGTTTGCCTCAGGCCATTTCCTCTAGAGCAGGAAAGGACTCTTGGGGTTGTATATTCTACCTTTCCTCCGGGAATCTTAGCAGTACTGCTTACCCTGCCAGAAAGCCCAAACCTAGCATTTCATACAACACATACAAACCAGCTTTTAAGTCTGACTTGTCTCCAGTCTTCCCTTCAAAGGGAAGCTTATTGCGGGGTTCAATAAATCCTCTACCTCTTCAGTGTTCAGGTAACGATGCATTAGACTGAGCCATGATTCAGAGCAGCTGACACTGCCTAGAGCCCAACTTTGTAAAACTGAAGAAAGCCAGTGTTGTTCTGATAGCCTTCCTGAATGTCTCATCCCACTGAGCCAACACTATCAAGCTTGCCAGGAGCAGTGAGGTGACTCCAGAGATCTTGTCTCACATCTCCAGATGGACCAGGTGGAGAGCATATGTGAGGAGCTAAAGGTGTGGCACAGCTCATTGTTTGCTAGTGTGCTCCTAGCTTACCACTCAGCTGGACCCAGGCCCAGCACCTTTTCTTAAATTCAGCCTTGCTGCTAACTAAAAACATATCCAGGCAGTCATTACCCATTAACTCACACAGCTGACTGAGAACCGCTAACCACATTAACGTCTTCCAAAACTGTCAGGAGCTGGTAAAGGATCATCACAATCCACCATGGGCAGAGCCCAGCTTCACCTGTCTTGTGAAAACCAGCAGGTGACTGCAGAACTGAGTAGCCAGGAAGCTGTTCAGTGGGATCTGAGCCCTTCTCAGCTCTCTGTTCACAGCAGGGCAAGCACTGAAGACAAGGGGAATTGCAATGCTGCACCTTGCTCATCATTCACTAGCTGCCTCTCATATGGATTACCGGCTCTTGATGTTGCAGCACCTTAAGGCAAGAAGGAACCCTTAAAATCTTTTCATCTTTCTGTATGTCTCAACATGGATTAGATTTCAGCAATTTTCCCCTTTCACTGAGGTTGGTCTGACTAAAGACTATCCCTGGAGAAGGCATTTGCTTCTGATTTAATGAAGGAAGATGCAGATAGGAATGTGTTACTGAGCAGTTTGCTCCAAGGGCAGTTTGTTCAGTATCTTAAATGCATCTTCATCATTCAGTGTCTCTTCTGTTGCTTTATTAAACATCCTTTTAATATTGGCTACTCTGAAAACGGACCAGGTTGGATGAGAGGATCTTTTGAGGTTCTTTCCAACCTGGGGTGTTCTATGAATTAATGTTATACTAGTGTCTTGGTTTGAGCTAGAACAGAACTAGTTCTGTTCAGTGATTGTACTTTTCAGCTCAGTCTCTGCTAACTAACTTCACTCTCTGAAGTCAAAAGCATATTTTCACAGTGTCTACTTCTGGCAGTGATAACTCTCCATGGTTAGCGTTACTACCAAGGACTGGTGTGCAGACCAAGGTCACTGCTGGGTCTTGTGTACCACATTGGGAGGGTGCAGAAAGTGAAAGGCCACAGCTGCAGGGAGGAACAGCCAGGACAGGTGACCCTAAACTGACCAACGAGGGATTCCATCCCATATATGTCATACTTAGTATAAAGCTGAGTGATCAGAAAGGTCAAGCTCTCTTCTTCGATGGCGGGAGTCCAAGGAGGACTCTGTCCATTTTGCCTTTGACCCCGATCTATGTGTACCTGAATCCAGTTCCAGAATCCAGCTCCTGAATCTGGTTCCTCTCCTGCTGCTGAGTCCAGTCTGGGAGTTCTCCAGTGCCTGCTCCACAGCAGCAGTGGTGGTGATGTAGTTGCCATCCAGGGGGTTGGGGGTCAATATTGGTTTTGTATATATTTGCATATATTCCACTTTATTGCTATTATTTTCATTAAAGCTGTTTTAGTTTTCTGATCTATAGGTCTCTCTCCCTTATTTCCTTTCTCTTCTCCTTCAGAAAGGGAGAGGAGTTAACAGAGAGCATCTGTTATAGGTCTAGTGGCTGGCTCTGACCCTAAACCTTGACAACTGAAGTCAGTGTGTAATTGACCCTCAATTACGGTTTTCATAAACTAAACACATTAAGCTCTTTCAGTCTCTTGCATTAAGTATTTTCTTGAACTTCCAGATAGTTTCTGGGGCTTTCTTCTGCATCTTTTTCAATTTTTCAACATGCTTGTCACATTATGGGCACCATAATGTAAAGTTATAGTGTGGTATTGCCTGTTCTCGTGCCAACTCTATTTTTTTATCCAAAATAATCTGATTAACTTTTTTTTTTTCCACAGTACTGTACTGGAAACTCATATTCAGTTATCACTCTTGAGCACTTTCTAAAAGCATTATTTTCTGGAACTGGAAATTAATTAATCTCCATGTGCTATTTTACAAATTACTTTGTTAAAAGAAAATAGTATTTGATGCCACCTATGTCAAAGAAAGGCTTGCTCACTTACTGTTATAAATTAAACTAATAATTTTTTAAAAAATAATTTTAAAAAGTGTTGGTAAAAATAACAGTTCTTGGAAATGAAGAAACAAGGCCATCTTAGACAAATTGCTCCTGCACATGAACAGCGGCTTTGGCAGAGTAGAACCAGTCCAGCTGGAAAACAAGCAGTTCAATGACCTTTCAACATTAAAACATACTCCTCCTAAAGATTTTTAACTCTGGAATCATGCCAAGGGTACCTTTTTAGATTTACTGACCACCCTTTCCTATCCTGTGCTCTGCCTATTTCTACATAAGTAGCCAAAAGTGTTGCACAGTGCTTGGAAAGCGAACCACTGTTCACGACGGGAAATACACGACAGACCTACTTTAATTTTGTGGTGCTATCTACTTTGGCAACCGAAGCAAAATAAATGTTTTCTTGTAAACAGTGGTTTTTATGCCTCTCTATCTGGACTTGGTCATGTCCCAGCATTGTCTGCATACTTGCCTGAGAAGTTCTCAGACAGACTGAAAAGCCAAACTCCAGAATGCTTCAGGACAAGAATTAATGTAATTGCTCCTGAAATTTCATGACAGAAACTATGATGTCTGAGGAAAAACTTCACCATTTCTTGTAGCAGTGTGGGGTCTGCAGGCTCAGAGACTAGGAATTTCATTAGCAGAATGACAGTATTTGTATGTGATTATACATTGTGCTAATGTTTGTAGTTTATTGTCATTATTTCATTTGGCTTGGGAAGGGAAGGATGGGGGTAGGAAGAGGGAATGGTATCACTGGGAAGTTTTTGCTGGAATAGTTAAGAACTGATAGTTATGTTGTTCAGAGGCTGAGCTTTGGCATGAATGAACACTTTGTACTCCTGGGTGGAGCTGGCTTCTCAGGAGTCCGGGAGCAGAGTGCAAGTGAGAAGAACTGTGCCATCTCCCATCTGATCCTTGGCCCTGGGCTGAGGGAATTCTCCTTTTCTTCTCCCTCTCCCCACCTCCTCCCTCCTGAAATAGGAGCTGACGGCCAGCCAAGAAACAGAGCGGAGAGGGAGAGGAAAAGAAAAGGAGGGGGGAGGAGGGCAAGGGAGGGGAGGATCCTGCAGTCAGTCACAGTCACTGGCTAATGCTGATCCATTCCTGGATATGGATGTGCATTGATATGCTTGGTGGGACAACGTCTAGGGCTGAAGCCCATGCTAACACATAGTGGGAACAACAGCTTCTCTGTTACATTCCAAGAAGCCTATTGCCTGCATTTATTGTTCCTGGACATCCTGAAGGAGGGTGATCCTCACCCTGGGTGACTGAGCTGGTTGGTGCTACAGTTTTGACTCTGATGGAGCAGCAGCATGGCAAAGAGCTTTGAAAACATTCATATTGCCTGAGTCAACATCACCTCCTTGTCTCAATCATCCTTCAACTTGCATGCATAAATTGTCTTTTTATCTTTCTTGAATATTGAGCTCTTTACTCACGGCCAAGAGATAATTCAATATGGAAGCTTTTTTATTTATGAGAAAGTACTCTAAAAGAGTCCTTTACTGGTGTAAGGCAAAATAAGACTGTTGACAGGACTTTAGTGAGAATAGAACAAAAAATATTTTTTCATTTGGGCTGGCAACTACAATCTTTCTGAAAGTTCTGTATCTCCTTGGCACTGCCAAACTTCTTAGCTATCATTTGCTTGTTGGAATTGGGCAAATTCCAGAAAGCAAACGGTTCTCAGAGATTTGGAAGGAACTAAGTGAAAACACCTTCTGCAGCAGGTATTTTACAGCTCTCTGAGTGATGCCATGCCAAAGCCTCTATCATGTTACACGTGTTCCAAATGTTCCAGTGTTTTTCCCTGTGCCTTTCAACAGATTTGCAGTAAGCTCAGAAAGTAGAGGACTTTGGTTTAGACAACTGTAATCAGATGTCACTACAATCTTGTTTCCTATCAACAGCATGTACAGTTCAGTAGTTGTGAAAAACTTGGTCTTTGCCAAAAAAACCCCATATTGTTTGATTTACCATTCTCTCCTGGTATTCATTATTGTTCCAATGAAATACAACTCATCATGCTGACTCTTAAAGAAAATGCGTTTCTTAACATATCCCCATTGGTATATACCAATCACTGTCTGACTCCTGGTTGGTGATTTATAATCTTCTCAAATCACTGGCCTCTTTAGGATTTGATGGAAGCAAGACACGTATGCTTGCTGAGAAGGGCAAAAGTGAGAGAAGAATAACTACTGAAATGCCACCTCCTCAGCTCTGGGAACTTACAAAATCTCATCCAGAGAAGAGAGACTAAACACATTCTAAAGTGTAGAATTCTTTGTCTACCCATCATGCTCAGCTGCATTACACACATAATTCACAGATCTCCATCCAAACTCCAGCTCCAAGAGTAGAGTCTCAGCTGGCCATAGTTCCACTGAGGTCAGTCGAACTGCCCTTGGTGTTAACACCTTCCATAAAGCTGATGTTACTCACCTGGTTTATTTTCCATTCATATTTTCTACCCACTTCAAGTGGTTGAATACTAACACTGCTTCTTGAACACAGGTTTCAAGAACATATCTTGAACAAGATAATGTTTTGAAAGCTGTGCTTACAAAGGATATCTTCTATGTCCTTTAAATCAAAGCATGGAATTTGCATCTTTGCCATTGTGTACTTTCCTCTGATAAAACTAAGATATGGATGTGATTACACATACAAACAATGAAACAGAAATTGAGTGAAATAATCATTTAAGGGGATATATACCGCTCTAGAAAAAGAAAATATGAAGGCAGTTGATATCACTAATGTGACAGGCATATCACTAATGTGATAAGACTGTAAAAAGTAAGGAAGGAAAATGTGGTTAGACAGGAAACCATCATGCCCAAAGTGCCTTAAAAGATGACCTGTGTGGGTAATGCTGGTAAAGACTACCTAACTCTATTTTGCAGAGGAACACAAACCTTGGCAATTGTATCTAAAAGGTAAACAGCTCTGACAATTTGGAATCACTGTGGTGGAATGTAACTTTTGGGAATCCAAAAAGGACATGATGCTTCGACAACAAATTCCTTTGTCTTTTCTGTCTGTACTTGATTAACCCTAACTTTTGCTTCCTATCTCTGTTCTTTTGCTCCTTCTCTCTGATCTGTTGATCCTGTTGTGACAGCTTTCCCTGTTTCTTGACCAGTCCTGTAGTAACATGTAGTAACATGTCCATTCTGTAATGTAAAATCTTGGCAGACACAGATGCAGTCTCAAAATTGTAGCCACTTGAGCTGCTTTACTCCTCCTTGTGCACGCAAAATTTCTAGATATATATTGAAAATGTGCATTTCCTATTTCCTTAGTAGCAGTAAAACATATTATTTCTGATGGTGAGAGATGACAGGTTCTCCTCCAAATAGTAATTTAAACCGCAGGAATTGATGTAATTTTAAACTTGGTTTTGAAATGCGTGCTTGATGGAAGTTCTGGTTCTGGAGTAAAACTTTAAATTAAGTAGTCACAAGGTGATTCATTTTAAGACAAAGGGAGCAATTAAAGTAGTTTTGCAACTAAGCTCCCTGATTTTGAAAGCAAAAGTGGTGATGAATTCATAGGACTTATCAGTAAAATCAGCAGCATGAAGTTCAGGGATTTGAACGTAGTGGAAGACTATAACCTGCAGCTATACAAAAGGGAAAAAATCAGCTTCAAACCTACTGGACGAATAGGAAAAGTAAATGCCAGAGACCATTTTAGCTGCTAAACTGCTTATCTGTAGTTCTGAATGCAGTGGGATAACAGTAGGAATGCCAAAACTAAAACTGACTCAAAGCTCACAGAGAACTTCAAAGTACACAAAGAAAGGTCTTGAGAAGTATCAAATAAAAGAGGACAAAGAAAGAAAATGTGGATCAACTGTACGGAAAGAAGGAGGTAAATATTAGTGCTATGTTGATGTGAACTCAAAACGAAGGGCTAAATCCAATAAGAGATGTGGGCTATGTGATAGTCAGCACCCAGTCAGGAGTGCCCATGCAGGTGCCCAGGCAGTTTGTCATGCATTGACATGGGAGAGGCAAGAGCTACAAATGGGATTCGTAGCACCAGAAGGCTCTAGATGTAAGGCATATGTGAGATGTAGCAGAGTCTTAGGGTGGCCTACAATGTTATCTGTCTCTTAGATTTAGGTATCCTGTGAAGGGCTACAGGAAGTGTCCCAGTGAGGCCTGGATCAGTTCTGTGCTTAGTACGCACATTATTGATTGGGAAGCAGATGACTGGCTCATGGCTTCCTTAGCAAAGAAGGGGAAGAGGAATAAATGGAAAAAGGCAACAACCAGTTCTGAAGAATAATACGTTAATTAAAGCAGTCAGCAAAGAAGTAGAAGTCCCATTCCTTGACTTGTGTAAATCCAAACCTCCAGCTCCTAAGTAAATCCTGCAGACTATGTGACCAGTGAATTATGGAGCAAGTGGGATGGAGACACACCTCATCCCCTGCCCTAGGTAGCCACATAGGTGCCAATGCAAGATTCATTATTTCAGAATAGACATCAGATCTGATCCTGGGGCCTAGCGAGTAAGGGATATAGTTGGATAGGGAGATACCTAACTTAATCTCATTTCCAGTTCTTGTATATTATATGTTATCCAGTGTAAGAGGATAAAAAGTTGAAATAATTTTGGTGTGAAGAACAAGCTAAACACAGGCTGATGTAGAGAGACCAGCCTTGTGTTATCTGTATCAAAATCAGCAAACTGGAAAAGCTTCCATCTGATTTGTTCTCTCCTCATAACCGCTATTAGCACTTTAGTGGGACACAAATTCTTTCTGCAGTGTGCAAAACTTTTTGAGATTCTTCAGGGTGATATTAAAGCAACAATGACACAACATCTTTATAATTTCCACATGAGTGAGAAAATGAATACCTCCTGCCATACAGTGCAGAAGCAATCTGTGCAGGGTTCACGTTCTGGATGCAGATTTGGCCTCTTTCTCCCGTGGCAATGCTTCAGTACCTCTGTATCCTTCAGCTTCCAAAAGGTGCCTGCAGTGTGACCATGCTGCTCAAACTGCTTCTTTCTACCAAGGTCTTGAGGGAGTCATTGTCACTAGGCCAGTTTTACAAATTAAAAATTCCTGCATCTCTAATGACCGGATCATCTGCAAAATCTTTTAATCTAATTTCCAAATATTTCAAAGTAACAGAAGTCCCATTCTTTGCTGCAAAAAAAAGGAACAGCAGGTCTACCAGTTCCCCTGTTTCTTGAATAGTTTGAATAGGAGCAGAGCTTTTACCTTCCTCAGGAGACAGTATTAAATCTTTTGATTACCTCAGGGTTCAGATGGAGCAAACCCAACACTTTTGCTAAGATGTTTGACCTGACCTGTGTTTGGAAACTCAGGCCTGGGGCTCATATAGATGATGTCCACCTGAAAATCTCTAGCTCATGCTTTCCATGCAGTTTCAGATGGATGGAGTGCTTTAAACTGATAGGCAGTAGTACTACTCTGTATTTAAAATGCAAACAAAACAATGCCTTTAAAAAGCCCAGTTCTTCTTTAAAACTCTGTTATGGTGCTTTTGTTGAAAAATCTCTAATGGAATCAGTTCAGCCATGCTACAAATGTGCCACAGATTGGGCTTGTGGAGGATAATGCAATAGTACTTAAGAAGTTTATTGCATCTCACACAGTGTCCTGTAGTCACTCAGGAGGACATCCTAATCCTGAAAGAGCAAATTGATTTTTTTGCAATTCTTTTGCAGTGATATCAAGTGGTTTGCCTTAATGCGCAAGTATCATCAACCATCATTGTTCATATTTGCAAAGACCACAGACTTAGTCATGCAGTTACTTAAATTACATCATCTAAATTAATGTAGGGCCCTGGCACCTACATACCCCTGCCAAGTCTCAAATCCAAGGGCTGCTGTCCTATTCTCAGCTTGGAGAAAAGGCGGCTCTGGAAAGACCTCATTGCAGCCTTTCAATACTTACAGTAAAAAAAATGGGGACAATCTTTTTAGCAGGGCCTTTTGTGACAGGATGAGGGGTAATGGTTTTAAACTAAAAGAGGGAAAATTTACATTAGATATAAGGAAGAAATTTTTCACAGTGAGGGTGGCGAAACACTGGCACAGGTTGCCCAGAGAGGTGATAGATGCCCCACCCTGGGAAACATTCAAGGTCAGGCTGGACAAGTCTCTGAGCAACCTGATCTAGTTAAAGACGTCTCTGTTCACTGCAGGGGAGTTCAACTAGATGACCTTTCAAGGTCCCTTTCAACCCAAAGCATTTCATGATTCTATGATTCTATTACAGCACTCAAGGAAGGAGTGCCTTCAAGGTCAGGGTCCTGTACAACCAAATGCAACAGGAAGAGTTCAGCTTATTATGAGCATACTAAAGTCACAAGCAACAGCAGATAAAACAGAAAACAAAACTATCCAGTTCATGAAGCAGAGCTGAGCGATGACCTCGTGCTGCTTACCAGGCTAGTCAGTGTGTGTTAGTTGCTGCCATTAGGCTCATGTCACTTTTAATGCGACAACTGTATCACATTCTCAGGTCTTGTGTTTGCCTGGACATGATCCTCCTTCCCTTATTTCTTCAGCCAGTAGCAAGTGGCTTGGCATAGGCACCAGAGTAGGCACCAGAACTGTCCAAAGCTGGTACACAGGAATATGTGAGGGAGAAAAGTCAAACATTCCATACTTCATGGTCTTTTCTGTCCCTTCCCACCCACCTCTAACCAGCTTGCATCTCAGAGGCCTCAAAGCTTGGCTTTGCCCTCATCTTCTCCAAAAACTGCAGCGGTAACACACTTCAGAAAGACAAGATGGCACAAGATGATCCACTCCTACCTAGTCTCTGGCTAGACTGGACACACAAGAAGGAAACACCATTCAGTGTACTCTGTGTTGCCTAGATAGCCTAAAATTGTGTCCCCCGCTTAGTTTATTAGTACAGAGGTGATGTTGCTCTGCCAAAGGCATCCCCAGCAGGACAGCACTAGCAAACAAGGCTTTTGGTGTTGGCTGGATGTCCTGCCACTCCTCTGCAGAGACGCAGCAGCCCCCGCAGTCTAGCCCGCTTGCTCTGGGGGAGGGAAAAATACTTTCCAGAACTCTTAGAAATGCACACAGCCTGCCAGAGCTGGCGATGTGGAAAGGCACCATCTCTGACAGAAAACAAACTTTGCTCTCCCATGTCTGAGAAAAAAATCATCCTGAGCTTGTTCTGGAAAAATACCAGAGCCTGGCTTTGGCAGGGAGCTGTGCCTGCAACAGACTGCGAGCTCCCTCTGCAACAAAGGAACAGGCCTTGAGGTGCTGCAGGGAGCTTAGATAACTCGTTTTATCCTTGAGGCTTTCTCATTAGATAGTTGTGTGTTTCTCTGACCACATCAGCTGGCTGAGTTGCCTGGGCTGAGCTGGCTGGAGTTAAAAGCTATAGGCAAAAAGCACATTTAATTTAGGTGTCTTCCATGAAAGGTATAGCCAGGAAAGTTTCATCTGATATTGCAGAACCGCTCTGCACTCCCAAATTTGGCCCACTCTCCACTGCCAAATTTCTGAGTCTTCTATGGTGGTCTGAGAGAGACAGTCCCCATTTACTAGGGGCAAGTCCTGCCTGACCAACCTAGTGGCCTTCTACAATGAAGTGACTGCATCAGTCAACAAGGGAAGACCTACAGATGTCATCTATCTGGACTTCTGCAAGGCCTTTGACACAGTCCCCCACAACATCCTTATCTCTAAATTGGAGAATTATGGGTTCAATGGGTGGACTGTTCAGTGGATAAAGAACTGGCTGGATGGTCGCATCCAGAGAATGATGGTCAACGGCTCAATGTCCAGATGGAGGAAGGTGATGAGTGGTGTCCCCCAGGGGTCTGTATTGGGACCAGTGTTGTTTAATATCTTCATTAATGATATTGACAGTGACATTGAGGGCACCCTCAGCAAGTTTGCAGATGATACCAAGCTGGGGGGTGCAGTTGATATGCCTGAGGGACGGGATGCCATCCAGAGGGACCTGGACAGGCTGGAAAGGTGGGCCCAGATGAACCTTATGAGGTTCAACAAGGCCAAGTGCAGGGTCCTGCACCTGGGCCGGGGCAACCAGCATTATCAGTATAGGCTGGGAGAGGACATACTGGAGAGCAGCCCTGTGGAAAGGGACTTGGGAGTGCTGGTGGATGAAAAACTGGATATGAGCCACCAGTGTGCAAAGGCAGCCCAGAAGGCCAATCACATCCTGGGCTGCATCAAGAGAACTGTGGCCAGCAGATCAAGAGAGGTGATTCTGCCCCTCTACTCTGCCCTGGTGAGACCTCACCTGGAGTATTGCGTCCAGTTCTGGAGCCCCCAGCACAAGAAAGATGTGGACGTATTGGAGCGTGTCCAGAGGAGAGCCACCAGAATGATCAGGGGAATGGAGCATCTCTCCTATGAAGACAGGCTGAGGGAGTTGGGGCTGTTCAGCCTGGAGAAGAGAAGGCTCCGGGGGGACCTTATACTGACCTTCCAGTACCTGAAGGGGGCCTACAGGAAGGCAGGGGAAGGTCTATTCACAAGGGTTTGTAGTGATAGGACAAGGAGTAATGGTTTTAAGCTAGGAAAAGATAGATTTAGGTTGGATATTAGAAAAAAGTTCTTTAACATGAGGGTCATAGAGCACTGGAACGGGCTGCCCAGAGAGGTGGTGGAGGCCCCATCCCTGGAGTCATTCAAGGTCAGGCTTGATGAGGCTCTGAGTAACCTGACCTAGGTAGATGTCCTTACTTGTGTAGGGAGGTTGGACTAGATGAGCTCTGGAGGTCCCTTCCAGCCTGAAACATTCTATGATTCTATGATTCTACGTTACATTGCCTTGGGAGACTCATAGGGAGCAAGGGATTGCCATTCTTTGGGTGCTGGTTGTAAAGATCTACATTTGCCCATGGCCTTTGTAAGCAGAATGAAAATGATCTGTCCTGGATATCATCAATGATAACTGGCTTTTGTTGGCTTGCAAACACATCTTGTTGCAGATGGCCCTTACTTTCTGAAGTACTCCCTTCTCCTGGCTTCGCCTGTTTCCCCAAAAGATGTGCCCTCTCCCCTCCCGTAGTTTAAGCTTTCCTGAATCTGGAGCTCCCAAAAAGAGGGATCATCCAAGTGTCCTGCCAAAAGCCAGGGACTGAGGGAAGTACATGGCTCACTGCGGGATAGGGTGGGGAGGAAGAAAGTTCCTGCCCCACGCCAGCATTTGGGCAGGCTGGGCCTGTGGGAATGGGTTCAGGTCAGTGACCCTAGCAGGGCTCCAGTTACACTCCAGGAAAACCTTTGGGGGGTCAATATGGAAAGCTGTTAGCCTGGAGGGGTGGTTCTTGATTTTCCCCTCCCATTTTGCTATTAGACCCTGATGGATAACGGCATGAGGCAGCTGTGTGACATGGTCAACGGGTGTGTATGGAGCACAAGAGGAGTGCGTGGTACATGCACTGTGTGAGAGAGGTGGGGAGCATTGTACAGCCCCATCACTGTGAGAGCTTGTTGTGGATAAGTGATTTAAGTTGCTTAAAGGATCACTGTCAAAGATATTTGCAAAAGTGACTTTAATATTAATTTGTAAAAGCGCAACTTTTTTGCACAGATATTAACCTGTAAAAGTGCGAACTTTAACAAAGTTCAATGGCGAAGTTCACTTATTACTTACTACTTGGAAGAAACATACAAAGGAAAATTGAGTTAGAATTAATTTAGGATCAATTACACAGAGACCAGAGATGCAGAAGAGTACAGGAGACTCTCCCATTGAGATTGGTCACAAAAGCTGATTTAGGACCCAGCCAACTACGCCAATTTGTCACACAATGAGTGATTATGCATCCTATACAGCTTTGAGGTAGCAGCAATTAAGATTTATTAACATTGTTACAGTAAATCACAAGATTGGATCAATAACTTTTAACAATACTTAATCATCAGCCAATTATCAGAATTATTTAATAAGGCTTGTTATAATCAACACAGTCACTTAGTTAAAGATTTGAAAACCCAGGCTTGTGATAAAGTTTCCTAAATCAAATGACACACACAGAGACAGATAGACATAGAGATTAACCTATGATCAAGATTCTTTTCTCTTTGCAAGTTGTAATAAATTATTGGTACCAAATGATCTTTGAAACCTCGTGAAATCTAATTGTCGTGAATTACTCACTATTCTCCTTCGTCAGCATTTGCCAGCAGATGATCTTTGAACCCTTCTTCTTTGTCAGCATCTATCAGCAGACGATCTTGGAAATCCTTGCAGAATTTCTTCTTTGAAATCCTCACAAAATCTATTCTTCAAAATCCTCGCAAAATCTACCCTGAGAGGCATCTCAGCTCAGGGGGAGATACTGGATCACAGCCTGCTACAATCCCAGGGTCTCACTTCGGGTCACTATAGGATCGTAGGATGATTGACTTTGGTCAGCATTCTTTTAATTTTGGCCATAATTCTTGTCAGGTATTTCTGGTTCCTTCCAGTGCAGGCTATGATCCAGGCAGCAGAAGTTTTAGGTACAGTTCCCAGGCACCAGGAGTTACAGGGACAGTTTAGGGAGCGCCCAATCGTCCCAACTCACAACACTTGTAACCAAGACAAGAACATAATGTTGACTGGTCCTGACATCACAACATGGCTGAGGAAGAGTCTGTACCACCACAGAGCTCTGCAGCACACACAGTGCTCTCCTAGGGAAAACTGCCTAGTTGACTAGCGCTTCCGTTTTTAAAACAGTTGTTGGAGATCTTATTGGTGCTGCTCATCTTTCATACTATGGTTAAAGAACTTGTGCATGAAGTGTGCATTTAATGTTCAAGATGGCATAGCTAGGGAGAAACTGTTCTTTTAAAGCAGGTCCCCATGGATGTTGTGGTACTCATTAAAACTGGGCTGTTGGTAATAAAGTTCTACATGAGGGCGCAGCAGGGATACGTGGCTTCTTATTTCTTTGTTATTTCTTTTGTCAGATCTTTCATATGTCAGATCTGTTTTGGGGCAGGAGAGGAGAACAACTGGATGGAGACAGTGGTATGTAGCTGTTTAGGGAAGTGGCTGTGGCTGTGTCTCTGTAAGAATACGTGCAGTGCATGCTTTTGATCTTGGCTGCATTCTCAGACTAACACGGGAATGCATCTAAGTAATAATAAAAATCTACTTATAATAAAAATCTACTTGTAATAAAAATGAGAAGGTTAATTATTCCAGTGCCTGTGCAGATGTTATTGATAATGTCTTTTATGTGAAAGAACATGAACAAATCAGACCTCTGACTTTCAAACAGACAAAAGAAAGGAAAAAACCCCAATACTGTGCCAAGGTTTAAAAACAGAAACCCTTAAGGGAAAGAAAAATAGAAAGTTTGTGAGTGCAGAGTAAAAAAGCATTAGAAACTATGAAAAAATCTTGTCTCTACCACATTCATTAGAAAAATTCTATTCTGAGCACCCTTTGTAAAATATCAAAGCTTTATATCCCAGTAAGAAATAAGAAACATAGATGAAATCAGGAGGGCTGAATTACATTATATATTGCTTCAGTTAAGCCTTTAATTACTTGTGTTCTCAGCCTATAAATGCACTGATTCTACAAGATAAAAATGCTCTTTTATAGGATCAGAAGAGTAGAAACCTTTAAACCAGATACTGCCTAAATCTAGCAATAAATATAACATCCTTGGTTTGAAAAGCCATCATCCTGTTTGACATTTTACCTTCTATTTTCTCCATGGTTGCTCACAGTCTGCCTGTTTTGCTTGTGGTCCTACTTAGGGCAGTAAATTGCAGGAAGTTTCATTCAAGAAGAGGCATGAGCTTGGCAAAAGCTAGTGGTCTCCAGAGCTGAGGGCCAGGACTGCTGTGCTATGGGCCCAGCAGAGTTTGTCAGAGCTATCTGCCATGCACCATCCAATTTTAATTCAGAAAAAAAAATGTGCCCCATGTACCACAAGTTTTAGAAACGCTGGTTTGGAGCCAGTTTAAAAAGAACACATGAACTTGCAGCGCTAGAGGAGCCGAGAAATGATACCTGCTAGTCATGGAAATGAGATGTTGATAAAAAGCCAACCAGTGATAAATTTCAATGTGGAGCCAGAGAAATGAAGTGCAGTGAGAGGTCGCTTCAGACCTAATAAAATCTAAGTTAAAAGTTCTAGGTTTAACAAATTCTAACTGTAACTTTTTAGAGGGGATAGGTAGAGGAGAACTATCTCTATTGCTGAGTCAGCATGAAAAGAAAGACAGGGAAGGGGATCTGCAGGGATTAAGATATGCCAAATAGAAAGAAAAAAAGAAAGAATTTTCTTCAATCATAATTTTATTGAAAAATGTTGCAAAATGTTTAGTAGTCCTTCATGGAAAGAAACTAATTCTGGCAAGACAATTTGCTTTGGACTCATGGAATTGTGTGAAAAAAAATCCAAATTGAGAATAACAGCAAAAGCAAAGAAAAATATTTTTTTTTATGTTAAAAAAATGTTTTGATTCTTCTATTTGAAATTACTTGTTCAGTCTGGAATTTCTTTTAAGATTAATAATATAAAGTGCTCAGTCTGAAGTTAACCTTTTCTGTGAAATTACCGTCAAATAATTAAAAAAAGAGTATCATTCATGCAGGTTCACCCATCCATCTAACCACTAAAAGAGCATCATTTTTCCACTTTCCCTTACTGCTTTGACTCTCTATCTTCTGTCATTTATTATTATTTAATTGTGCTGTCATTCATCCAAGCCAGGGCTGAAATGTGCTTGTTGCTGCATGACTAGGTAGCAAAACCATTAAATGAACTGTTTCACTAAAGAAACCTTTTAGATTAGAGACATAAATAAAAAGGGTTTAATCGAATATTTATCCAGTGCTGTCAACCAGAAAAAAAATTGTTGCCATGGCAGCTAAAATTTCCCCGTACGAGTAGTGTTGGAATCTGTGATAGTTCACTGGTCAAGCCATGAACTTGGGTGCCCCTGATACTACAGACTTCTTCTTTGGCCATAGCAATGTTGCATAGGTTGCTTTCTGCTCAAGGTCCCACCGAACCTGGCCTTGAACATGTCCAGGGATAGAGCATCCACAACCCCCCCTGGCCAACCTGTTCCAGTGTCTCACCACCCTCAGAGTGAAGAATTTCCTCCTAACTTCCAATCTAAATCTACCCTCTTCCAGTTTGAACCCATTGCCTCCTGTCCTATCACTACAACCCTTTGTAAAAAGTCCGTCCCCAGCCTTCTTGTAGGCTCCCTTCAGGTACTGGAAGGCTGCAATAAGGTCTCCCCTGAGCCTTGTCTTCTCCAGGCTGAACAAGCTCAATTCTCTCAGCCTGCCTTTGTAAGAGAGGTGTTCCAGCCCTCTGATCATCTTTGTAGTCCTCCCCTGGACCCACTCCAGCAGGTCCAGAAATTACATCCACCCTAAATGTGCTTTGTAAATGATGCTTTTAGCACCATGGCCCATTAAGGAGATAAGGATGTACCTAGCCTAAGCATTTTGCTTTGACCTGTAGTAGTTCTCAGCTTGAACTTAAACTCTAAACTTGTTTACCAGCTACAGTAAGGCAGCATTTTCAGGAACTGAAATGCAGACTTGTATCAGTTAGGCACTGAGGGAATTAGGCTATAATATTTATATCACCAGAGCGTTGATGTGTGGTTTTTTTCCCTCGTGGCAAAGACAACAAGAACTATATTTTCATGTTGCTTTTGTAGTGTTGCCACACCCTTAGAAAAAAAAGTATGTTACCTGAAATGTCACCTAGTTCACACAGAAGTGACAACATGTGGCACTTTGTATCTGATCTGGACTTCCAGCAGCTTAAATCTTTCAGAATATTTAAGAGCTGCAGGGATGCTTAGTGATGTATTTCATATTTGGACTTACCTGAGGGGTTGTACAAAGAATGGGAACAGGCTTTGGAGCCTACTGGGAGCTCAGTAGGATGCTAGTTTTGTTTTCATTTCTAAAAGTCCTATTTACATATTTGAGTGCTTTCACTCTAATTTGTGTGCAGATAAGTCCAACAAAACAGCTGGCTGTCCTGAGTCGCTCCTGCTGAACAGAAACTGTGCAGGAAGAAGTGGTGAGCACTTAGCCAGTTCACCTACTCATAAATGTTCCAGTGCAGAAATTACCAATGCCATGGTCATCTTATACTGGGTGGGCCTTCTTCCTTCAAAGAATGACCTTCGCATAAGGAAATATCATTTGTACAAAATTACTAAAGGAAAATATTTTTAAAAATTTGGCAGGTTAAGTGACTCATTCAAAGGGTCATTATTTAATGTGTACAAGAAAAGCTGGCAAGATTATTCTTATTCTTTTTCTGTGATAATGTAGCTCCTGGGAATCCTGCTCCTGAAGTAGAAGCACTGTGCCAGTACTGGACAATTAAAGAATGAAAAGGATAGTCAATTACCAAAGGAGCTCAGCATCATAGTGTGAAGACAGCGATTTATCCAATCCTCTTGAAATCTCTGTGCTATAAAGGTTGCCTGGTAGGAAAGTGGGTGTTAGAGTTCACTAGGGTTTTTTACTCTCCATTTTCCTCTGCTGAGAAGAGCTGGAAGGAAGAGCCATCAGCACTGCCGTCATGAGGGAGGGGGGATTAAAAAAGATCCCATCTACCTTGTTAGCAGCATGGCAGGTTTGTGGAAAACTCAGTCAGAGCCTCCCATTAGGAAATGATAATCATGGTGCTGCCTGCACTTAGGAGGTGGAAAGCTTTTGTGTTTCCTTTTAGTTACTGCCAGTGAGAGGGGTGGTACTTTTGTGCAACCTGCTGATGGCTGGTCATCTCTTTTCAAGATGATCTGGTAAAGAAAGGAGCATACATGGTGGCACCATCTTTCTGTGTCAGGAGGGATGACAGTGTAAGAGTTTGCTGCTGTGGAGTGTATTTTGAAGGGTATGAAATGCATTTAGTTATAGAAACAGAAGTACAGTTAGGACTATTGATACAGCCTAAAGCTATCCCATGCACAGAGATATGAGCCTATAATCATACGCACAAATTTATCCCACCTATTCCTGTCTGCCCTGGTCACAACTGAGGGGATTTGTAAAAGAGTTTCCTCTCTGTCAGTTTGGTCTTGAATTTCAGTTGTCAGGACCTGATGCATACACTCGCCTTGTTGGACAAGGCAGCTATTTCACACTTCACCATCTGCTGGTCATCTTAGTACCTGACACAAGCAGCCTCCCTCCCTGTTCCCCTTTCATGGTTAACCTCACCTCTCTTTTAGTTTTATCATGCTTAGTTTTCCGTCCTTCTACTTAATTTTCCTTTCTTCTCCCTCTGGCACCAATTTGCACCCACATCCTCCCCAGGCCTTGAAGAATACTTGCTCCCAGCCCTTATTCTGTTCTTATTCTCTGTGGTTCACTTAGCAGTCCTTACTGCCTCGGCTGTTGTTCTTACGCTGACATTTCTAACCTCATGGTTACCTCTCCTCCTTGTGCTGTGCCTGGACCTACCACCCCTTTTCTGAAAACACCCACAGCCTTTTAATATCTTTCTGGCCCAGGGTATAAAGGTTGAAAGCCCATCAGAATACAGACAGAGGATTTGATCAGAGGCCATCAGAATGCAGACAGAGGATCTGATCATAGAAGCAAGAACTGTTTGTTAAGGATGAGGACACTAACAAAGAAAAAGATCAAAATGTAAGGAATGCAGACATGGCCACAGGATTCCCAGGAGTGATCTGCAGCTTAAAAGCAAGAGCAGAAGGTGCATATCTATGAGTTTACATCTGGCCAGCTCAAGTAACTGCATGGGAGTGCTCCCAGATTTCTCACCAACACTAACTTTTTGCATATTAGCAAACATAAGTACCTCTTTCTCTTATCTCCCACAGAATAGGAGACTGTGACTTAGTTTGGTGTGATGCATCTGAAGCCATGGCATTCTTCCTCCTTTTTTATATGTACCCACCTGCCTATTCCCTCTGGACTACAGCCACTCTGTGAACTTGGATGTGAAGCCCTCAGCCTATGGAAATACCACGAAGTGCAGAATACAAGGTGCACATCCCTGAGGTAACACAGAGTACTATAAACACATATCTGCAGTCTGTTCTCTGCTTTGTCTTCCATAAACTATAGTTAAATGCAAGATCTCAGTTCTTGCTCCCCAAGTGCGCTGTTGCTTGTTCTCAGAGAGCTAAATAAATGCCTAAACAACCAAGGTAAACATCTTCCCACCACAGAGGAAGCAGAATGTCCCTCTGTAAAAGCAAGCCTCCCTATGTAGGAGACAAAATTTTCCACCTTGGTTTGTCTGAGGCTGAGAAACAACTAGTCATGGCATGGGAGCACTAAGGAAGACCTCATCACCTTCTGCTCTAACAGCAATATGCATTGCTTCAACCTTTTCTTCTCTAACATAAACACAGCTGTGGGCATATTAGCCTGAAGCTGCACTAAATCATAACAGATTGAGAGCAAGAATAAACAACACTTGACATGTGTTAGTCATGGTGCTTAATGTGTTGCTAGAAGATACTCAGATGCAACAGTGATTAAGATGTTGTAAGAATCTACACACAGAAAAAGATAGGGTATGTAAATATGCTTGGTGCCTGTGAGTCAATATTTATAGGCATTTGAAGCATAGCATCATAGAATCATTTAGGTTGGAAAAGACCTTTAAGATCATCAGGACTAACTGTAAGCCTAACACTGCCATGTCCACCACCAAACCACTGTCACTGAGCATGACATCTACACATCTTTTAAATACCTCTAGGGATGGGTACTCCTCCACTTCCTCAGGCAGCCTGTTCCAGTGATTAAAAACCCTTTCTGTGAAGAAGTTCTTCCCAATATCCAATCTAAACCTCCCCTGGCACAACTCAAGGCCATTTCCTTGCATCCTATCACTTGTTGCTTGGGAGAAGAGACCAACCCCCACCTCGCTACAACCTCCTTTCAAGTAGAGAGCGATAAGGTCTCCCCTCAGCCTCCTTTTCTCCAGGCTAAACAATTTGTAGTATTTGGGCAAAAGCCACACTGTGCCACTCAGTTTAAGCAACCTTTTCTTTTCTTTCTGTTACAGAAGGAGAAAACTCAGGTCTATATAGTAACTTACAAATTTGTCTGTGTTGTCTTCTGTCCCCTTGCTGTTGCAAAAAAACCCCCCACTTTCTTGAGTTTCTTAACTTCCTATTTGGCAATGCCAAATGAATTATAATCAGGATCCAGATGATCTTAACAGTGACACTGCATTCTAAAAAGTGACTTATGTGCCTCTTCAGGCCTGCGATAATTATTTGTGTTATTACTAGAGGTAAGTGAATTCTTCTGGGAAGAAAGGCAGTTTTGTTTGACCATCAATAGACCACAATGTCTATTTTTCTCATTTTAGCATGGAAGCAGAGTGGTTTCAAGAACAACCAGAAATATCTAGGCTGTAATGGTGAACCTGCTTGTTGATTTGCTATATGGCTTGAAAATGCATGAGTGCTCACCATCTGCTTTTTCCCCTCCTTCTTTACTTCTTAGGCAAGAGAGAACTTACATGCTTCCACTTTTGATGCCTCTCCTCTCCCTCTTGCCTCTTTAGGTTGACACAAAATGAAATGAAAACCACATTCATGAAAATAACTGTGGAAAACATCCCCTCTGAAGTCTTCTTTCAGACAACCCTGCCAAAAGTTCCTGTGGACCCAGCTCCTCCGCTGCCTACTGTGGTGCCAGCATCGCCTGCTGGACGCAACAGACAGAGATGGCTCCCTCAGCAGCCCTTCATATGGAAGGACACCACCAAGAGAACTCAGCAAGANAACAAAACATTCTGCTAGGTTGTACATCATCCACAGGCCAACTCCAACTTGGGGCCCACAACTCAGGCCCCAGCACTTCAGAGATCTACCAATCACCTCCAGGCTCTGAGAAGAGGTTTTAAAATATAGTTTTCCCCTTTGTTGTGTGGAAGTCATAGCAACACCCTGGCAATCTTTCCTAGCCAAGTGAATCCATGGACAGGGGCATTCATAGCAAACACAGATGTCAGGAGGTCTGCTAATCTGCTTCCTACCCTTGGACTAGGTTGCCTGTGTTGAGCAAGTATGATGGAGATTAATCTAATCTGTTTTTTAAACGTCAGGGATGGGAAGTCTTTATTTCTCTAGGCTGTCAGTCACAGTCTGCACAATACTTAGAGAAGTTTGTTTTCTGTTTGCTGAGTCACCCTTGCCCTGAAACTAGTACAATCTAATTTTTCTGTTACTGTAATTCACCGTTGCTTAGAGATGATCCTGAGCTGTGTGGGTTTGTATTGAGCTAGAAAAGCAGGAGATCAGGATAGGGAGAAGGCAAATAAAGTGCAAGGTTTTCTGCAACTTATCGGGTGGTAGGGAATGTAAAGAAAGGCTTTGCTCTTCAGAAACTGCATTATCAATATTAGAAATGTGAGTTAAAAAATGGAAGACTTGAAACTGTCATGGATAGAAGTTTAATGTCTGTTACTTGGTGAGACCAGAACGGTGAAATAAACTCTTGGCTGCTTAGGAATGGAGAAGATAGGGCCATGTAGCTCAGGCCAGTAATATTGTAAATATACAAATCTGTGCTTTAACTAATAGCACAGGGAGTGGCTGCTGAAGGCCTGCTGCAAGCTCATCCACATCATCCTACAGAAATACCAATCTCTAAGTATCTGTGCATGAAGTACAGAGATGAAATTGTCACGGACAACCAGACAGGTGGTAGGTGTGTCAATTTTAGTTTTTAGTACAACATTTTCTGATACTTTCCTACTGCATCATCTATTCAATTTAATAGAAAGTTTGAATCATATCTTAGCAGATAATCAGTAGAAACTATTTCCTGTGGATAAATGATTCTAACATAGTTTTGTATAAAGCAAATAAGTGGGCATCCAAACATTCAAAGAACCAAGCTATGGAAGTTAACAGCAATATTGTGTGTGCATGTGTGTGTGTGACATTTAGATAGAAAAATGTGAATGGAAATTAAAAGTTCTTTAGGAAGAATCATATTGGCCAAAATAACCTCAATGCAGTAGTCAAAGATGGAGAGGATTGTGGCTTTAAACCCAGACTGATTCAGTAGCGAAGATGGTAAGGGAGAGATTCAGTCATTTAAACATAGGTACCTACTATAATTTATATGGCCCTAGAGACATCAGCATGGGATGGGCAGATATGACAAAATTAATGGAACACCTGAAACCTGGAGTGGTCACTTGTGGCCAAGTGGAATACCCTACCACATCTAAAATGGAAGAAGGCATCTATGCTTAGGCATCTGAATTGCACCATATTTCAAGAACGAATAAGTCAATTAGTATAAATAAGAAACTGTGGCATATAGAAACTTGACACTAGGATGTAGAAAAAGATATGGAGAAAACAGAGATGGCTAGTGAAGTAAGAAAAAAACAGAAAGAGCATCCAAGGAAGACTGTTAGTTTTTCATACTGATGACCACATGGAAATACCAAAATTACTTACAGCTTGGCTCTGTAGCATTGACATTTCTGTTCTGCAGTTGAACAAGAACAGGCTAATATGTCTGTATTGCAGAAGGATGAGAAATTACTCTCTAGTGGATACGTCAGCAAGATGATGAGTCAGGCCACCGGATGGTGACAAGCTGGGCTCACAGCCAGCGGGACAGCCTGCTTTCTTGCCCATGGCACAGCGGGAAACAAGACTGCCTGTTTGGTTTGTCAGGCAGGCAAACGGTCTCCTTTTCTGCCTGGCTTCAATCAAAAACATTAAAGGCAAACAATGTACTGTTGTAAAGCCTTTGCATTGTTATCATGGCTCCTCCCCCGATGTCTTTGAAACAGCTTTGAACCTGATTCTGTCCCTAGTACTGCCTCAGAGACACCACATAGTGCCTAGCAAATCTTTTACCCAGACTCTTCAGACACACTCATGCACAGGTCTCCTTGGTTTCCCAGGCACCTGTGTCAAGCCCCTGGAGTATGATATGGAGAAACTGTTCAGCCCTAAAACCAATGGCCACTTGCCTGAAAGGGAAAGGTTACACCGCTACATCCTCTGAAAGACTAATCTTTAGGTTCCTATTGCATATTCAGGATCAGTGGTTAAAGTGCTGGGGCCTGAGTTGTGGTCCCCAAGTTGGAGTTGACCTGTGAATGAGTCACAACCTAGCAGACTGTTTTCTTTTCCCCACTGGCTTTATGTTCTGGAGGCAGAACCTGGCCCACCTGTGTCCCTGTGTCTCTGCCCTCACCCAGGTGGTGGTGGTTGGGGTGGTGGGTGAGGCCAGGATTATATTAACCAGGAGCCCATCAGTCTGAGGAGCTTCTTGTTGGGTGTGGCTTTGGTTGGGGCTGGTTGCATCTTGCTGAGCTCCCTCAGTGGTGTCCTTCCATGTGAAGGGCCACTGTAGGAGCCATCTCTGTCTGTTGTGTTCAGCAGGTGATGCTGGCACCACAGTAGGCAGTGGAGGAGCTGGGCCCACAGGAACGTATGGCAGGGTTGTTTGAAAGAAGACTTCTGAGGGGCTGTTGCTGAGTTCAGCATTGGCCTGTGTGATCAGGCAACTGATGGCAGCATGAAATGATGATGGCTGAACCAGCACAACAGTGGTCCTATTTTACTTAAGATCCACAGGCTTTTATTCACTCCCTGTAAATCAGTTGAAACTGCCCAATTATCTTCTAAGGGTTTGAGAAAAGCAGATGTTTGTGAACTCCCCGTACTCCAGTGATAACTGCTGTAGAAAATGCACATGAAGAAACTTGTCAGTCTGACTGTATTCAGAATGAGAAGAGAGTGGAGCAAAGGAAGCTTAAGGCTGTAGATCATACAGATGCTTATTTAGTGACTGTTGTCTTTCTGGTGCACTGAGTAAATAGGGAATCTTGTGCGTTTGCATGTTTGTGATGGCCTCTGTGATCATCAGATTGATTTCCCTAGCACAGTGTATATGCATAACGGATTTAACTCAGATGCTTCATTTGGCCATCACCTTATTTGAGTAGTTGGCTTTGCTAGACTGCTATCCGTGTTACAGATTTGCTAAGTTGCATTTTGATTAGTTTGTTGTGTACCTTGCTCTTTCTGTGTTGTGAATATACTGTTGTCATAGCAAAATATTCAATGGATAAATTGGCCGTTGCTCTTCCTTTTCCCTAAAATAGAAGAAAGTTTATTTTAATTACTGGGGTATTTTCCCTTCCCATTCCTCTACATGCGCAGTCTCAGCTTTTCCTGAGCATCTCTGTTGTTAATTGCTTCACAGTTCTTTATTACTGCATCAGTTTCTAATGGCACGCTTGACAAAGTTATGGAATAATTTGGCTTTCAGGATATTCTTCTTTTGGTTGAATTTTATTTTCCCCTTCCCTTTTAGTTTTCCCTTCTCCCAAATTTTGTAGAGTGTTTTGGTTTTGCACTTAGAAGTCAGCATTAGTAGTTATTTTAAAATTAAGTAGTGTCGACAAAGGCAAAAAAAGGAAAAATGTATTTTTTAAGGTTTGTTCTTGGTCTTTTTCCTACCTAGTATTACAATAATATTGGAAAAAGTTACTTTAATATTTTACTGTAATGCTTTTAACTGTATTCTTAAAATAAATTACTTGTACATTCTACTTCCTCAAAATAAGAAATATTTTTATAATCTTTCATTGCACATCTACTTCACAAAGCTAATGCTTCGTGACTAGAAGTCAGTTTTAAGATTTACATCTTCCTTCCTCCCACCATCTGACTCAAACTTTATTGAGATTTTGGAACTTGCACCGGGCCATTGTACGACTTACGAGCACCTAGTTAGACAAATTTCCTCCACAGAAATCTACACCTGCCAGATTTGGCTGATGGGCAGAGCTTTTCTTTGTATGTTTTTGGAGAGGATTTAAATTAATTACTCACGTTGTGGAATTCATAAGCAATATTTCCTTAAAGCCTGTCCCTTCAAACCACCGCACCATTTCCGTAAGTTTATTTCCTTGTTTTAATCTGGAAGGATCTACAGACAGTCGTTGACAGGTGTACTACTTATTACTTGCGGATGTCGGTGGCACACTGTCTATGCTCAGGCAGCACGTGCTGCTGCCAGCCCTGTCAGTGTTCGCTGACAGCAAGCTTAAGCTTGATTTGTCTGACTTATGCTCATTATGGGATTCTTACAAGCATGAACTGATGCTGTTTCTTCAACAATGAAGAGTAGCCCAGACCCTATCCCCCTTTTATCTCAACAATGTGTCAACTCGAATGCCTCTAATGACAGTCAGATGCCAGCCCTGTTAATTGTTTACTGACAGTGCATTTTAGTGGGAAGAGATAAGGCTGGCTGCTTCTGGGGGACATGAGGCAAATACACAGAATGTAAGAATGATGCCTGTCTTGCAGCTGGCTCAGCTGGAGAGGGAAGGAGTCCACGAGATCGGGGTTGTGATTAGTTGTACAAAGTCTACTTGGTGGCCAGTAACTAGTGGTGTACATCAGGGGTCAACACTGGGTCCAAAACTGTCTGACTTCTTTATAAATGCAGATGATTTATGGATGATGGAGAAGAGGGCACCCTCAGCCAGTTTGCTGATCAGAACGGGGAGGAGAGGCTGATACACCAGAGGGCTGTGCTGCCATCAAGAGGGACCTCAACAGGCTGGAGAAATCGGCTGACAGGAACTTCATTAAGTTAAAAAATGGGAAGTGCAAAAATAGCAGAGGAACAACTCCAGGCACCAGTACGTGCTGGGGGCCGCCCAGCTGGAAAGCAGCTTGGCAGAAAAGGACCTGTAGATCCTGGTGGACACTAAGTTAACCATGAGCCAGCACGGTGTCCTTGTGGCAAAGAAGGCTAATGGTATCCTGGGCTGTATTAGGAAGAGTGTTACCAGCAAGTTGAGGGAGGTGATTCTTACTCCTTGCTCAGCACTTGTGAGGCTACATGTGAAGTACTGTGTCCAGTTCTGGCCTCCCAGGTACAAGAGAGACATACTGCAAGAATTCCAGTGAAGGGCCACAAAAGTGGTGAAGGGACTGGAGTACCTCTCCTATGACGAAAGGCTGAGAGAGCTGGGACTGTTCAGCCTGGAGAAGGCTCAAGAGGATCTCATCAGTGTGTACAGCGGGTGCAAAGAGGATGGAGCCAGGCTCTTCTCAGTGCTGCCAGGGGCAACAGGCACAACCTCAAGCACTGGAGGTTCGCTCTGAGCATCAGGGAAGACTTTCTTATTGTGAGGGTGACGGAGCACTGGCACAGGTTGCCCAGATATGTTGTGGAGACCTTCAAAATCTGTCTGGACAACTGACTCTAAGCTGTCCTGCTTGAGCAGGCAGTTTGGACCTCATGACCTCCAGAGGTTCCTTCTAACCAACCTCAACTCCCCTGTGATTCTGGGATTGCAGAGAAATAACAGCACAGTAGAGGCCCATCCTGCCAGCTATTTTTTCCATGAAGATTAACAGTTCTTTGGTTACTTCAGACACACGTCCTGCATTCCTGTTTTCTTAGGTCTCTTGCAGTTTCCTCTGCTCCTTTCGGTCATACTGCCTGTGGCAGGCCACGGTGGCAGTACTGGAGCCCGGTGATCGCTTGCTGAACTTTTGACCGTTTCTGTGCCGTATTCAAAGACTTCTGCGGCGCACCATCTCCTGGAATTACATACTTTGCACCACCAAACTCTCCTAAACATTGTTCAACAACGAGGCGTCTGCCTGGTATTTTTTAATAGCAGCACCTCTAGCATCTGGAAGCAGAGGTGACAGCCAGCAGAGGTGGCAGCCAGCAGAGGTGACAGCCCGCGTCCCTGGGGGTGTTTGGGCCCGTCACCGGGGACTCGTGACGCGTGCCTCGGCGCGGAAGGGCCGGTGCGGCGAGCGCTGAGCAGACAGCGGTTTTCCGAGGGGCACGAAGAGGCGAGAGGCCGGAGGGAGACGAGCAGAGCACCCGGGAGGGCACCCCGCCGCGCCGGCCCCTCGGAGCGAGGCGGCCCCGCTTCACCCCCGCCACCCC
>VZZY01019649.1:0-12302 GCA_013400335.1 Eurystomus gularis | reverse complement strand
CAGCGCCGAGCACGGCCCCGCCGCCCCTTGGAGCACATGCCTCGTTCTCCGCTTCCTCACCCCGGGCCCGGTGCCGGGCTGCCCCCGGGCATGGCGCTGCTTCCCCGCCTGCATATAGCGGCCCGCGGCCCGGTATTGCTCATCTCGGCGAGGCTCGCTCATCTCGCTTTCGGCGTGGGGCTTTCCCCCGCCGTCAGCCAGGCGGTTTCTGAACCGCAGAGCCGCCTGGGCTGCCCGGGGCAGCAGCCTGGCTGCTCTCCTCCGCCCCTCGGCTGCCGCCTGCACTCTAGAGGGGCTTAGGGCGTCCCCGAGGCAAGGCAGGGGTGTTAGGGTGTCACCGCCAACTTTTGTGGGAGTAGGTGACTGCTAGTCTGAACTTCGTGCTTGTTCTCTTATAGATGGGGACCTCGGCGTGGGTGTAGATGGTTACTGAAGGCGGTGAGGAGTTACAGCTCAACAGTGTAGTTGCTTTGAAACTTAGTAGGAGAGGATGTGCAAAGTGAAATGGGAGAGCATCAGGCTTGTCTGTCTTAAGCAGATCTCCTTTGGAAGAGAACAGTTCTGGAGGTAGTGCTTATTCTGCTTCATCTACTGGAGCTTGAGCCAGAGCCCGTATGCTGTGCTGTGTGGTGGAGGAAGGAAGGGAGGGCATGGCACATGAGGTTCTCTCTTTGGAAGTCTCTGAAACACAATGAAAAAGCTGTGATCCTATAAGCAGCTCTGAGCAGGTGCAGAAATCCCTTTCGGAAGGTAGGGAGATTTTAAAACCCCCGACAAATTTTAGCTAAACAAATTTTCAGTCAAGGATATGTCCTCAGAGGTACTCTGTGCAAAAAGAAAGGAAAAAAAAAAAGAGAGCTTGTATGCTTGTGCAGAGCTCCCTGTGCTCAGCATTTTGACTTATAACATCTTCTTTGACACCAGGGGTGCCCTGTGTTCGAAACAGCTTTGCTACAAAATCCAGACAGAATGGGATGAACCTCAGTTGGCCACGTAGCATTCCGGGGCTGCTTCTGCGCTGTTCCCTTTCCCTTGCCGGGATCCTGTGGTGGTACTGCTGGTTCTGCCAAAATTGACCCAGCTAGACATGAAAAAGGAAGTGTGCAGTGCTCCTAGCTGGTTTTCTCACTGTTCCTGTCCCCCCCTCTTTTTTTTTTTTAGGCCCTTTGTGTTGATCTGCATGTATTGAACTTCACATTGAACACTGCATGTGTTGAACACTTCACTAAGAGTTCAACAGCAGCAACAAAATACCTTCCATTTCCCAGGCTCTAGGCAAGCACCTGAAAAGTTCCTTTTACCCCAGACGTGTTCACAGGTCCTCATTCTGCAAGGGAAGAGCAAGTGGCAGCTTGTGCTTATGTGGTGACAAGCCTGCTGGAAGTCCAGAGATAATTGGGGTGTCATGCTTTGCAGTGAGGTAGTAGTGTACAACTATAGGGCTTGTGCTTTGACAGAGGGTTTGGTGAGGTATGAAATGCTTTAGAAGTTGCCATATGTTTTGTTTTTCAGGCTTTCACAGCAGTGAAAATACCCTTTAAAGTCTGTTCTCTTACCTGTGCTGCAGGTGATTGTGAAAAGTACCAGAGTATCCTTATTGTTTCCTAGTTAGAAAGCATTAGCATTTTCTTAGTGAAAATTTCAGCTGAAGTGATATCTGCAGTGGCTTGCGTAAGCAGGGGCTGTCACTTTTCTGCGAGTTAATGCTATTTTACATAAAACCAAGGAAATCTTAAAGCACCCTTCATTAGCTATAAAGGTAACTTTAGGGATAGCTTTAAGAATTGTTCTTCTTTTCTACGGAGCATGTATCGTCTGGCAGACAGCTGGGTGAGTCCTGCTTTGGCACTGCCTCATTTTAACTGCTGTCTCACACAGGATGCTCTGAGACGTTTTCAGCTGGAGAACTGGAAAAGCAGCGCTTGAGAAGGACTGTCCTGGAAGTAGTGGCAACCACCACCATGGGGTTGCTGAGGTGTGCCTGCTGTACTCTCAAAACCCCAGGTGTTGCCTGCTTCTTGACAATGAGGGTAGAAAACAGGGCATTGGAGGTACCTGGGCAAGGTCCTGATTTTATTTATATTTTGCTCCAAAAGTGCAATTTTGCCATTGTAAGGAAGCACCCTCTCATTTGTTGCCAGTGGTGCAGAATAAAAGCTAAAATTATTGCCTGGCAGAAAGAAGATCAAACTCCCAGGAGAAAAGAAGTCGTGTTTTCATTGAATTACAAAACTAAGGTAATGAGCGTGTAGGCTGAAGACGCATTATTCTCCCATTGTTCAAAGCTTGTCTTCTTGCTTGTGACTTTGACAAGCATGAGCTTGATGAACATTAAACACTGTAGTAGTACATTCATGGGAAAGAGGAGCATCTGGATTGTGTATGAATGTTATTTTTATAATGCATCCCTTGTGTAATGGTAGTCTGGATGTTACAAGAATAAAAAACTATTTGACAGAAGTATGGAATCAGGGCAGTTGTAAAATATTCCAGTTTTCCATCTCTCACCGAGTTATCTGTATTAACATAGGATTATCAAAATGCCAGTGGTTGTTCTGGATGTCCAGATACCTCTGTAACCACTGACCTTCAGAGTCGCAAGTTCCCATGATCACCAAACCCCTTTCAGCTCTGGCTGGTAGTTCAGTTAGGAAGTTAGCAGTGCTCGGGTGTATTTCTGATTTATTTTGTCTATGTTTTTATTTGTTATCTTTATTTATTTATTTATTTTTATTGCTGGCTTGGCTTGCTGGTGAGAATGAGGGCTTTGAAGTATGGATAGGAGGATTTGCTTTCTTTTTTTAGGTCTGTCCAAGAAAGAATTGAGTGCTGTTTTTCATGTTGCAACAGTTATTCTGTTGCAGAAAGTGTTTTGAGTTTCAAAAGCCTTATACGCCATGCTTTATTCAGTTGAGAATAGCACTTTTCAAATCTTTCTTTTCCACTAGGGAGGCTGTGGATTATTAAATTAATAACTGTACATAGTGAGGGTATTTCTTTTTTTTCTAATTATTAACCCAGCGGCTGTATTTTTATTTGCTTGCAGCATATGCTCACATGATTTATCAAAATGCTCTAGCTATACAGCAGTTGAATTTTTATCCACTTGGTTGTTCAGGCATCGAATCCACTTCAGGGAAAAGTTACAAAACACAGGCTATGATTAAATTTTTAAAAGACTGGATAACGTCTAGCCTGTTAATGCCATGAGAAGGAGGGCAAGCTGGAACACCCTGGAAAAGGGTATCCAGTGTTTTTATTCAGAGAAGTAAAATAAATTAAAGTCCTGCTAAATTTCATGTATTTGTTTTTAATAATAATAGTAATCACTTATCTGTCACAGACTTGCTGTGACTGTGCAAATTCTTGGCTCCTTTGGAGCACTGGATACTGCCAGCATCCTGTGGCTGGATGCCTTTTTACATCATCATTTGACGTGTGGCAATTGCCAATTCCAATAACAGCGTTAAAACATGAACTGAAAACTTGCTCCAGGGCATCTGCACAGTTATGATTCCAAGGAGTAAATGACTGATTTATCATTAAATACCTCGTGGGCTCTGATGGCATTGTTCTTGGCTTACTAAGCATGTGCTTTAGGGAGAGTGACAGAACCACTAAGTCTTCTTCAGGGCTCTGACTTGGAGTGTAGTGGGAGGAAAAAAAAAAGTCTTTACCTTTGGATTTACGTGTGAACCGAATGGGGTAAGCACAGCCATTCAAGTCCCAAGACTTTCCGTGGTGACTGCACAGTATGTAGCTGTTTGACCAACTGCAGTTGTGTCGCACACCTCTCTTGTAGCACCGTAAATAAATACATGTTTTCCTTAACTTCTTACTCCTCTCTTGCCCCACTACTTAAAATCGAAAGGGCCACTTCTGAATAAGCCAAAGTATCACCTGCATTTTAGTCCTGTAACTTGGATCTCTTCAAAAGCCTATCTGGCCTTGTATTGAAAGAAGTTAGGGAAATAATTCGTGTCCTATCTTAGAAGTCGCAGCTGGATTCCAGCAGTTCCATGTTTAAAACGGATCCACGTTCTTTACTGTGTCAGTGAATAGATTTGCCTTTGAGGATTTTACATTTACTTCAGGTAATGAATGAAAGTACTGAGCAGCATCACGCTTTGCCTGGGATCTTGCCTGGTGTATTCTCACTGGCAATGCCTGAAATCGGTGATGGTGACGACTCTCAACAGATACTACTTTATAAATATCTCTGAGGTAGATAATTTTTAGTTTATTTATTGACTTACGTGTACAGGATGATTTTCATACTGTAAGAAACTAAAGAAACATGTAAGCTTGTATAAGTAAACAGAAAACACATTTTCAATACCCAAAGAGTGAAATCACACTTGCTTCTTTTTTTTTATCCTGATTGAAAGAAGACTGAGGATCACATATACAACCTTTTTTAAAATATAATGCCTTGTTTGTTCATTTATCAGGTATTTAATATACTGTAGTCAAATCTGAGTCATTCAGACTCTTGAACTACTGCGTTCATTTGTAAGCTTCGCTTGTTTTATTGCAAGATAGCTCTATTGTGCAGAATAAAATACTGTTTGAAAATTGTTGTTTATGGTCTAGTGAAGTTAAAATATGCGGGTAAAGTGCTAAATAGATTATATTGACTATGGCAAGTGTGTGTAAACTATCAGAATGTTAGCATTCACTATCTACAGTAAACATCTGTGCTTAGATATGCAATTAGATGAACTGTTTGAGTATAATGAAATACTGAGACTATTTGCCTTTGGAATGCCCTACAGTAAAGCCTGCTGTATTATTTATGAGAGAAAATGTTCTTCTTATAGTTCCTGCAAAACTTCAAGATTAGGAGTGTGTTGTGGTGTTGGTTTTTTCCTTTTTATTTTTTTTTCCAAAAATCAAGTTTTTCACCCTGTTGTAGAAAATTTTTCAAGGCCTTGAGTGGGGGAGGGAGAGAACACAATTAGATGTGGGGGTTGGAAGGTTAAAAAGACTAGTTACCTTTTTTTTTTTTTTTTTAATCCTTGGCTCCCAGCCACTTCTAATAGCAGTATGAACTCACAGGTGATTTTTAATTCTTCCTATTTCCATTACTGGTCAGAAAGGAAGTTAATGCAGAAATTGCTGCCATTAGCTTACATTTGCATTTTCTTTTGGAAATTGAAGTCAAAGGGTCATTATGCTCAGCTAGACTTATTGCAAAATTTTGGTTTCAGGGTTTGAGCCTTTTGGTTGTTTTTTTTTTCTATTGAATATGTATGTAAGCTGTAACACAGCTTTTAGATGCGTTTTTCAATTGGTGAAGAAACCACTCGCTCCAACCAAGTTGTCTCAATAGTAACTAACCTGAGATTAGAAACTTGTTTGGGTGACCAGTTCTTTTCTGCAAAATTGAAGATCTCTTTTCTCTTTGCTCTATGTAATTACTTAGGCCCTGCTTCAATAAATGGCTTGCACTTGAGTTTATTGATATAAGGCATGATCGAATATATTGTTATAAGACATGATCTGCAGACCTTTGCATCAAATCTTGGTATTTTGGGTATTCTTATTGGCATGTGGATGCTGGGTCAGTATTTTGATGATAGTCTTTGGAATGCCACAGGTGATGCTGCTTCTTCATTGCCTGCTTCCAGGCCTTGCGGAAAATGTTAGCTGCAGTATTGCTTCCCCCGCCTTTCATCACCCTGTTCATACTTTTTCTTGCCCTCTAGAATGTCAGGAAGTGTGTTAGAGTGATTGGATATTTCATATCTGGTCGATGCAGGGTAGCTGGACAGCCTGAAATTAGCCAGCAGCAAGTGCAATCAAATACCAATTAAGTTACTGTCAGCATCAGGAAGTGGATGTTCAGCAGGTTTGCTGTGCTGTGAGAAAACAACAGCTTGGAAGGTGAGATGAAGCTGAGTATCAAAGGTTGATGAAGTCTGGCGTTGGAACTGGAAGCCTTGAAGAGTGTTTTTGAGTTAATGTGGCTTTGAAGTAATTTCATTGTATTCCTATTTTTTCCTACTGTAAGCAGTGAGAAGATCTACTGTTTAAGCCACAGTAGGCTGGGTGGGGGAAGCTGCAACCAAAACATGAGTTGAAAAGCATCTGAAGAAATACCAGAACTTACTCTGTTTATTAATTGTAGATGACTGCTTTGGTAAGGGGAAGTGGGAAAAGGCAATTTATGAAAGGGAGGCAGGGTAAGTGTGTGAAATAGAGATAGGCTTTAAAAAAAAAATTGCATGATGACTGCAAACTGTTGTGGTGGTACTTAAGAATTCTTGCAAAATATCACTGGAGACTGTGAGTGTGTGTCCTTCTGTCTGTACATCCCATCCCAGCGGTGCCGCTCTGCGCTGAGAGCAAGCACATAGCAGCGTTGCATTTCTGCTGCTGGTGTAGAACTTGCAAGTTGTGAAGGTGGATAATGAAGAGAACAATGAAGCAGGTAGACACTTGAGGTAAGCCATGGAGGATAAGCAATGTGGGTTTATAATCAAAAGGTCCTTTGAGGAAACCCCATTTATTTTACAAAAAAAACCCACCAGCTCTGAAGTAGGTGATTAAAGAGAAAGAAATACGTGTTGCTTTGCAGCTTAGTAGTTACAGTAGTGCTTCCAAGCTGCTCAAGGTGATGAAATCCTAGTGTTATGGAAGAATTTGAGTAACAAAGACTCTCCTGTGCAACTGTTGAAAAATAACGGGACGTTGAGTGTGAACAGATGATGCTTGTAATGTGATGCACAAATAGGCTTAAGAGGAATGGGGAAAATGCAGTTTGTAAACCGCCTCCTTAAGGAATTAGTTGATGAGAGTATACAGGATGTGGCTTTGACTCAGTACTGTAAAATCTACATAGAAGTTAAACCCCTGCCTGTAATTACAGATAGGAAGGACCAAAAAAAAAAAGGGATTTTTCTAATTAGAAAAGTAGTCCATGTAGTCTGATTTTTTTTTTTTTTTTTTTTTTTCTGACTTGGTCAGTGAGAAAGCAAGAGCTTTTGTGAAGCTGGTGAGAACAAAATGTTGCACTTGTACATTAGTGAGTGACTATGGTGGAGCTGTCGTGGGGGTGTGTCTGTCAAGGCCGTGGGCATCAATGTTGTGGGCATGCCCAGGGCCTCGACAGACACATCCTTTGATCTTGGGATGGTTTTTATTTGTGTCAGCTTTGAAATGTAATTGCACATGCTTCTTGGCTGATGTTTTTGATGAGCTTTCTCAGTTCATGAAGAGCTTGTAATATATGCATGGGTTTCTGGAAAGCTCTGCAAGCCTGCTCAGCAGTGTGAAAGCGGTACTTTTTTAGGCAGTTGCAAGCAGGACATGGTATAAATCCAGAGGCAGAGCAGGTCCCATCTCTGGGTTAATAAACCAGTTGAGCTGGACACTGCTATAAGTTTGATGTACCTATCTGTAACGTATTTCTGGCTGAAAGGAAATTCTTTTGGGATGCTAGCAAACCTATTTTAAAAGCTTTCTCATTTAGGAAATTTTATTTCATATATGAAACAGAGTAGCATGACTAATCTGATTGCATAATGACCCTGCCTTTCAGATAGCAACTGATTCTGTTGGCCTGATTCTGTTACATGCTGTCTCCGTGAGGAAGGAGATGACTTGAGACTTTCCCTTGACATCTCACTTCTCTCATGAGGATGAGGAAAAACTGTCTTAGTTTTTTCTGCAGACCAAAACCCTGGTGGAGTTGTTCTAATTACAGCTGGTAAAAATCGCACTTTCCTGAACAACCAAGTAAGTTGTGGCTGGTTGTGTTGTAATGTTACAGGGTGTGTAACGTCAAGGCCCAGGAGTAGGGAAATGCAGGAAGTGAATGTTTGTTTTGTGGTCTTTGTGTATCTGCTCTTTCAGAAATGAATCACTTTCTTTTTTTATCAGCGCTCAAGGTACTGGTGTAGAGATGGAAGGCGTTCTAGGGTCAGAGCAGTGAGTTACTGATTTGCAGTTGGCTATCTCTTGGGTTTGCACCAGGTTACAGCATCTTTTTTTTTTTTTTTTTAAATTTATTTTTTAATCTTTATTCCTAGTGACATCAGTATTCTGGCAGTAACAGGGACTAATTCTGGGCTTTTTTCCAGACTGATGTCTTTGATCAGCTAATCGCCTTGATAGAACAGAAGCTTTCCCAGGAGAACAGACGGCACTCAGGATTCTTCCAGTTATTCACATTTTTATGTATAGTTCATGCTAGCAAGAATTTGGGCTAAGCTCCTTTGAAAGGCATCATGTGAACCCTGGGTTTTGAAAGAGTGACTAAAATGAGGTGATGTGTAAGAACGAAAGAATTAGTCAAAATTCTTAGCAACTGGGAAGGTACCTGGCAAAAGAGAAGACAATGATGAAGGGGTCCTATTTTTATTTAAGTTGAACAGCTTGTTCAGAAAGAAATACAGAAGTGTGGGACTGCAGTGCAAGTCTTTCCTCCCCACCACATTGCTTCTCTCTTTCTTCAAGCAGTAGATTGGTAGCGAGTCCATTTTATGTGTATCCTTGGTATAAGAGTAGTTTGCATCACTGTCTATATATTCCCCCCATTTCTCTAGGTCATCTTTAAATTTGTTTATTATTTTAGCTTTTATGTAGGAATAATCATGCAGATTGCACAGCTACTGTGTTCACAAATTCTACTTTTCCGTGGGCTGCTTTTTTTTATCCCCCTTTGAAGAGATCAGTGTCGGCTCGTCTCTGTTTTGACAAAAGACATACCACTCTAACAAATAGTATTCCTTCATGGCTAAGCTGAGGTTTCAGGGATGATCTTTGTGTAGGCCCTTGCCTTACTTGTCAGCTTCTTTTAGCAGTCCTCTTACAGCCCTCTTTAACTGAGCCCTCAGGCAAGAGAAGGGCTTGGTTCACTTGCTTGTTAGGAGTGTGTGACTTAAGAGCAGGCTGTGTCAAGTAGGTTGGTCTCAATTCCACTCTTAAGTACAGAGAATTCCACGGGGCATAATTTGCATGTGGCATCCTGGTGGAAATTTTTACTTTGGTAACTGAATATGATTATCTGCTAAGTCTCCTGTCTGAAAAGGAGACCTTCCAGTGTGAAGTTCAGGATGCATCAGTGAGATGGTGAATCTTGAATTGTTCTTGCCGTATTGAGAATCTGCAGTGGGCAAATAGAAGACCTCATTCTTAGACTCTTTAAGGACTATGCACAGTTTGAAATTTTAAAAGAAAAAATATTAACCTTCTTCTGAAGATCTTCAAGTATAGTCTACAGTAACATAACATGCTGTTAAAAGCTGTTGTACACTTAAGACCTCCATAGCAATAGCTACTGAAGATCAATATTTTGAAGGAGACTAGTAAGAAAGCTCAACAATGGTTGATTAAAAAAATTTCTCTTTTCCTGCATTTTTTTTTCCTAACCCTGCAGAAACATATGGACTTGTGCTGAGTCTTTGCCATGTTGTCCATAATGAATGAGTCACAAGTGAATTACCACAGTTTTCTGCATACTCTGGATCGGTTTTCCTTGTGTTCTTTAATGCTAACATAGTGGTTGTAGCACAATGTATTCCTGTTTTCAAAATTATGTTTTTAACTAATGGAAAAATGTGAGAAGCCTTGGATTTGTGCTAGGTCTCACTGGAACTAATAGTCTGAAAACCTTGAGACTTTTGGCAGTTTTTACTCTGCGCTATTACTCTGCTACTTCATTTGGAAATTCAGTCATTGTGTGGTACTTGATTGGTGTGGAGATGGGAGGACAGAAGGGTCTTGCTGCAGACCGTAAGAATTTAGTGGAGGTGGGTATATCATCAATAAGTCTTTGAGAGTTGAAGACCAAAGGAGAAGCTAGATGACTCCAGCAATCCTGCAAACTTGAGAATGTTATCTTTAATCTAGTTACTTTGCCAGTGGACTACACTGCATCAGTGGTCAACCCTTTCTGCTGCTGTTGGTGGTAGTGCTGAATCAAACAGCATAGGGCAGTTGCCCTCAGCAGAAGTGTTGCTCTTCATGTAGCCTGTTTGTGGTTTTCCACCTTGTTTTGGAAAGTGTAAGTAAAGGAAAGGTGTTCTAGCGTAACATTAAAAACATTGTTTTATTTAAAAGTGTATGTTTAACTATATTAAAGTGTCTTTTATTTTCCTCTGTGCATTCTGTTACATGCCAGTAATGAACAGCACTATTCAGCACTGCTCAGGCCACACCTGGAGTCCTGTGTGCTGTTCTGGGCTCCTTAGTACAAGAGAGACATAGACATACTGGAGAGAGTCCAGCAAAGGGCCGCAAGGATGATGAAGGTCCTGAACACTGGATCCTGTGAGGAGAGGCTGAGAGGCTGGGACAGTTCAGCCTGGAGAAGAGAAAGCTGAGGAGGATCTCATCAATGTGTATAAATACCTGAAGGAAGGGTGCAAGGCGGATGAAGCCAGGCTCTTCTCAGTGGTGCCCAGTGATGGGACCAGAAGCAATGGGCACAACCTGAAACATGGAAGGTTCCCTCCGAGCATCAGGAAACACTTTTTCAACGTGAGGGTGACAGAGCACTGGCACAGGTTGCCCAGGGGGATTGTGGTGTCTCCTTCCTTGGAGGTCTTAAAAAGCTGTGTGGACACAGCCCTGGCCAAGTAGCTCTAGGTTGTCCTGCTTGAGCAGTGGTTTGAACCACATGACCTCCAGAGCCCCCTTCTAACAAACCTCAACTATCCTATGATTTTGTAGTAAGTATCCTATTTATGCTTCTTCTTAAATACCAGAACAATTCTTGTTTTCACTGCCTTGGCAGCAGTAGCAAGTGGAATTTCATAACCATTTCCAGAAATGTGAGAAGGATTTATCCCTGTATTTTCCTGAAAGGACTGCTTCATCCTGATTGTCATGCTAAAGGAGTTGGGGAAGATAATTTGTTCTGTATCCTTCTCTGCCAGCAAGGAGACCTGTGAGTTGTTCATGGAGTATACTGTAGCCTACTACTGATGTTGCAAGTGGAGGAAGACCTGGTATCAGCCACATCAGTCACCTGAAGTCTGCAGATCTTTCCCATAACTGCCTGCCCTGGAGCAAATAGAGCTTCTCTTGTCCAGCAGGCAGAGATTGTTTGAATGGTCTTGAGATTATTTGCCTCATCTCTGCTTTTTACCTGCATTGGCAGCAAGAGCTGAGGCTGAGGAAGAAATGTTTCAATGGAGTTTCATTGTGTCAAAAGTTCTTCTGGTGGTTGGAGCAAATGATCTTTGAGCTGTTTTGTCAGGAGCTGTAGGGATGTTGCAGCAGTGTTTTGAGCTACAGAGCTACAGTCCAAGCTACAGACTTGTCAGACAAGTACTTTCTGTTTCTAATTGTACCTTTAACATACTCCAAGAGTTTAAAAAGGGCTGTTAAGCATCAAAGATACTACTCTTAAGGATAGAGACTTAATCTTTGAATGAGTCACACAAATAGTGTGCTGGTACGCTAAGTGCTGAAGGAAAAACGCCATTAATCCCATTTGTAACATGCAATTGTGCCATGGAGCCTGTGGAAAAAGATGTTTTCAAAAGTTCTGTCTTCAGAGAAACTCTCTGAGCCTCTCCTTCTAGGGTTCAGAGTGCCCTTCCACCCTCTCCTAAAACTAATCAACAAACCTGTTACAAGCCAGTGTATAAAAATTTAATTGGTACATGCCTGAGCAAGAAATGCAAAGCTAGTTGATGGATATTCATAACTACTGTTGTGGTTGTGAATAAATAAATGCACTCATTGTAAACCATCCCAGTTTTGAGTTCTTACATGTAGGCCTTCCAGAAAATAACACTTCACCTGGTGCACCAGGTGCTTTTTGAAAAGTTGTGTTGGTGAAGTCAGGGAATAATTAAGCATCAGAAACTAAGCAGCAGTTAGGAACTTTCACAGACAATTGATGTGAGACAAACCGCTTGCCCTGAGAGTAAGAGTATTTTTTCCAAACCAGGTCCATCCCTGACCTTTTGGTTCTGATTGTGTAGACTGACCGAGAAAGTACTTGTAGGAAACAAGGCTGAGAGCCAAAATCCACATTCTTCCTGGAAACCAAGCATCATGGATTCAGTAGAGAGACAAACAAAGTGGTAAACTGCAGGTTTAAGCCATATCTGTTTCAAGGGTGTCATTCTTTTTCATTCCATCCCATAAACAACTTGGTCACTTTTGTGCCTTCTGCCATGCATTTGTCAGCTCTGGGGAGCAAAACTGAAACTGTCTGGACCTCCTTGACCTGTGTTTTGGTCTTGAGGATGGAGCTAGGTGCATAAAAGTCTTACTGTTCCCTGTCAGTGTTGAGCTAACAAAATATTGTGTTTTCCAACGGATGTATCACAGAATCACAGAAT
>VZZY01019647.1:0-15222 GCA_013400335.1 Eurystomus gularis | reverse complement strand
TCTGCCGGAGCGGTGAGTGCCCGCCCCGCCGCTCTCGCACGGCCTGCCGGGGGGAGAGACAGCACAGCCAGCCAGCCCGCCCGCCCGGGGGGAGGGACGGGACACACGGCACTGCCCGCCCGGGGGGAGGGACGATAGCAGGGCCGACCTGCCAGGAGAGGGGTCCCCGGGCTCCCCTGCCTCTCCAGGAGGAGCCGGGCTCCCGGGAGGAGGAGGGAGCCTAGCTGCCCCCTCCCCCGCCATTGGGAGCGGCGCCTTCATTTACTTTCAAAAACGGGGGGAGGCGGCACCCGGCGAGGCATCTCACCTCCACCTGAGCGCACCCCCGGTGTCCTCTCCCGGGCTCTCAGCCTGGCACCGAGCACCCAGGCGGGAGCACAAAATGAAGGCTGGCTGTAGGAAAGGATGTAGTAGAAGTAAAATGGCTGTTTAGAAGCGAACGCGGTGGTGGAAAGCTGCTTCCTGTATCGACGTTGTTTCTTCTACGTGCAGTTATCATCCAGTCCCTCGTATCGCAAACCGAATTTCTGCCCTTATCTCTCATGCGCTGTCGGCTCTAAAAGGAGCCTTGGTGACCTTGGGACCTTGTGTGATGAGATGGATCTTGCAGACTAGAAACGTGTTCTTGTTGAAGCTAGTTTAACAGTCCCCATAACAAAAGCCTAATGGAAACTCACATGGTCTAGCTAAACTCTGCTGCTGATACATGCTCATAAAGTTAAAAGAGGTGGCGCATTTCTAAATAACTGATAACTTAAAATATCGGTATATTAAAAGGGAGCCTCAAAATATCTTTAAAAGTAATACAATTAAGTGTCTTTGGCCTTAGTCCTTGGGCATTCACATACATTACATGTAAACGTTTTTTTGTTTGGTTGGTTTTTTAACAAAGTTTTAGAGGAAAAAACCTTTTAAAATTCTTTCTGCTTTTAAAGCAAGTCTTGTTTTTTTAAACTTGCGGTACAACAAGCTTGTATGTTTTTAGGAGTCTGCAAATAGGAAGAAAAACTGCAGAACATTGTACTGGTGGACAAATGGGTTTGGCAAGCTTTTAACAAATGTCAAAATGTTAATGTTAATTTTACTAAATACTCGAGTACTAAATGGTAAAATACTTTTTGTTTGTGTTTCACCTTTACATAAAGGGAAGCTGAAGCAAAATAGTTGTCTGAGGTCATGCAGCATGTTTCAGACTAATGACAGAGCTCAAAAATAACATTAAGATTCTGACCCCCTTTCAAGTGTCCTTTCTGCTGAACCTGTTTATTTTCTTACGTAGTATGTTTTTTTAAATCTTCCTAGATGTTGTTAAGTGCTTGATACCTCTAAGGTTTGTTTCATAATACCGTATACATACAGTGCTGAAAAGTGGAATGTTGGATTCATCTCTTGCATAAACATACATACTGAAAAATGAATCATGCTTAAATGCTAGCCTGCTTTCCTATATTCACCTGAAGGTTGTTCTCATTTTAAAGCTGGAATTGTGCATCTTGAGGATGGATTGATCGCTTAGCATGAGCAGTGCTAGGTCTGACGGGGTACTAGAGTGCTAGTACAGGACAAGTGGTTCCAGATAGTTCAAAATGGGCAAAGCAATTTTGAAATAGTACTTCTTTATTCCTGTTAAATTAATCTGTTGTTATATTTATGTATAAGGGGCTTTCCAGGGAAAGGCAGAAGCAATTCAAGAGAAGCCAAAGTCTTAGTTAAAACTAAATAGGGATATAAACTCAGTCACTACTTTTCATACATGCAGAAAGGCCCCTTCTACATACTGCTGTGAGTTAGGTTATAACATTCTAGTAATTTTTATACTCCTGTAACATAGTTCTTGAATGATTCAGAATATTTTGTGTGGAAACTAAATATAAATTTGAGGAGATACCTACAGTAGTTGAACTAGACACTGGAGTTAATTAAGATGACCTTAATAAAGGGAGGGGAGGGACTAAAGTCCCTGAAATACATTCCTCGTGGAAAACAGAATGCTGAAAGAGATTTAGTGCAAAAAAGACGTTTTTCAGGTCCCCTGAGTGTATCTTATTGAGGGATGGAAGAAGGAGGGAGGAGCTAAAAAGGCTTAAATTGTAGGTGCCTCATGACTCATATGGAAAATGAAATCTATCTGCATGGACACAGACATATTGACTTCCTGGAGCTTGTGATGCCCATCCCCTGTTTGGGAGCATAGATATCCCTGTACGGGTGATGATGCCTGATGTAGCGATGGGGAGGCTGCCCTTTCCCAGTATCTTCTATACCCAGACTGCAGTCTTGACTGCTGAACGTCTGGTAGAACTATCAAGCCATATAAATGGATGGTAGAAGTTAAGCTAGGAGTTTCCTTTTAGAAGCATTTGAAGAGCTTCCATGTATAAGGATAATGGTGCTGTGTTTTGGGGGTTATTTTGCTAATGTTTTACTGACATTTGCTTGGCAGGAACTGGCAGGGCTGGAGCCTGTATACTAGGCTAGCCAGTTACTGCATGCTGCTTTCCTGGCTGAAATAGTATGCTGCAGCTGCTCCCCAAGAGACCAGCAGTATGATTTAAAAGCAACAGCAACAACAAAACTCCCATAGGAATGCAGGGAATATTGCGTGTCTGGGATTTGGGGAAGAGCTGGAGCAGATGTGATTGTGTTTGGCCCTGCTTTGAGCCCTGGGGTTGGACCAGATGACCTTCAGAAGTCCTTTCCAACTGAAATCATTCTGTGATTCTATGTTGGTATCTGGATCCAAGCCTGCTGTTTGAGTGGACGCCACTTCTATGCCACTGAAAGGATTAGACTGGAAATAAAAAGACTAATGGAAGTGGCAACTGCGTTGTATGGAAAGCGAGTGAAGAAGACAGTGACTGAATTTAACTCAACCTTCTTCTCCCTTCCATCCTTTCAATGAACTGAGCAGGCTCTCTCTAGTCCATAAGGTTTTCAGCTTGGCCCAGGATTCTGGTTAGAGCTATATTTACTTTTGGATTACAAAATACTAGCAGGCATTACTGCTGATCTTGTCTTTCTGCATTGATGAAGATTGCAATTTTTCAACTTAGGCTTTGACATTGTGATTATTCTGCCTACCATTATCCAGCACCAGTGCTTTGTGTTTTGCCTGCTAGTATTGGGTTTTAGTGTAGATGGCCTTGAGTTTGTGGCTTGCTTACCAGAGGATCTTTTCCTTGGTTGCCATACAGCTTCATCCATGGTTGGTTCAAACGCTTGCCATGGAAGCTTTCCTTTGAGTATTGTCACTTGCTGGTGTGTGTGAAAGCCTTGCTGGGATGGTATGTGCTACTGCCTGACTTAGAATGACAACTCATATGTTTTGACCTCTCTGGATGTCTTTCTGTCTCTTGGGAACTTAAAGTCTGAGAAGTTTTTGTTTGAGACTTGCTTTTTCGCTGTTTATCGTTGACTAATAATTCTACTTTAAACTTTCATATTTATGACTGTTTTTCATGTAGTTATAAATACTTCATTCCAGTTTCATTCCAGTTTGAATATCTGCAGAGATTTTAGCCTTAGGTGAAAAGGAGAAGCCAAGCAGAATGGCAGAGCCATTCATAGAGGAGAAAACGAAAGAGGAAACAGTCTAAAATACAGGTCCAACAGTGTCTTGATGATCAGTTGTATGGTTGTCACATGATCAGGTGATTATTTAAGAAGCTACAAAGTTGAGATGATAACCAGTTGTTTATGTTGTGTTACTTCACTGCAGCGCAAATCTGAAGACACTCTTGAACTGTCATGCTCCCAAGGGCCATTCTTATGGTTGTGCTGGGCATGACTGGGATACTGTGCAAGAGTGATGGGAGTGTCGGGTGGGCGGGTGAATGGAGAGAAGCGGCAGGCTGGCTGAGAAAACTGTTGGCTCTGACAGCTGCCAAAGAATGGGAGCTGTCAGAGATGACTGCCCCAATTGTGGTATGTAGTTGCGTGTAGTGTGCTGCAGGCTGCACCTATTCTTTAGACTTTAGCACAAAAAAAACCCCAAAACTAAACCAAAAATAAAACCAAAGAAAGGGAAATGATTTATTTGTGTTGTTGCTTACCAACAAGATGTGGAAAAACATTTGGAGAGGTTAATAATTAGTAATGTGGGGAAGATGAGTATCGTTTCTCTGCTCTAGACAAAGCATTTGTTTGTATCTTTTAAAAATAAAGGATGGAGTGTTATAAGGCTACTTTGGCATATCTTAAGCTTTAGAACTGAGTACTAATGCTTCACAGAACTTAATGAAAATGTGAAATTCCAGCTTGTTTATGCTGTAGAACATAACTTTAACCATCTGAGATTGAACTAGTTTAACCTCAAGTTAGGTGAATATAGTAATAGTGCTGATAGGATAGAGACATATAAAGAAAACTGTATGAATGCCATGTGTCACTGTTACCCATGCTTCTCAGTTCTTTGGCCTATATGGTGGTTTTGAGGGAGCTTAAAGTTACTCTGACATCCATTTTCACTTTTCTGGATGATAATACAGCTTCCAGATGCTAAATTTCTGGATGTGAACAGGTGCACCAAAATATGTTCAGCCACCATAGAAAAGTCTGCTTGAGGTTGTCTTGTTTCTCTCTGTTTCACATTTTTGCAAAGCAGAGAAGTTTCAGGTAGAGTGTAGTGCCTAACAGTAGGTTTCCCCTGCTGCTGTCCAGAAGGTCATCTTTTAAAATGTGTTTTGATTTTTGCATTCCAATTATGTCTTCCTAGTGCTGGATCAGAACCAAGTGTCAAAGTTCTTTTACAGGTGCTTTAAAGATGTTCTTAAAAAAATTGGTTTGTTTCTCTTCACAGTTTTAGAGAAAGTAAGAAAATAAGTGTTTTAAAACATACCCATATATAGAGACAGCATAAACCAAAAAAGTTATCTCTCTGATATTTAAACATCAGTAAGAAGTGTAAGATTTCATAGAACGGTTAAAAAAACAAAAAGGTTTTTTTCTTATGTTATGGAGGATGGAGTCAAAAGCTTGACTGAAGTAGTGATAAATAATACCCCCTGCCTAACCCATCTACCAGGCCAGTTGTCTCATCATCAGAGTTTGTCAGGTTAGTTAATTAAGCATCATTTCCCCTTCCTAAGTCTAGGCTGAGTACTTCTGATCACCTTCAACCCCTCCAGGATATTTTTTTTTCAAGGTTATTTTCAAGGTTGTTTGCTCCACTGCCTTCCTAAAGATCAAGTTGAGGCCATCTGGCCTCAGGTCCTCTTTCTTGCCCTTTTTGATGATTTAGTAGAGCCTTTAGCATGTGAATTGAAGGCATGGGGAAAATGAACCATTTCACATAAGCTCTGCAAAATTCTAGTTTGGCATGAGTCATATAGACATCAGTACACATGCCATGTGCCATTCCTTAATGCTGGAGCCTTCTTGTTTCTACCTATGTCAGGGACATTGTATTGTCTTAATTTAGATAGGTTCTGAACCTCTGGTGAGGAAAAACAAGCTATTAAAATTTTGGGTCCAGCTATTCATCTCAAGCAAAAAGATGCAGGCGTTTCTTAAATGAGACACAGTTAAATTTTAGATATGTTTCACCAGATTGGAATTGTCTTTTAAAGGAATATTTTAAGCAGCCTCAGAGAATACTTTTTTGTCCTGAAACATTCTTTAATTATCTAAACTTTTTATTTGGGCCAATGTGTTTCTCTGAATTGAGTGGCTTCATTGGCAGAGGGCTGAAACAAGCAACAGAATTAATTTGCCTTAACGAGCAGCTTTGTGTCAGCTAAACCACAGTGACGGATGTTGAACGTGTTTTTAACCTATGGCAAATACAAGATAGAATGTATTAGCTCATACCTTAATGAAAGAGTTGAAGCAAATGCATTTTATCTTTTGTTTGTAATGACCTAAGAATGCACAGATAGTTTACTGTAGCTTGGTAAACACATGGTATTAAACTTAGGCATTAGAGCCCTAACTCTTTCATAAAGTGACAATTTGGATGAGGCAGTGGCCAATCTTCTTCTTTAGGTATGTGATTTTAAAACGTTTAGGAGCTCGTGACTCATTATCTGTCCACCTCTGCTCATTTTGCTGATGCTTTTGCTCCAGGACTAAATGGGGCAAAAGTGACTTTCTGAAAAGTGCAGCAAAAAGCAGTCCACAATAAAACCAGCACAGATAAACATTGGTAGTTCTTTAGCAATCAGATACTGATTGCTGATGGCAATATGTCCAGCAGATCACATTTGACATGTTGAAATACAGGTGCCTACAACATATACCAGTTCTTAGAGGGATGTTTCTCTCCTTTCCAGTTTTGCTTGGGTGATGGATGTTTTATTTTTTTCAGCCCAAGCCCCATCCCTCAACATGCTTTAGATCACTTTTTAAAGGTGTTTTATCTTCTGTATGTGTTTCTCTTACCTCCTTCCACATTTGACTTAATGTTGCTTTGATTTTGTCTAAACAGATTGAACAAGAAAATTACTAGATTTTTATTTATCATAACCACTGATTCTTCAGGGATAAGAATTTCTGCTCAGAGAGGTCTCTTTATTTTACATGCTGGAAATTATACAAGGCTTGTTAAAGAATCATAAGACAGGCTGAACAGCAGTTGTTGCATCCACTCTTTGGTGGTACTTGACCTTTCTTCAGGTGGACTTATCATTTGATTTTAATTCTTCCTGTGCCTTGTGCCAGCTACTCTCTTTGCTCTGTTCCTGTCTCTTTCTCCTGTTTCCTGATACTGCTTCCAGTGAACTCCCTGTTGCTTCCTGTTCTCTACTCCATGGCTGAGTAGCGCAAATGCTAAACTTTCCTCAGATCTTTGTCCCTTCCTCTTGGCGCAGAGCCTTTGGATTGCAACTGTCCAGCCTCCTATTAAAGGAGAAGCTCCCAAATAGCTAGCTGCTGTCTAGGTATCCATCGATAAGAAAAAGAGCTGTTGCTTTATCTCTGTCCTCTTAAGTATTTTTCAGGGATGGCTGAGAGACAGCAAACAATCTCTGGTCTATTAGGACTGCGCTGTAAAGATCAGTAAGCAAGTGGGCTGTACATGTTGCTGCTCATGCATCAGTGGTAGGACTTTGAGTTACTACAAAAATGCTTAATTGCTTGAGGATGAAGTGAAAGGTTACTACTATTTTTAATAGGAAAAGGAATCTAAGAAATGTCCTACTACCTGAGCAGACTTTGAGAAAGGGCATAGCAGTGAAGCTTGTTATGACAGGCAGTTGAGGTTAGAGATCATCCTTAAGTGCTCTTTACCATACAGGATTTTTAAAATGCTTTAGTACTAGTAATTTTGATAGCTGCCAGATAGCTTCTTGAAAGTGTCACCCTCTTTTTGCCCCTCCCTCCTTGTGATTCATCTGGTAGTATCTGATAGAGCCAGCTGTAAGAGTAACATCTGAGTAACAGGCATTTCATGTATGATATGTAGCAATATTTTCATATCCGTGTGCGTGGCTACCCTGAACTTCTCCATGGATTGACAAGTGCATCTACTAAAAGAGTGGCTCTATTGAGCTAAAACCCTTACAAAACAGGATTTGAGGGAAGATTTCACTAGATCATGAAAAGGTGAGATGTGTGCTCGGCCTGGAAAGGGCAAAGGCCACTGAATGGTGATGTGGGACTTGACGTATGTTTGGGGAGAAGAATAACATAGGTCATTTCCATATCCTGAAGGAGCCAGGTTCCCTTTGAACTATTTCTGTGGAGGATACTCACATGTATTATGTATGAGTAGGCATAGACATACTATTGTGTATTAGGTCAGTCTAGTTATAGCTTAAACATTCAACATTTGCTTGTACATAGTCTTAAATCAGTGAGAAACTAATTCAGAGTTGTGATGGTTCCCATTACTTTTTCTTTCCCTCATGTTCTAACATACTATCAGCACATTATATATTTGTTTTATAATGACACATTAAACATGTAACAGTCATTTTTGCTTTTGGTATTTTCTGACTGATGTGTACCTATTACCTTAATGGACCTTTTAACACTTCAGTTAATAAGTATTTATATAGTAGTGAATTGAGTAGTTATGAACTGTCTTAGCAGCATTTCAGCAACCAGTACCTATGTGTAAACAGTATTAAATACAAGCTAATGTGTTAGTAGATGAAAATGGATTTTTTTTTTTATAAGGTGGTGTGATAGGGAATATTGCATAATTTTTTCTAATATCATAAATTTTAAGCTTGAATGACTAAAGGATTTAAATATGTTCTTTAAATGAGAGCCTAATCAATATAAGAGGAAAAGAAAATAATAAAATGGGATTATCATTTCTTCTTATTCTGATCCATGAAGTGTTAAGGCCATGAAATCAGTTTTGTTCTGGTGATGCTGTGTCTATTTACTCATAAACTACTTGAAAGACTATATGTATCTTATATACATATCATATATGTATATGAGGGCAAAAGAAGGCTAGCATTCTTTTTTTTTTTGTTGACAATTATTATTTGTACAGCTCTTGAGAGGAATTTAGAACCAAACCAAGGGTTGTGTTATTAGAGATGAAACTTGCCAAGCACAATAAAACTATTTTTTTAGTAAGTACTCAGAGTCTTTTTCTTGTATATATAAACATTTTAGCCTTGCAGCCCAGAATAGGATAAGAAAGTGAAACTAGAAAAGTTCCAGCCTACACTGTGGACTGAATTCAGTTGGATGCATGCCTCAGGAGTCATTCAAGCTGGCTAAGTCTCAATGCCATATTAGAGAAGAATAAGCTGTGTGCTGTATTTTGCATGTCCAGGTTTTATTCTAAAGGAAGTCTGAGTGCAGCATCAGAAGGAAATTGCAATATGCTCCAGTAACTTTTCTACTAGGAGTGATCACCGGATCAGTGCAGAAGGACAAACTGGAGCTTTTCTTTCTATGTCCTGAGGATTCTGCCAGAAAGACAAAATTTGTTTCACAGAGCTGATGAGTTGTAAGACAAGTTACTTACTTATTGCTAAACATTAAGTTTATTCCATTGGTTTACTGCAGTGCTGTAAAACACATAAAGAGAAACTTAACTACATTTTTTAATAGATTATTGGTTATTTACAATACCAAGTTAGTTGACTACAGAAATCTGTGCTCAGCATTGCAGGATGTTAAATCTAATTCTTAATACTCTATTCTGAAAAAGCTTGCTTTGGTAAAGAAAGGTAAGTGCAATTTACCTTTTCTTTACTGAATAAGAAACAAAAGCATACTACATCAGTCTTTAGGTTCCTGAATCTGTAATCATCTGGGGGGCTTTTCTGAAATACTGACCTTTTCTGTTGTTCCAACTTACTGAAGGTAATTTTTTCTTTTTACCCCCTAACGGATACATATGACTAATCCAACTGTGGTTTCAGTATAAAAGTCCTTTGTTTAGAGGCCTCTTCCCTAGTGAAACAGTAACTCAGGCAAACTTATAAATACTAGGACTTTGTATTGTGTGTAACTTAAACTGAGGCTTTCCAGTCTTTCCAACTGTGTGACCAAATCACCTCTCGACACTCTCTGTACTGGTGCGAGTCACAACATATGCATCTATACCATATATAACATGGAGTCAAAAGGCAGTGGAGCTCCAAGAGATACAGGCAATGCTGGCTTCATGGCGATTCCTCCACTTCTGTGCGATAGGTGCTGGGCTAGGTGAAGAGTGTAGCTGAGTCGCAGGGTAACCTGGTGATGACATTTCCAGCAGCCCCTGCCAGCTCCCTTCTTCCCACAGCCAGGGATTTGGATTACCCAGCAGCCCCCACACCAGAATAGCCCTGCTGCTGGTCACCTGACGTAGCCATGGCACAGGAGCTGCATTTGACCTGCTCGCGAGCAACATGCAGCTCATGATCCACAGGTTGGTTACCCTGACTTAGGCACTAGCTCACTTACAAAACCGGTATTTCATAGTTCTAATCCAGTTGCTGTTGTTCATATGGGCTGCACTGCATGTTTTCTGGTAGTGTATCGATCTCTAGTGTTGAATTGCATGACTGTTCTAGCATATAGTCTGTATATCTCTTGTTTTAATTTTGTCTTTTCTTTTTTCTTTTTATTCAGACAGGGGATTTGGCTTCTGTGCAATTAGCAGGAACTCCAAATAGATGGGAGGTCTTGTCTGCAGCTCCTGCCACTATAAAGGATGAAGCTGGTAATATAGTACAGATTCCAGGTGCTGCCACAGTAACTTCAAGTGGGCAGTATGTCCTTCCTATTCAGAGTTTGCAAAATCAACAAATCTTTTCTGTTGCACCAGGATCAGATTCGTCGAATGGTACAGTGTCTAACGTACAATACCAAGTAATACCCCAGATCCAGACAGCGGATGGTCAGCAGGTTCAGCTTGGCTTTGCAGCCTCTTCTGATAATAGCAGTATAAATCAAGAATCTGGTCAAATTCAGATCATTCCTGGCTCTAATCAAACCATCATTGCCTCTGGAACACCTCCAGCTAATATTCAGAATATCTTATCACAGCCTGGTCAAGTCCAGGTTCAGGGAGTTGCAATTGGTGGTTCGTCTTTCCCTGGCCAAGCACAAGTTGTTGCTAACGTCCCTCTTGGACTGCCAGGAAATATTACTTTTGTACCCATCAACAGTGTCGATCTAGATTCTCTGGGACTTGGCAGTGGTTCTCAAACCATGACTGCAGGCATTAACGCCGATGGGCACTTGATAAATACTGGACAGACCATGGATAGTTCAGATACTTCTGAAAGGACTGGTGAGCAAGTTTCTCCTGAAATTACAGAAACCGCCACTGATAATGACTTATTTGTGCCAACATCATCTTCATCACAGTTGCCCGTTACCATAGACAGTTCAAGTATATTGGAACAAAATGCAAACAACTTGACCACAACTAGTGGTCAAGTTCATAGTTCTGATCTTCAGGGAAATTACATCCAGACATCAGTCTCTGACGACACACAGGCTCAGAATATTCAGGTCTCCACGGCACAGCCAATTGTACAACACATACAGCTTCAAGAGTCTCAGCAGCCAACCAGTCAAGCCCAGATTGTACAAGGTATTGCGCAACAGACAATCCACAGTGTGCAAGCAAGTCAAAGTATATCTCAACAGGCTCTTCAAAATCTTCAACTGCAGCTGAATCCTGGAACTTTTTTAATTCAGGCACAAACAGTGACCCCTTCTGGGCAGATAACCTGGCAGACATTTCAAGTGCAAGGAGTTCAGAACTTGCAGAACTTACAAATTCAGAATGCACCTGGTCAACAAATAACTCTAACCCCTGTGCAGACTCTCACTCTTGGTCAAGTTGCAGCAGGTGGGGCGTTGACGTCAACTCCAGTTAGTCTAAGCACTGCTCAGTTGCCAAATCTACAGACAGTTACAGTAAACTCTATAGATTCTGCTGGTATTCAGCTGCATCAAGGAGAAAATGCTGGCAGTCCTGCAGGTATTTATTTTACTCTTTTTGCAGAAAATTGTTTTTTATTATTGCATGTGGTTGGTTTAAATGGTGATAATTGTAACGTTACTGTCTTACTGCAGAAGCCTACAAAATACAGTGGGTTAAACACAGTGATGATAGAGCTTATTTGAAACTACCATTCCATTAGAAACTGCTGTAATAGTAGAACATAGTCCCACCTCCCTTATTCCAGTATAAGCTCCTGTAACTCCCAACTGGTCATGTTAGTTAACAGCACTTCTAATACAACATTTGTCAGTGCTTACAAGTCTTACCACGCAGAAGATCTGCATTCTAAATTGAGAAGGGGGAATGACTGTCAGCTACCATTTAAGAGCAGCATTATCATTAGCATACTCCATTCTTTCTAGTCCTGAATAGATGGATTTTTCATGGAAAATCCAAGTACATCTGTTGATACAATTTTTTTTTTCACCCCTGAAAATTTTCAGCCCCCCTGAGGTGCTGTTATTCATCTGTTTTGTTAAATTCATTTCCTACCCATTTAATATCAGTGTGGCTGCAATGTACAAAACTCATGTAAGCAGAAGTGAAACAAGAGTGTAAATATCAAAATGGAGGCTGTGCTTCAGAACATGTGTGCATGTCCAGTACTACTTATTTGCATTGTGTTTCAGAATGTGTAGTTGTTAATGATAAACTTCACAATGTGTTTTATCTCTGTAAGCAGAGTAGAAAGGCCATTTTCTTAAAACAGGTGTTTCTTAATGTGAGAGAAAATAAACATGCCTGCATATTTGTGGTGAATTTGATACAGTGTATTCTAAATTTCAAGGTGTAGCTACCGAAAAGTGAGAGTAAGAAATATTGAGGTTCAAGACATTTTGCTGTACCAGAAGCCATTTAATCTCATCGTTGTGGGGTGTGCCCAGTGTAGTTATGAGGGGCAGAGCGAGCAGTAGAGGTAATTTGGGAGGGAAATGTTGTGCAAGGTAGCTTGGAAATAATTGTTTTACTGTATTAATGTGACCCAAGACTCTGGTTCATTAAGATACTGAAGCATAAATGTTTAAGTAAAACATACATGTTTTGTATTGTATACATGTTTTTTTTTAGTTCATTTTGTTTTGGAAGTGACTTCCCTATTAGGGATTTACCAAGGCAAGGTTACCCAGACCCAGATAAGCCTGCTTTTCATTGGCTCGTAGGCAACGGCACCAGAGCATTTGCTCTACTGGATAATCTTGATTCTTAAATTTTCTATTTCCAGTGACCACAGAAAGTCTTGGTTTGTCTCCATCACACCTTATTACCTATGAGGACATGGGTTATAGACATCAATAACAAAAAGCATGTTTTGTGCATGATAATAGAGATAAACTCAGATGTCAGAGTCTAACCTTAGGAAGAAAGGCCCTGTGGCTGATATGAAATACAAGGAGGGTGAGAACGTCTTTATTTCTGAGATTTTATATTTGTTAAAGGATCATGTAGCAAATGTTATTGCTTATGGAGTAACAGAAACTTGAGAAGAAAGATGGAAAGGAAAAGGAGAGAGGATGAAAATAAAGTTGAGCCTTCTGAGTGTATTAGCTTTTCTTTTGATGGTCCTTGAGAGTGTTTTAATGGTGGTTCATAATAAAATGCAAGGGAGTTCCATCAAGCATTCCTTACTGTATTTTCCTGTAAGGAATTTCACATGGAAAGGGAAGAGTGTAAATGAGATACAGGAAATGTGATTAAATAGGCAGAAGCAGCAGATGAATAGCAGAAACTGTAGCCTGAAGTGAATAGCTATAAACACCTGGTTATATTAAAGATTGGGTGGAGATTTGTAGTGACATTTTTCCTACTTGTCTAGAAATAGTAAATGAACTGAAAGATATTAAAACTGCCATCCCCTAAATTTGTCGAGAATTTAATTGGTTTCTCCTTTATGTTACAAGAAACTCACTTTTCCAAAGTAACAATAATTGCGAAACTGCTTCTAACTAACAGAATCAGGCTGAATTCTGTTGACTGACCTTTGGTGTCTTTTCCATATGCATCTGGTATTTTGTCTATATCAGTTTTATGAGAGAATATTTTTCAGTGATGTTCCTCCCCTTATTTATAACCCCTTACAATATGTTATGGCACTCTTTTCTTCTGGTCAAAGAATAAATGTGCAATTAGAAGCAGGTAATGAAATTATATTTTGAAAAATTGCAGTAAAAAATGGCTGCTTTTCCGATCTGCAAATGAGGAAAAAAAGTTTAAACTGAATGAGGAGGGTATGTGGAAGGGATGGCAGAATGAGAGAAGTTAAACTTAATGGGCAAGAGGCTACTTGATTCCTCTTTTCTGCAAACCATGAGCAAGCTTTGAAACAAGTTAAGAAGGGTTTCCTTGTATTTCCTCCCCCTCACCACAGATCATGCACTTCCTTCCATAACAAATACAGTTGGGCTGCATTTTCTGTCTTCATTTAGTGTAACTTTTCTACCTGAAGCAAAAATAAAAAGAACATGCTCCTTGTCTTGGGTCAGAGATGGTTGGTAATTATCTGAAGTCCAAATAACATAGATTACTCTGTTAGTAATGTAGCTGTGAAAACTGTGGGTTAGGTTTTAGATTTTGGTAGCTACAGCCCATTGTGTGAGAGGTGTTCTTCCAAGCTTCACTTTCCAGGTAAGCAGCAGAGGACATCTTTACTGTTCTCATCAGTGTGTGAGAGGAAAAAATGTCTTCACCTTGGTCCTATGTTTGGTTTATGTAATGGAAAGTCATCACAACCCTAATACAAAGCTAACAGCTTTGTCCAATAAATGCAGTTTTCTTTGAAAAATGTCCAGTAATTATGCTTCTACCAAAACGTTCGCTTTATGTGGCATACATATGCAGAGAATTCCATTGCACTGGATTCGTTCTGAAAAGTCTTGGATGAGCTTGTTTTCTCTTGGAATCTTTATTAGAGCTCATATTCCTCCTCATTGTGCTTAGTGTTGCCTCACAGTGGAGAAGGGAAGGGTATTGCTTAGTTACAGCTGAAACTTTCTTCAGCATTGCTTTTTGAAACAGAAAGCTATAACAAATAGTATCTGCGTGTTAAACGCTGGCAAAGAGATACCTTTGTCACCTGTGTTCTGGCTTCAGTCGTCTGGTCTTGAGAGGAAGTTAAACCTGAGAAAGCTCTCTAAGTAGTCTACTTCTTTTGTTGGCAGTTTGTGATAAAACACTGCTTTGTGTATAACAAAAAGAGCCATTACGCGCACGGTTCACATTACCTTTAGCAGCTTACCTGTCCAAGAAAGGTACCTATTTTTATAAGCACATTTATAGATTTCTTCTTCAAACATTTCATATAAAATAGCATTCCATTTTGGGTACTGAAATGTACTAACTTGGTTTTCATGTTTCTATTCCTGTGAGTTTTGTACCAGTTTGAAATAATTTTGAAGTTACTGTTTTGTTTTGTTTTGTTTTTTTTCCCTAAAGCCATTGTTCTGCCAAAGGGGCCTGCCTTATGAGGAAAGGCTGAGAGCCCTAGGACTGTTTAGCCTGGAGAAGAGAAGGCTGAGAGGGGATTTTATCAGTGTTTATAAATATCTGAAGGGTGGGTGTCAAGAGGATGGAACCAGTGAGGGAGCTCTGGAACAGGCTGCCCAGAGAGGTTGTGGTCGCCTTCTCTGGAGACTTTCAAAACCCACCTGGATGTGTTCCTGTGTAACCTGCCCTAGATGAACCTGCTTTAGCAGGGGGATTGGACTAGATGATCTCTGCAGGTCCATTCCAACCCTTACCATTGTGTGATGCTGTGATTTGATTTTATAACATGCAAATTAAAATTGTTAGAAACAATTCCACACCCCACCCCACCCCAC
>VZZY01019641.1:159990-172621 GCA_013400335.1 Eurystomus gularis | reverse complement strand
TTGGCCTTCTTGGCCACCTGGGCACACTGTTGGCTCATGTTCAGCCGACTGTCGACCAACACCCCCAGGTTCTTTTCCGCCAGGCAGCTCTCCAGCCACTCCTCCCCAAGCCTGCAGCATTGCATGGGGTTGTTGTGACCAAAGTGCATGACCCGGCACTTGGCTTTGTTAAACCTCATACAGTTGACCTCAGCCCCTCGCTCCAGCCTGTCCAGATCCCACTGCAGAGCCTTCCTACCCTCAAGCAGATCGACACTTGTGCTTAATTTTGTGTCATCTGCAAATTTACTGAGGGTGCATTCGATTCCCTCATCCAGGTCATTGATGAAGATATTAAACAAGACAGGTCCCAAAACTGAGCCCTGAGGGACATCGCTTGTGACTGGTTGCCATCTGGATTTGACTCCATTTACCGCCACTCTCTGGGCTCGGCCATCCAGCCAGTTTCTAACCCAGCAAAGAGTCCACCTGTCTAAGCCTTGAGCTGCCAGCTTCTCCAGCAAAATGCTGTGGGAAAGTGTCAAATGCCTTACTGAAGTCCAGGTAGACAACATCCTGGATGTCTATCACCTCTCTGGGCAACCTGCTGCAGTTTTTCACCACCCTCATCGTAAAACAATTTCTTCTTTATATCTAGTCTACATCTACAGTTGCCCCTTGTCCTGTCACAACAGACCCTGCTAAAAAGCAACATTAAGGCCTGACAAAACTAACAAACATATGCAGGGAAGAAAACAGACTTCCCACAGGAAAGTTGTTGAGGTCTGGTGTTGCACTATGAATAGATGTCCTAAATATATGCTGCTGGAAGGTTTCCATTTGTAAAGCCAAAGTAACTTACAGAAAGTCAGCTACATACAACTACATACAGTACTATTTAATAGCCTCAGCTATAAGACACTGATTACACTGATTCTGTATCCAAAACCTTAACTTCCTCATCAGTAAAACTGGGCTTAAAAATAATTGCCCATGCATTTTAGTAAACATGCATAAAGTATATTGCTCTCGGCTTAGGAAATCTCAGGTTTGAGAATGAAAAAAGGAACATGATAAAATATAATTATTTCTGATACATGAAAGCAATCTCACTGATTAATATTTTAAGGCATCAGAATCAAGATTATTCAGTTAAACTATTAAAATATATTTTTAAAGCATCGACCTAAAAAGTATAATGGGTTCTGCTTGTAACATTATGCCTTTGGTAACATTAAGTAGTACATTACGGTTGTTAGATAAACCAAATTAATAGATGGAAGTTCTGCCTGTTTCTTAGAAATTAACAGCTGTGAACCATTCCTGAAAATTAGGATTGCTGGGATTAGACTGCAAACTGTATTTTGACAAGTTATCAGTACAAAGTAAATTCTCGCAAGTATCGTGCAACATAAAAGCTGTTCAAAAACCTGTTCAAGCTGCCTCTCCTTTGCAGCAATCCTAACTGGCCAAGTCTATCAGTGAAAATATTGGTGCTTAGTGTTTAAGGCTGTGAGGACTTCTTTAATCATAGACATTAATTGTAGAGTTTAGACTGAAACTTATTTTTTCTCCCATAAAAACCTTAGCATTTTATATCCTGTGACAAACCTGCTAGAAGATAGATTCCTGAAGCTATTACAGAGGATAAAGAGAAATAGTCTGATCATTTATCTTTCTTCCTTACTTCCAGATATCCGTATCACTTAATATCTTACTGCAACACAAGAAAACTCTTAAGCTGTTGAACAGTGGGTCACAAGAATAAACCTCATTAACTCTCCAAATGCCCAAAAAGAATGAACAAGGAAAAAAAAAAACAAACAAAGTGAGGTATTCATCCTTCAGCTGAGGATGAAATTGGAATAAGAACCTGGAATAACAAAGATCAATGCACCTCATTACACTAACATGGACTTGTGCTGGCTGCAGGCAATCAACGATCACCAACCATTAAGCCTCCTTGTAAGAATCCAGTCATACCTTTGTCATCTGATGCAAACATACATGATTGTTTAAAAAAGTTTGTTTTTTAAAAGATATTGTATTGTTTCCAGTAAATATAAAAATTATGTTCAGATCTGAAAATCAGTGTCTCGTAGGCCTTACTGTAAGCCCAGCAGCCTCTGTGTTCTCAGCTTAACAGCAAAAACATAACTAGGTACTTCTGATTACCTGCAGTCCCTATGTGCATTTCACCACGCACATATATGCCAGTCAGCTTGGGTTTAGAAATTATGCACCCCTGGGAAATATTGCCAAAACAAACACCTCCCAAAGGCATCTCTCAACCACAAGATCTAGGCGTAGGGGAATCAGAGAAAGGGGACACAGGACAGACGAAGTGTGCTCAAGGACAGCAGATTTCAAAGAATTCTAATTATTCTTAAAGTAGGCCAACCCCCAGGACATATCCATTTCATCCAGCAAAATTAATCCAGTCTGCTCCCTGCCATCCTCTTTTCCCAAGGCCCCTCAGGCATACACAAAGATTAAAGGCTACATGAACTATCCTGGCAGCCTGCTCCCTTTTATCACAACAGCTTGACAACTCCCCTGTCATCACCAGCCTTGGTAGACGATAATAACAGGAGCAAAACTTGTTAACTCCCTGAAAGGTGAATGACATGACTATTCATGGAAGAGGTAAGTCTGCTCTCTAATATGGTGACTCTGTGTCTTACAGAGATCCTCCCCCTCTGCTTCCCTGTATGAACTAGTGGTGATGGTATTGACACCTACTCACTGCTTCACATATGAGTACTCAAGGGTACATGAGTGGAGCGTTCAATCATAGATTGCCAAAGCTGGACCAGAAGAATTGTTTCATCAAAGCCTTTTCCAGTCTTGATTCCAGCGCCACAAATAGCTGCTCTCCTTGAGGATACTTTTTCTGCTGGTGACCCTGAAGGAGGAGCTTATACCTGGACCTGCTCAAAGAGCTTCATGGTCTCACTGTCAAGTCAAGACTTCCTGGCCTTCCTTAGCCCAGTCTCTCTTGTACTGTTTATATAATTAAAAAATAAGCAAGTGTTCAAGACAAGTCTTTTAGACTGGTATTGGAAAACACAGAGAAGGACAGAAGACACAAGGAATCTTCAACTCAAACACTGAAATCACACAAGTGCATCCCAGAAACTAATTTACAGTGTCTGGACACCCAGGGTTGGAATAACCTCCACAGAGAGTACTCAAAGACCACTTTACACACTCCACAAATCTCATGGTGTAGGAGTAGCCTACAGTGAGTGACTATCAGCATGTGGAGCTGAGAATCTCCAAAACTGATATGAGAGGCAGCTGGAATTGAGGCTCAGGAAACCCATACCTTATCCTCCTGGACTTGAGAGCTGCTGGCTATGAACTGTCCAATCAGAGGCAGGTAATAAACTTACAGACAATCACTAAAAGGTCAGGTTCCATGAAAAGAAGCAAACAACAACAATAAAAATCCACTTCCCACCCTTTTTTACTGCTGCAAATTACTGAGATACTGTTTTTAAACTAATCACTAATGCAGGTTCTCTGTAGAAGGAGCACACTTCATAGAGGGGAGAGAAATTAGGGTGGGAAAACAGAGGAGAGGTGAGAAAAACCCATCATATTTCACAGCTGCAGTTTAAAGCTTCCCAGAGGCTCTGGCATGTTAGAATAACACTGTGGGAGATGGATTAGCAGAGCCAGAGCAGGTGAAGCAGTAAGATGCATGATAAATTCAGCACTCACATATGCATGGCTTATAAAAGACATACATTACAAGCCCTTAAGAGCGGACTTCAAGGCTTCATTTAAGTGAGAGTGTGGCAAACTTTGTTTCAAGACTAAAGCATGCAAAGAACAATTTATTTTCTCTGAAGAATATATTACATCAATATTGCCTTTCTTGGTCTTCCTTCCTCAATAGGAAGGCTAGAAAACTCATGGTATTACCATCCCAGGTGCTTTTAAAAGGTAGCTTTGTTACTTTTCCTGGTTTTGCTTCAAAATGCCATTACAGATGAGGCATTTTCTACAGCCAACTTAAAATGATCAATACCTCTTTCCTTGACATATTTACTATTCTTATTAACTAGCTCAAAACAAACACATCGCTTAAATATCTCAAATCCATAAAGGCAGGAATTGAGAAATAACAATTATGTGCTGCTACGCTGCAGCCCTACTGATACGTTATTCCTTGGGGTCTTTTTGCCATCCTTAAAAGGAACTCTTATACTACAGGTTAAAATGAAAGCAAACTTTAATTCCCAAGTTGTGACAAAAATGTTCAAATATAAAAACACTCCAAACCCCTACATTCAGTTTTATTAAGACTCTTGTATTTTTTTCTAAAGCACACTAACATAACACCTTTGGCCTTACTAAAAAAAATTTAAAATCAACTGTATTCACTCAAGTCTGAAAAGTTCTTGCTGAGCCACTTTCATTGCCAATTTTTGAAAAGACAACAAAATAAGTAAGAAACTTTGTGGGCTGAGCACCATCTGCTTACACTTTAATTTCATTAACAGTTATATTTTGAGATTTTCAGCTGTAAAGAAAGTTTTCCAAATGTAAACAGCATGTAAAGCAGTATACTTGTTTTTACCTTTACCTTCCTAGAATTCTATCCTGCTGCTCAGGGGTTTACTGCATGTAAAGCAGTATACTTGTTTTTACCTTTACCTTCCTAGAATTCTATCCTGCTGCTCAGGGGTTTACTGCACATCAGTGCCAACTGCTGCTATTTGCAACTAAACATTCCAAGGAAATAAAAGGAAAATAAGTTGTAGCTTAGGAAAGCCAGAGCAATACTGAAAAACACTACCGGAATCAGCTATGAAAATGAAGGATTCAAGAAGATATGGCAAGAAAGAAACTTGAAAGAAATACAGACCACCACAGAGCAGCAAACAAGTAGTTTCTTGTAACAGAGAAGAAAACAAAAAATCATTTTGTCCTGTGACTTGCAAGACAGCATGCTTATGCATGGAGAAGCATGTTTAACTCCTGCATAATACAATTCTTTTTTAAGCATTATCTCTTAATTACAAAAAGTAGCCATTTTTGGTTTAGTAATAATGTTTGTATGTAGCCCAGTAAGAATATTCTCACGCGCAAAGTCAATGGGTTTTCAGAAAATAGGAATGTGGTGCTATAAAATGCATCCCTAGGAAAGCATCAACCTGTTTTAAAAACAGCTCACACTAAGCAAAGAATTTGTTTTTTCTAATTTCAGACCTACCAATTCAAATGATATTCCAGTGAGTACACAAACATTTCAAAACTGTTCGGCCCCAAGCAAGGGGAACACTATAAAGATGTTTATATGAAAAACAAAGGTAGAACGCAAGTAGTAGCCTTCTCCTCTATATCTTTTTACAATTACTAACAACAAAACATCCCTTTTCCATGAAAGCACATACTTGCCCAGAAATCCCCTTCAAGGAGCAGGCTACAATTAAACTAATAAATCCCAATCTAGAAATCTGCTATAAAGCACAACCTTAACCTCTGGCTTAAGTTTAAAGAAGTCTACTGAGCTTAATATTTTTCCCCCCTAAAACCTGTATTAGGTGAAAGATCAGAATACTCCCAAATCCAAGCTAAATAGTATCCCAGGTTGTGAAGACATGCATGCTGCTGGCTGCTTAGTGGGCCATTCTGGCAACATCTTCCTTACTGAACACACTACCCTGGTATTGCGATTGGTCATGGTGGGGGGAAACCTCACTCACCAAAACAGCGTCTACGTCTAGAGCACTGTGGGGTGGAGGGGGACTGCTAAAGGCAGATTCAAGCAAGATAAGTTCCCCTTAATTCACAGTAAGATTAAAGAAAACTGATGGAGGAGGCGGCCTTTTAAGCAGCATGTTGCTATTTTTGAACTAATCGGTCACAGTAGACGTTTGTTTTCCATACTTGCAGAGCAAATCTAGTAATTAAATGTAACCGTTGCCAGACTTGGAATCCTTCTCTCTGATTATATGGCCTAGTTTCTGTAAAAAGCGTCCCGCCCGCCCCCCCAAGGTAGAAGTCAAACCTATTAACGTAACAGCTTATCCTGCCCTATTTCCCCTTGGCAGTCTCCTGTAATGCTGATTTAATATCTGACAAAAATAGGACAAAGATACTGTCATTTTTCATTAGGGAATGTCAGCTCAATACAAGTAATTTTAACTCAGCTGAGCTTGGGTTAGGGAAGGTGCATGCTGCTTGGCCACGTGGTGTAAAACCCACGTATATACTTACAGATGTGACATACCTTCTCTCAGGGCTGGCATTCTGATGACCGACCGAGCCTTTTCCAATAATTAATTAGCACCTGTAATTTCTATTACATCGGCTTAGCCATCATTTCTTAATTCACCACCTTTAAAACAGAGAGCTATCTATTACCTAGATTTGTTTTAAGAAGGACTTTATTACATGTTATTTTTAACGCACCATTTTTTGGCCACTAAGCAGCACAATTTACCACTTCTGGTTTGGCTTTTTGTTGCTGTTTTTTTGTTTTGTTTTCTCTGGTTTTGCTTTTTTTTTTTTTTTATAACAAATGACAATGTACCCAGCCCACTGTGTTGATCCCTCCTGACTTCTGCGGTCTTACTCACAGTTTCTCTGTCAGGTACTGCAACAGTGGAATAGTTTGACCTGTGTGATCCCAGAATTAAAATTACTAAGTTTTTTGTTGCATAATCCTACCTTAGAGTGCAGAGTCACCTTTCATCCTATGCCAAGTATCCTGTCAAAGGTTCCCTGGATACTCTAGATCCCCTTCTGCAGTGGGATTCTTGAAAAGCAAACATCAGCCTTAAGTTAAGATTTTTGATTTTTCAGCTGTTCAGTTCTTTCGCATTAGTCATGAACGACAACACTTAGGGCTAGAATAGGACAAAAGGAGTCTTGTCACATACGTATAAAATGGTGTGAAACTGCTCTCTCTAGAGGACTAGACATTTACACAATACTCTTGAGATAATAATGAGTTATTTACTAACTTATTCCAAGGGATCTTAATGACAAAAGAGTTCAAGAAAGTTTTAATACAATCTGCGTATGTATACACAAATTATAGGAATTATGCAGCCTTCTCATTTTTCCAATTTCTTCACATTATTCGCTTTGTGGTCATTTATTCTGCAACATAACTGGAAGTATTTGTCAAAAGATTTTGCTTTTAATGCGATAGGGATTGAAGTTTTTACATTCTCCCAAGGGTGATAGATTTTTACAAGTTTTTTTCAAAGCCAATTTAGATGAAAGCACACATTTAAAAAACCCAAACATTTAATATCTCAAAACATTTTGCTTATTACTGTTGCTAGCAACACTAAAGATTACTGAAATAAAAAGAGGGGGGGAAGGAAAGTGATGCTTGCTTCCTACAACAGCAATACTTTGGCTATAGCAAACTCGCTGCCTCCCTGCACATAGATTTCAAACCAAACCTGTTAAACACAAAAAAATTTGCCAAGGTGTTAATGTCTGCTGAGTGTCACACCAGAACTAGTGACTTACTATGGCTTTGACTGTAGAAGGTGGCGTGCCTATGTCTAGCCCTGCACCTGTAGGGAGCTTTTCACACCCAGATGATGAATGATTGTGTTGAGCTTTCAGAAAATGCCGGAGTGACAGAACTGACGTGGCGCTCCTTGTGTGAGGTCTCACCCAATTACAGAAAGACAAACAAGTAAAAAGTGATCAATGTCTAGATAACTGTACAAAGCAATTGGAGAGAGATTATGCTGATATTTGATCACCCATGTGCCACAATGCATCACGATTTTACCAAACTCAAGACAACTTAAAGCCCTTCACTACTGAACACTCTCCCTGTTAGATCAGATTTATCATCTTACTCCTACTCCTGCTTTTCTTCCAGTAATGATATCAACTTCAAATTCCTACATGTCGGTTGCTCTTCTAAGAACGTTTGCTGTTATTCCTTAAGGGAAAGTGGAGAATTTCCGCTGGGACTTCAACCACAAAGAATCTAAACCACAATAACACTTCAAGTTCAGTCTGCAACTTGTCATTAAGCTCTCGGTGACAATCCAGCCAAGGCATATAGGATATCTGCGATCCTTAAAGAGATGGAGAAGGGGTATCTCCAGAGAGCTCAGAAAATGTCCATTCAGTTTTTGTTTCTTTTTCCTGTAACTCCTCCACCTCCACATTATAAATTCTCCACCTTCTGGTGACCACATGGGAATTGTAATGTTTAAATTTAGCTGTTGGTGAGGGCCCACAAGCCCAGCTGAAAGCCTATCATCTGGTTTCCTAAACCAGAGGGACATGCCAGAATTGCCACCTGCACCACGGCCCTCAGCAGAGCATCCCTTCCCAACCTGAGGGCAACCACTCTTCCTTCACTATGGCACAGCTGCTGTGATATCTGGCAGCAAGGACAGCGAACTGTCCTGGCAGGGAGATGAGGGTGTAAATGTCTAAGAGTGAGGGACTGTTGACCTCAAAAGCTCCTGTTAAGTTACAAAGCACTGAGAGCAAACCCAGTGTAGGAAATGCACAAGCTTTCAGTGCTTGCTAGGAGGAAGGGGACAGTTGTCCAATCACTTATGCACACAAAAAAAGCCCTGGCAACCCAGTCCAGAAACCTGAGAACTGCTGATAAAACAAATACTCCCTAAACAAGAGTCCATTAAGAACATGTCACTTACAGACACAGAAAATTAAATGCCTTCAACACCTGACAAGGCAAGTTAATGACAGCCCAGTGGTGGCTCAGGTGCAGTGGCTATGGGCCAGCTAAATTTGGGAAATAACACAAATACTGTAATGCTTCCAATCTGTAGCACCAGGTTCCCAGATAAGAGGCCAGGCGGCCCATGCTGAGATATCAGAAGTTCTCTTTGCGGCACACAAGAAGAGGGCAGAACACGGAATTTATTTTTCTGGGTTTTATAATCTCATCACCACATTTCTGACCTGTGCAAGGTCAGCCACACACTTCCATCATATCTTTTACAATCTTCCTAGGCTCCAGAAGGGGATTAGTAATATGCTGGATGCTCTTTCTTACTATCCTTCATACAGACAAACGAATAGGGTAGTTTCTATCAGCTTCTTGGAGTGCTCTAGTGAAGATCAGAAGAAGCATGAGACCATGGACCTTACTATTACCACACAGACTATGAGCATGCAAAGCTGTACTTCGAGCATTGCCTCAAGTGGGCTAAACAGATTAAAAACAAACAAATAAAAATAATAATAAAAAAAACAGGAAAAACAACCCCCCAAACCACCAGATTAAATTATACATAACTTTTAAAGCTTCTGAGTACTAATTTGGTCACTTCAACACTTCGTAATTGGTCAGATTTGGAGAGTTAGGTTGACCTGTACTACGTTTGCTCCTCCAAATATGCTGGTTTCAACTCCTCAGTAATGAATCTTTCTTTACCGTTTCAGTCCATTTGTTCTGCCTGCTGTACTACCCACTCCTTGATGACACCAAGTTTTAAGACTGTACCTCTGAGGCTGATCATTAGCAACACATCTCACTGGAGACCAACAAGTGCTATTCCTTGGATCCCTACAGCAATCCTTTTACAATGAATAGCCTGAATCACTTCCTGCTTGGCTCCAAAACCCTTGATCCAGAAGGTATGGGAAAACATCCAAAAGACCCCGCAACATGCACATAATAATCAAATCAATGATTCTACCTAATCTTTTCTCACAGCCATAATCAAGAGTGTCCCTGCCTAAATCTTTGGTACCCTTGTAATCCTTACTATCATACAGCAGGTGTCCTTAGTTACACAAAAGCAGATACACTTTTAAAGACTCTGAGGACAGACCTTAATATTTTTTCATTGTTTCTGTTTGGTTTATATCGGAAACTAAAAGCTCTTTAGGATAACAACTACTTTATTGTTTGGATATTTCTGATAATGCAGATACAGAAATACTTACTCTCTCCCTCCAAATCCTGCAAGCACTTTTTCTCCTAATGGTGTCTTGCAGAAGCAAAGTTCCACAGCCAGGTCTGGAGAAAAGCTTTGTCCCCCCAACTTCTGAATATGCTTTCAGTGAACGTACAAATCTGTGGCAGTCTTACATCAGAAAGAAAGGTCTTGTCTCTAACTGTCTGTATTACTAACTCCATGTTCTCTCATTTCCTTCCTAAACAGCCACTTCTCCACTTCTTCTTTGAAAACTCTCTCTAATTAATGAATCTGATTAATGAATCATCTTGCCTCTCCAAAAGACCTCTAAAATAATATAAAATCAGTAGAAAAAATGTAACACAACCTTTGAAGGGACAATATACTTTTCTTTTTTAAAACATAGATAGTCATAACACTACTACAAGATCTTCAGTATTACCTATTCTTGTCTGCTTCTGTAAGCAGGAAAAGATTCAAGGTTATAAACACAAAAAAAACCCCAACACAGCCAAGATTCTCATCTTTGCTTCTTTAATGCCTTGTTATTAAACGTGCCCAGGGTTACTGTGCAGAGAGGGAAAGGGTACTGCCTGATGCTAGCTACAAAAAGTTAAATTCTATTTTAAGCTGGTACTGTTTGAGGAGGAATTTTCCATTTATTGGCTAGAGTTTTCAGTACAAGCAAAGGGAGCAGGGTGTCATAGGGGAAGAAGAATTACTCTGTTACCTTTAGCTTAACAAACTTTCCGGCAACCAATATCAGAGCAAGCACACACACTTACATGACTGAACAAAGTGCACACCAGTGTGTTTCGAGGAGCACGGTTATGGCTAAACTCAGTTTCAACATGCCGAAAGTGCTCCAATGCACAGCCTGTTTCCAGGTGCTGCAGGGAGGACACCCCGCAGCACAAGCCCACCTCGTGGGGTCTGTGCTGCCTTCCCTAGGAGGATGCGGGATACGGAGGCCCCAACCTTCAGATGTTTTCCTGGGCTCTGCCAGCTCCCCAGAAATATGCTGGAGCACTGCTAGTAGCGAGCCCACTCACTTCTGTTTAACTGCTAGTATTCCTCACCTGAGCAGCTTCTGAGGAGCAAGGCAATACAAATCAAAAATTTAGTAATAACAATACTATTTCCCAGAAAATGAGTAACACATGCTCCTTCATCTCATATATATATCACAATGACAAGGAAGCAGCTGATCTAGCTAATGAACCAGATACTCTGTTTGGATTTCATCTTTGACAGTGTTTACTTAATATAATTATATTTGTTCCCAGCAAAGATCGAATTGTTTCCTGAGGTGGCTGTTATGGGTATTTCCTCCTGCAGCCAAGGCAGGGGTAACCGAGGCAGAACACTGCCTTATCAGGAGCTGGACTGTAAAAACTCTTCCGACTACTTTATTGCCACACATACGAGCTAGAAAATATTTCTGAATTAGACCTCACATGCGAATGAAGGTGGATAAAGGGTTCAGCTCAGAAGTCTCTGAGCGCAAGTCTCTCTCTCCCCTGTGAGAGAAGACAGAGTGATTCCTTTTAGCACCTGAATAAACTGATAGAGCACACACACTGTAGGACTGCAATATTTCAGTTGTCACCTCAGTACTCTGAATCACCTGAAGATGGTTACTGCCCTACACAGCAATGCAACCATAACTATTGTTTTTTTCAGAGAATGTCACTTTACAGGTCTGTTGCCCTTTCCTAAGTAGGAAAAGTAATTCAATTGGTTTTGATGCAAAACGTTTACTGCCTGACATTTTCTTGGGAGGTATGCAAATAAAATTCCTGAAGATTTTCCTGTGCACAGGAAAGCCCATGTTGTGTCTAGAAGAACAGATTACAGAAACTTCACCACTTAATAAACTGTGTATCTCCAAAAGAACCGCTATGGCCTATTATCTCAGCAGTAACTGCCAAGATACAGTAAACTGTAACAGCTTCAGAAGACAGAGCATCTGCTGAAGGAGTCCAAAGTCATTTCCAGTCTTCAAGCAAGAATTCTGTCAGCTCGCTTGCCTTCCACAGTTATTCAAAGCAGCCCACTAAAGAGGACCAAGATCATTAGCAAACACATCATATTTAAGGTAATCACTGCAAAATTTTAAGATGACCAAGACTGAAATAATCCTGACTAATCTTACTTCAAGCAGATCTCCCTAAGCCCAGTTACGTTCCACGGCTCTGAAACATCTGGTGAAAGTGGCAAAAGCACTTTTGACACCTTCTGAGACCCCGGTGTCAAAGGGGCAGATTATTCTCCCCTGACTGACTGATACCAGGCCATGGCAAGGCTTGCTCTGCAGACTAGTTTGCCTGGCCTCCTGAAGCACTTCTAGAGGTTCCCGTCCCTTTCTGCGGGAGTGGTGCCCACCCCACACCTCATGGGTCACCCCCCCACTTCAATGTGGGATCTGCACTGTCAGCCTTTTGGCTTTCCACACGCTGCTCTTAAATTACCTGACCTGCTGCTTCTCCCTGGCAAAACCCACAGTCTGGCTCGCAAACCGTCAGGAAGCTGGTGGGTGGCAGCGGGGCGAGGGGCCCACCTGCACCCTCTGCGGGAGCCCGGGGGTGGGGGGACACACACGACACCTTTGCAGGACACGAACATCAGCGCCGTTATCTCAGGGGTGGAAGAGCCCCAGGGGAGACGCGGACCCGCGCGTTCTGCGTGCCCCGGGCACCCCGCCGGGGGAGGGAGCCCCGTCCGGCTGACACCGGCGGCGGGTTCCCGGCCCAGCCCCGGCG
>VZZY01019641.1:99186-159220 GCA_013400335.1 Eurystomus gularis | reverse complement strand
AGCCCCGGCGGGGCTCGGGCTTCTCCGCAGCTGCGCGGGCAGCGCCGCTCGGGGCAGCGACCCATCAAAAAGAAGGTGCAAACGCCGAACTTCAGCGGCTGCCAGAGGGGCCCGGCAGCACCGGCCCGTTAATTACGGCGTGCAGCCCGGGCAGCGTAACAGTGAAAAGTCAACAGATTTCTCCTGAGGACAGCAGATCAAGTGCGAGATTACGGAGATGTTATCGGCCCTCCGCTCGCGTTTATTTTGTTGCTAATTTTCTGCACTAAGAGTTAGGCATCCTGTGACAGACGTGAGCGCTACAAGGCAGCGCGATGCCAGAACGGTACTTCCGATGTAACACTTTGGCCTCGTCTGTGTGTTCAGTGCCGTGCTTTGGCATTTTTCACCTCTGTTGCTTGGGAGTGCTGGAAGGATATCGGATCCAAGGATCCTGAACATTAACTGTGAATGATAAGCACTAAAGAAATAAAACAGGATATTACACCCTGAACAGGATCACTTTGGAGGAAAAAAAAAAAAACCAAACAACCCACGCCTAAGCGACCTTTGTAGTCGGACACACCTAGACACAGAAGTCTTTGTTTATTCATACAACTTGTGCTATAGCACCATGTGATTTTTGTCCTTTATTCTGTAAAATCGTGGTATGAGGCGTAGACAAATGCGGTGTTTAAAGCATGGACAACAGCTCTAATCCTTAGGAGTGTTTGCACAGCCCTGCGACTTCCACGGGTCTCCAGAGGTGTTTTCCCCAAAGCTCCCTCCCTGTTTGCGGTTGCAGTAACCACACAAACACCCAACACAAAGGTTTATGTGACCGTTTTCAGGCAGGTAGCAGCACCTGCACAGGGCTGGGAGAGATTGTGGGTTTTTGCTGGGAAAGGCATAGAGTTGAGGTACCCAGCTCTGAACAGATCCCTTGACTCGCTGAGCCCAGCAGGAAAAGGCAGGCTGGGGCTACAAACTGTGAAGCTCTGCAGGCTGTCAAAGAGGTGTGGAAATGTTCCCTCAACTCTTCCTTCACTGTTTCCCGGAGACCTTCCTGCGGCAAAAGGTGCTCTTTCCTCCTGTTGTTTTATTCTCTATTTTTGGGATCCCTTTTTGGCATCCTGTGCTGGTGCTCTGAGCACACTCAAGAAGAGCAAAAAGAAGAAATAAGTTATTTTAGCACTGCGCAGAGGGTACTGTAAGGCTGGCCGCAGCCATGTGATGTGATATGACTCTGCTGCTGCTTGTCAAAGCTGAGAGTGACAGGAACAGAGCCCTCTGCATGTTAGTCAATACTACATTCACATTTGTAAGGCTGTTCACCAAAACTTTTCTTTTTTAAGTAGAGCTTTACGTTCTGCAGAAACCCATGGGTGAACCATGCATCTGTGATTACCACAGAGCTTCAGACCAAGAGTTTTGTGCTCACTGGTGAGGTGAGTGAAGGTGACCAAGAGTTTTGTTATGTTTTGGTTTTAGATACCGAAAGTCTCACTGTCAGCAGATTCTCCCATTAGTTGGCCAGGAACAGTGGTTTCTGTACCAGGCATTTTAAAAACCCCTGCCTTTTCCCCCAAAAGAGGAGTAGTTGATGCCCACTGGGAGGCAGCATGGGCCAGTGGACAGGATGTTGGTGCCAGCCAGCCCCTCTCTCTGCTGGAACTGCCACTGACAGGAGATTGGAGAAGGCATCATGTTTCTGTTTTACTATTACACCTGTCTGCACTGGCCCCTCCACAACAGGGAGCATCATCCACCTTTTTTTCCTCATGCACAGGCCGTACAGCCTAACTCTAGAGGAATCAGGCTAATACTGACCTTGGAAGTATTTTTTTCAGTTTTAGCCTCATTGAGGATGCACTGAAATTTCAAATTCTGCACACACAGGTTTTCCTGTGTGGTAAAGCACCTAAAAAGACCCGCAGAGCATATTTTTGCTCTTCCTGAATTCTTACTAAGACAGAAAACTCAAAGTTGGCTTTGGATTGCTTCCAGTAACATTCAAAACCACTTTAAAAAGTCTTTTACAATCTGGAGAGGGAGGGTTAAACATGAATTTTTGCCTCTCTCTTTTGCAAAATACTGTATAAACTGTGCTGCTTTTACTACTCAGCCAGCACTAAAGACGCAATCCTGACTGTTACTGGGGAGTTAATCAACCTCTGTTAGACTGATACTCTGTCATTTGAATGTTTCTAACAGACTGACAACTGTCATAATGTTTGTATATATACATGGACATGTCTACTGCTTGCTACACAGAAATCAAATGTTCACTTCTCCATATGCCTCCAAATAAATATCCAATGATGTTTAAGTCATTACAAAGCCGTGCTGCTGTTGAACCAGAGACCTACAGTGACCTGGAGGTGAAGTATCCGATTACCAATCCCCTAAGCCATGCAGTTGCCTTATTGCTGGGGATTTGGGGGATGGTGTCTGGAGCAGGGTCACTAGCAAATGTCAAAATCTCATGCGTTGCTCGCACTGGAGAAGTGTAAGGATCTGGATATGCCTCTTAACTCTTGTCCTGAAATATTGGCCACAATAAAGCAATCTGCTTGTTCATTAATGCAGTGTTTGAAAGGAAATTCCTATACAGTTTTGTACCTATTAAGATGAAAGTCATGTCGTTCAAAGTTCCACAATACAACAAGCCACTGTAAAGGCTTCACTCTACATAAAAACCTCCATTTTGCTCATCTGCAGGCTTTTTTCCTGACAATATGTATGTCTCCTTTGTAAAATCTTCAAGTCAGAGACCAACTTCTCTTTCTACTGAGTGCAGTGAGCACAAAACACAAGTGGATTTTTTCGTGTAAGTAGGTTCTTTGAAATTAGCAATGTATTATTGTAGACCTCAAGCAATTACACTTTCCTTAGAAGTTTCCAGATTCAACTACCAACGCTTCATTTAGTGCAGTATTTCACTACATTATATACTCTAGGCTCCATGTAACAGCAAACTTGGTCATGCTTTGATTAAAGGAGAAAGTGCTGGAAAATGCCAGCTGGCAGGCAGTAACTAGCTTTCCTAAACTGAATACCCTCAACACAAGCAACACTTCTGCTCTGGTGAAAATTCTAGCTCTGCACAGTCTTTTTTCCTGTCACTCCTGACTTTACACTCCACTGTCAGCACTTCTAAGCTCATTTGCATTTAAGTGGTCATCTCTGAACAAAGCTTATGCAGTTTTCCATATGGCTACTTTGGATCTAAGGCAAGCTGGCCCTTGACACTTGTGGAAAAATCATGTAGTATATTAGCACTATGGCAGACCTATTAGGGCTGCATATTGAAGTCCTGTGGTATCCAAGTGGAGTCCTTCCCTAGTTTCATCTGAGAAGGCAGAAACTCAGTGTGTGGCTGGAGAAGCCTGGCCAGATCTACCTTAACCTATGTTAAACAGGCTCATACTCCCTTCTGACACTGTCCCCAGCATTAAGGGATTTGCAGTGATGTTCTGGATTAATAAGGTGATTGCTGCTTGGAATAATCCAGAAAGGCATATTTTGGTATACACTTATGATGTAGATAAAGCTATGCCCTAAATATTTACAATGTGTGTATATGTAACTTCAGAGTTGATAAAAAGGAAGTACAGGATTTAAAATTCTTCTTAACTTCTGTGATAGTTGTAAAAGTACTTTGATCAAATAAATGGCTCTTGATAACACTTAATATATGCTTTTGCAAATTAGACTGAGATGGGATCTTGTTTTGTGTTCATGATCTCCAGTCTTCAGTACCATTCTTCCTGTAATTCTCATTTATCCTTCTTTTTTTTAAGCCAGAGGTTTAGCAACGCGTGTCCTACCAAAAAATATCCTTCAGTATTTCAGGATTGAATAGATGCTTTTGGCTGAGCGCAGTTTGCCTCGTTTGCCTTTCCTGTCACTTTTATGAAGAACATGTTATGAAGTTCTGTCATTACATTTAGCCCCCATTCTCCTGTCATGCCTACTTAGTCAATTTTCCTCCTGCAATATCACCACTAGCTCCTCTTCTCTTTTCCCCACACAAGAGTAAACGAGCTCATTATTTTGTACTGGTTTGAATTCTACCTCTGTCCTGAAGTCTGGAATGCAAAAAAATCTATGGCTTGGTTTGTTAGGGTTTGTTTTTCAGCTGCCCTTTCTGTACTAATCAATGTTTATGAATGACGTTGTATTATTAGTACTGCTTTTGTCTAAAGACAAAAGCTTCTTTTGGATTTGCAAGTCCTTAAAATATCCACGCTGTGATGAGTGTTGACAATCCTTGACAGATTTAGATCTTGTTAAAATAGTGGATGGGATGGTCTGTTATGTGGGTGTTTCATTTAAGTTTGAAGAGAACTGTAGTGATTCTAAGCATGGTTTTGCCATTTAAAAAGTAAAAGATATATTTTTTAATGGCTTTTTTTTTTTTTTAGTAAGTCTCACCTGCATTTTGAGCCAGATGTAAGTGTAAGTCGTCATATATCTCAGGTCCAGAAAATATCCTTTTCCAAGGTGTCGTATTTCTGAGCACTTCGAACAGCAATTAACTTGCATTATTTCCTGAATCTAGGGCAGAGAAAATTGAAATAGGTTGCTGCAATTTCTGTTATACTGAAAAAAAAAAATGAATGGTGCAAACACCCACATTTCAGATGCTGATTTACTTTTCCAGAACACTTTTAAAATATAGTAAATTAATGGAGTTAATTTGATGAAAATGTCAGTCTGAACAAGATCCACAGTGCATTTGAGGTACAAAATGGAATATTTTACAACTATAAATTAATTAGATTTTCATATTCCCGGGGATTTCTACTGTTTAGTGATAAGCTGTTGATAGTCTAACAAATAACTGGTAATTTAAGTATTATCGATTCAGTATCATACCTGCTATATAGGCTATAAATCTTCAATAAGTTTGGCAGCCTTTTCTTCAGGATGTTCTCTGTTACGTTGTTCAAAATTAAAGAAAACTTAACTACTGAAGATAATAAACATTTGCAAAGCATTGGATAAGTTCAATAAAACCAACATGTCAAATCTCCACAAGATAAAGCTCCATGAAACTTCACAGATAAATAAAAAAAGACACTCAAAAGTGTTTCTATATAAAATCGTGGATGTGCAACAGTTACTAGTGCCTAAAACAAGTATCTTGTGTTATTTTGTAGGTTAGTTACAGGGTAAGTGAGCGAAGGACTATTTCAGAAAGTGTTGTCTGCCTCATTTTACATAGCTGCATAGAAGGTCAATTAATAATTACTGGAAAAGTCCAGTTGATGGGTTTATACATTAACATTGAAATAATGGAAACTGGATAACATCAGAGAGATCAACTGGACTCTGATTTTCAAACTGGGGTCCCTGGATGCCTGAGGAATGGGGAAGGTGTCTGCAACAGAAAATGACAGCAAGAGTATTGCCATTAGTTGTTTAAAGTTTGTCATATGGAGCCTCCCTTACAAACTGATAACTGGAAGTTGGAAGTCTTAGTAGCAGTGAACCATAAAAGCATTGCTAGACATCTCTGAGCTTTCTTACTACTTTGCAGATTTCATAAACTGTAAGTTTAATATTGCTAGTGGTTGAGAAATAATATCAGGGTGCCATGCAGCCTCTTTTCTTACTGAGCTGCTGTTTGGAGAGAAGTTCTTAAACAGTAGATTATTTCTATTACGTATCATCTGACACCAAGTTGTATTGATTAGTAACTCGGCTAAACAATTCTGTTATAAAAGACGTATTTTGCGCAAATTGCTTGTGGAATTGCAGGCAATGGCAGCTGTTGGATCATAACACTGCATACATTCAAGTCTTTTACTAAATATAATCATAATGAAGTATGCTTCACAAGGGCTTTAGGACAATGTGCAGATGCGTCATTTTGTGGAAGTTTCTCCCTTTTCTCAGGTCCAAAGTTACATACTTGTATCATTACTTGATATGAATTAAACTACTTCCAACTTCTACAGTTTTAGCTCAGGCACTTTTTTTTTACTGCTTTCCATCCTTTGACAAAACCAAAACAAACGATCTAAGAGAAAAAATTACTAGACCTGTCAAAAAGGCTTTGAAATAAAGGTGAAGAACTGTAATACAGTCATCATCTTGGCAAGCTGAACTCCATCGCTTTTTAGTCACCTGTGACAAGTAATAGTGACAATGGCAGGATTTCATCCATTTTCAAATACTGCAAGTTTCCAGATGTCTCAATTCACTGACATTCAGCCCGCTTTTTCTAACATGCAACTACAATGACTTAAAAACTAGTTGGCCAAGTATTCTAATTAAACCAAAATTTTTCTAAAATTCCCAAGTGCATGCAATTAGCAGGAAGCAGATCTCTAGATTGTGCTTTTATTTTAATATTGGCTTAACTAAATCTTTGTTCTCAGTAGTTTGGTCAACTCAGGGACATCCTTTAGGTTTAGAAGTTAGTTGGAGTTTACAGAGTAAGTGGAAAAAGATTACTTCAGCATTTTGTCCTTTAAAAGAATAATAAATCAATTTATTTCACTGGTTGCAACTTGAAAAGCATGCTTATAGAGCAGAAGACTATTCCAATTAACATTATTTCAAACTGAACTGGAGAGTCACTGATTTCTTCTTATTCACTGACCCTTTGAGTAATGAAAGCTACTCCTGTAAACCTTCGGTCAAAGTGAGGTTTATTCCATTCCTCCTTTACTATCAACAACTTTGACATACTTGTATACATCTAAGAATAAACACAGAATCTGTATAATTAATTGATCCCCCCCTCCCGAAATGATGCTTTGGGACAAAAGAGAATTGATGGGAAAACTTCACATGATGTAAAAACACAGCAGTCCATGGCAGGACTTGTGTAGGCTCTTGGCTAACTGCTTGAAAAACCTGGCTGGCTTCTTACTAACCTACAAGATACAGGAAGCTAAAACATGTCTCAAATACATTTTAGATTTAAATAAGCAGACTTATAATATGAAAACAATTTGCCTCTCTTTCAGGCTTAGATCCAAATACTCTCTTCAAACTTGCCCTGCTAAGCCTTTGGTGTCAGGGTTGATTAACAGAAAGGAGGAGATAGAGGCACTGTTCCTTGCAACATTTAGGTCAGCTCTGATACTCACTGGTGTGTATCTAGGCCATGTCTAATTAATCCCAGAATATTCCATCACTGCTGGATTACCTCTGTCAGCTTCTACCATGGAAACCTGGCAGCAAAGATTTTTACCTTAGGAGAGGAATTTCCCTTTTCTAAAGGCAAATAGGAGTGGTTTTTTTTCATCATCTAACCACATAATGTTTAGGCAACAACTTACAGAGCCCTTAGGATATTAAATGTTTAGTAGGAGTGAATACTTTCACTTGAAGTTAGTGGAATGTTGCCACTGATTTTAATAGAGTCAAGATTTCACCACCCATTGTTTTTTTGGGATAAAATTTACCAGCTATGGCCTTCTCAACTCTAAATTTGATGCTGCTATTCAAAAGAATCACTTTCCCCGCCCCAAGACAAATATGAATGTAAGGTGTTTAATCAAACTAAGATCAGAAAACACAGGAGATCCACAAAATAAAATAACAATTTCACCTAAAACCCTGTTGCAGACTGGGAGAAGTTAAGGAGCTAAATTGTATCTGTGCACTTTAAACGTACGGTAGTCTGTGGCCATTACTAGGATTACATAAGCAGTTTGCAAAGACACTTGTCATCTTGGGGAGGTGCTTAAATCAAGATGAGCTGCCACTGCGGAACAGTGGATACACAACTGGTGACCACTGAAAAATAACCCAGCACGCTTCTTGAAGTAAGGATATGCTGTGTCTGTGATCTTTGTTTCACAATAGTGATGCATAGAATCACAGTACTAAAAATAGAGCATTAATTAGCAACGCTAAATTTATATGCAGTTATGCAAGGTACTGGGTGTCTCAAACAGTACCACGTTTGCATCCTGAGGACAAAGTATTGTAACTTTTAAAATCAATGCTCTATAAACATGCATTGATCTAGTATGCACAAAGCCAGATGTTTTTTTCATACCTGATGATAAAGTACTGTATGACAAGACAACTCACTACTTGCAGAACAAGAAATACCTGTTACAGGATATCTACACTTAAAATATAGACCAGGAACAGCACAGACATTTTCGTAGTGGGTGAGATATGGTTTTTCAACGCCACCCTCAGCTTTTCAAATTATGTCTTTACAATCTCCTTTAATTAAACATCAAAAGGATTTTCACTGAATTTGATACAGCACTGTTGTCAAACCCCTCATTTAAATGCTTCTACTGATACCTTCAGAATTATGTAATATTACACATGTAAATAAGATGCAGATTTTTCATATACTTGTTTTCCTTTCCTATGTGAGTTGATTACTAAAGCAGGAAATGCTATTCATAAATGCTTGATACCAACACATTAAAAAATGCATATGGAAATGCTTTCTTTTTTAAATTTCATTTGAGAAATAGTCAAATCAGCATCAACCATGGGTTTTGCCTGAGTTAAGATTTACCTGTCCTTCAGTGTCTGGTGTGGGTCAGCTGATACCTGCATTAACATGCCTCACATCTAGATACTGTTTGAGAAGTCATCTTATGCTGTAGCTCCCATTAAAAGCTGGAAAGCTGATTTTCTTAGATGTAGGATGAATGTACCTGCAGCAGAAGTACATATAGATGTATTGCATTCCATAGCCAATGCTGTAAAAGTGCCAAATCCCACTGTCTCGCGCTTAGTGTTTTAGGATGAACCTACAGATAGGTAATAAAATAGTGACTTTTTGACAGATAAAAAATGCACATGGACTGGTGATGTGATATTGATACTATTCCAAATTAGCATCAGCCATCACAATTCACATTGCTCTTCCACTGAGGTCCCCTACTATGATACTAGACTTCACCATAGAATAGGGACTTTCATCTTTTTCATCATTGCCCATGTTAACAGCTGTATCTCAGAGTCCTACAAGCACACGCAGCAACACTGTGCACTAAGGCAGATAAGCACTGTCTGGATTCTGGTCATTGTCCTGATTTATGCAGCTCAATTCAGAGCTGATGGATGAACTAGATTTCTAACAGTGATGGGCTTCCCTGATGCTATGCATTAAGACAGACACTGAAATAAGCTTGATAATGTGGGACAGAGTACAGTTACTAAGAGATTATGGCATATTTGTGCTTCTGCTTTAGGGATGTTACCCCTTCTTGTGCTTCATCACTCAGTTCAACACTGTACAAACTGGTTTGATGGTGGCAGCAATATGAAGACACCAAAATGCTTTCTAACCTCATCATTCCCCATCATGTACAATGCCCACTAGGCTGCTGAATTTTCACCCCTTTTTTCTGACCAGCCTCTCAAATTTATCAGCCTCCAGCGGTTGTAGACTGTTAGTGGAAGCTACAGTTGTCCAAGTTATCTATAGTCTCCATGAACTCAGGTTGACAAGACAGAGATAGATGGGTACTAGAGAGGGGAGTTATTTCTGTGTATTATAGAGGCTCTAAACTTGGAGTGTTATTGCTCTGTATGCAGCAGAAAAACTCAAAAGCTGTTATTTGAAAAATGTATTAGTCACATTAACTTAAAAATCCCTACATTCAAGAACCTGGATTTTAGACTGTTAGTTATAATATTCCTTGTAATACCTACAGAAGTTAATTAAACAAGTAGTTATTGTTTTGCAATCCAGACAGAGATGCACTATCAATTTAGGCAGGAGTGATCGATAACTTGCACTTTCTGAAAGAATAAGTGCATATAGTACATGTAAAATACATGCAATTATCTTAAAAAGAGCTTTTAAGTTTTTATTGGTGGCTGTCCAGCTTGAATTGTTGTTGAAAAATTAAAATAGTTCATTGTATGCCTCCCAGAAATTCCTTCATGTGATAATGGTGTCCTCTCTAGTCATTCAGAGCTTTTACCAAACCCTTCCTTTCCTGCTGCTGCCCTTTTGTTAGTCTGTCATTCTTTCCTCTCCCTCAAAGAAAAAAAAAAAAAAAAAAGAGATTGCTTTATACAGTGTAAGTTCCTCATCAGGCTCCAACCTTGATACCAGGATTTCCAGTTTCCTGGTCAATTATCTGTGTACAGTGAAATGATTTTCTCCATTCTCTTATCTACAATAATGTCCATTATGAAGGCAAGTATTTAACTCTGCTCCACAGTGAATGTGGAGGACCAGAGATAGCATCAGCATCTACACTCACTACATAGACTAAGAAAAAGCCAGACTTTTTAAAAGTTTCTGATGTCACAGCCTCCTTCCTGCTACTTGCAGGCATTGGAGAAGCTTCTCACAGTGATCAAACAAGCCTCCAACACTTCAGGGGAATACCAGTCTGTTCCTGATGAATCCAGAGATCTGCTATAAAAGGCAAAGAAAGAATAGGCAGGTGCATTCAGTAAATGGCTTTCATGGTTCAAGACCTTCTGATGGGCCAAGTCCTTAAGAAATACCTGCAGCCTGCCCAAGTTTATGACATTGAGGTTCCTCATCTCCACACAACAGCACATGCCTTCATTACAACAGTCCCTGTATTAAATATGCTGACACCTGGACTTTAAAGAAGTGGCAGAAATGAAGCTGACAAATTTTCACATAGTTGTCTGAACACATCCAACTTTCCACCAAGTATAAGGTTGAGAGTTCTGGGAATGATCATCCTGATGTGTTTTGTACTAAGGTAAAAAATATGGTGGTGTTTTTTTTTTCTTTAAACCTAATAAAGATCTGATGTCCATTGCTGGTTATCCGAGATCTGAAGCACTGTCCTGGCCAATATTTTAAATAAAGTGGCATAATTAAAGTATGGCACTATGTAAATTGATCTGTCCAGAAATGCTTAGCAGATGCGTCTGGTTTTCTTCATTCTCCTGTGATGTCATGTTTCAAATACAATATATTATCTTAGGTATTCTGCTAACAACGTTTATTTTTATGACCATGAAACTCTCAGTGCTTGTCTATTCTTCTTCAGCTCTGACAGTGCTCTGAACTGGCTCACTGAAGCAATGAAAATTAAGTAAGAGTCATCTTAGAAATTAGTCTACTTAGCATCAGGCCAGAGATTCCCTTGCCTTCTGGCTTTGAAATTTCAGTATGCAAAATTGAAAAAGATCTTGGGAACTCTGCAGGCTCAGCAAGAGAGTACAAAGTTTGGGTACTGTCGTGCTGACCTGGTTCGCTTCTTTATTTATCTTTCTCTGCTGTCTTTTTGCTTTGTACACTGTCTGTTGTGTATCTTTGTCTTGTGTTTGCTCAGTGCCTAGCACAGACTAGTCCAGTCTGTTACTGCAGGATGGTGCACGTACTTACAGTCTCTTAATCCTGGAAGAAGCTGAGACCTCAAGCACGCACACACATGCACACACAACCTACTTACATGTGAGTTTCAATAAGTTTTTTTATAGATAAAAAAACCCACAGGAATTTCAGAAGATGTATCTGCACTAATTAGAGTCAGTATCATTTGCATGCCAGAGCTTTTCTCATCACCTCCAACTGCCCCCACCCCCCACCAAGTTTTAACATTCATATCATCCTGCTTCTTTGAGGATGCATTTGAAAATTAGTTTCAAACTCACAATCCATATTTAAAGCAGTAATAAATCCTGTGACAATTTTTTGTTTTCAATAAACCAGCTTGCATAGCAAGTCACAGCATCCATTACTGTTAAGCTGCTTAATTCCCTAAGACCCCTGAGGCTGAAATACCTGCAGCTGTTCAGTACCTTTGGCTGGGTATTTCATCTCTGAAAACATAAGTACCTTATGTGCATCAAATACCATATACTACTTTTTCTAGTTGTATTTTAATAAGCTTTCATCACTATTTTTACCCAATCTTTCCTAAGGTCCACAGGCCAGATGCTGAGTATGTATAAATCCTACAGCTCCAAATACATCAAAGAAACTATATTCATTTGTCCTAGGATTTGGCTTCCTACTTTCAGTTTTACTAGACTTTTCTTTAGCTAATCTTGCAAATGCCTTAACCACATCCACTTCCTACTGTACCCCTCTCAATCTCTTTCAATTACCTCCTTCTTAACATATAACCCCTCCATAATTCTTTCCTTTAAAATCCTTTTAAATCCTATTTTTTACTTCTTCATTTTTTAAAAAAATTAGCTAATTGTTAGAAGCATTTGTAGCTCTTTGAAACTGTACTTCTGAATGCATTGTGGTATGTTGACTCTAAGGGCTGAAGTTTCTAAGCAGCTTTCAGAATAATGAGATTTGTGTGCATGTCTCCCTTGTGCTGCTTTAAAGATTTACACTTTAGAGCTAAAAGATTTTTTAAAAATTCAGTTTCTTTGTGCTGCTGGCTTGTAAACATTGTGTTCAGAGCACGCAGCCTTTACAGCACAGTTACCATTTTCTCTTCCAAGTTACTTGCTGTGCTGGAGGAGCTTGTGAACATCTACCCTTAACATGCAACTTTATAACCTAAGGGTGTGTCATCCTTAGCAGCAGCTGGTATGCTCTGCAGTTTTTGTCCACTTTGCTTCCAGTCTGCACTTAGCATTTGTGTGCATAAAATATTTGCACTACACATTCCTTTAACAGGTGACTCATTCTCTTTCTCTGCCTGACCAACATTTCCACTGATAAGTGGCAGCAACTTGTAGATATCTTACGTAAAGTGTAAGTAGCAGTAGCTTGTAGATATCTTATGCAAAGTTTCAGTCCAGTCCAAAACGGTAGGCTTAACGTGCGAAATTTTTCAAGTTAGCAATGCCTAAAATGTTAATCTAAAATGCCTGGGTTGGCATTGGTTACCACAACCGTTCCTGACATTTCATAGCCCGTTATACTTTGTATTACTATTTCACATCAAGTTTTATGACAAGTAAGCCTACCTAGCGTCTAATTATTGCCTGCAGTATGCTTGACCTGGTGATTTGGGCTGGGCTTGCTGAGCCTAACTTGGATGCCTTTGTTCGCTATTGCACTGATGCTGTAGCAGAGGTACGCCGGGGTGCCACGTGGCTGGCTGGCTCTGCCAAACAAGGTGGGTTGGCTTCATCAGTTGTGCCAGTTGGTCCTGGAGTATTTGCATTGTCTAAGGTGAGCCCGGCACTCCTCCATCCACACCTGCTGCTGTGTGTGCTCTCCCCAGGTGCTGTGGGACAGCTACCAATCTGAAACCCCAGGCTAACACCCACTGATGTGAACCAGGGTGCAGTCATGTGTTGTTGCTTTTTTTTCTCCTTTGCCTGCCTCTCCTGGCACAACTAAACCACCTCTCACCTTGCTATTTTCTTCAGAGCTAATCAAAGCATGTGCTGAAGCACCTTGCATTCCAAAAAAAGCATATTATTCTACTGCTTTCTCCATATACCGCATTTTGATTTCCAAGTTTTTGCCTCATTGGCAGATTTTTTGGTTAACTAGCTGATTCTGTTAATAATAAGTTATTCTGTTAATAATAGTTAATAATAAGCTATGTGAAATGTAATTACCAACAAGTGAAGAATAAGAATGCTATGCAAGTCTCCTGAAAGGGAGGAGGAGCAGGAAGGAAAAAAGCTATCTAGTACACGCATAGGTTTTCACACATGGCTTCACTTGCTCTCCTCTTTCTTCAGGGATTATGGGAGAGTGACTTTATGACAACCCTGTTATCATGAAGTTACACATATGCCTAAGTCATCATTTGATAACCAAGGTACTAAGGCTTGTGCTGGGTCTGTTCTTCACACTGCCTAAAGCTGTGTAAGCGTATTGACTTTTCTGTAATTAAGACTGCAATACCCACTGATTGGATTTAACTGTTCCCTGAAGAAAAAATATAAACAGTTAGCTGCAGAATTCCTAAAGGCTCTGGAAAATGTTAGGGCTATAAGAATGCATGCATTACAGATAGACATGGAAAGCTAAGTGACAGGTAGAAAGATAAAGCATAAAGAAAAATGAAGACCATTGGTTATTTCTACATGTTAAAGTGCTTAGAAGGCTTCATTGTTATCTGTGCTCTGTTTCTTCCTTGTAGCAAGTATGCTTTTATAATTACTTTTTAAATCCTTAGTTTCTTAGTAATACAGCTTTAACACCGATCATGTTCTGTAGGTATTTTAAAGTGTTTTTGTTTTGAATAAAAACTTTCCTGCATTCAGAATCGCCTACTTACTTAGCATGCACTGGGAGTAGAAGAGGCTGCAGTACCAAGGATGTGGCTGAATCCTCAATACACATTCCCATCCAGCACCTTTTAGTTTATCTTCTTTAAATACAGGGGAAGTGGTGGTGTCTTTTTTTTGTTTTGTTGTGCTGCCCAGTGATGTGACTTGGCATAGCTGCTTTGGGAGAGGCAAAAGAAAGGAGACTAGAGTTAGGCTTTTGTTCCTTGGCTAGTGCAGCGTTTCAGGTCAGTGAGCCAGGCTGCGTTTGCTGTTGTGCATTCAGCACAGAAAAAGAAAATAAAAAAAGAAAAATGCTGTTCTTCTCAAAATACTTGTCATCAGGCATAGTTTATACAGATTCAAGGAAGTGTTACACAAATGCTTTAAGCATGCAAGAATTATATACAGTATGACAGGGCGCATTGAAAATTGTAATTCTTTTAAGAGCTTTCCAACCAGAGGGATGATCCTGCCTGGATCTGGTAAATGGACCCAACAGTTTCCACAGATTCAGGCTGTCATAAGTGATAGGACTAAGCTGTCTCTGATGACTCCAACTGTAACCAGCATCCCTGAAATCAGCGTGCCATGTTTTACATCTGCTCTGCCAAGGGCTGGAGCAGGAGAGTGCAGAGAATAGGTCAAAGGAAAGATATTTTTCTTCTTTTGGATGCCAGCTCTTGCAGCTCTGGAGCTTTTCCCATAAGGCCTCAGCCCCTGCAGCTTTATGAAAAACTTCTAGCTCTGACAACTAATGAGAAAAGCCATTTTCCCATCCTCACTCCCCAAGCCCTGTCACCCTCCACTCCCTCCAAAAGCCTGCTGAGAGCTCTAATAGCCCTAAAATAAATACAAACACATTAAAAATATACTTTATGAGGTAAACCGGTGAATTTTGGGTGCTTGCCACTGGCAAACTGTTTTGTCTTTCTAGCTTCAGACTTGTGTCGCTTCCTCTTTCTTTGATGACAAAGCTTCCTGGGGTTTCTAAAGGTCTCTGGTGACCTTTTCTGGATTTGGCTGTTTTTTTCAGCAGGGAGCACTGCCGTTGCTATGGCAGTGGGAGCCGGAGCCCCTGCTCCAGTCAAAAGGTTTGAGGACATTCTTCTGAGGCATTGCTTCCACAAGTAAGACAGCCACGCAAGGATATATGTGCTACCTGGGTTATCTGACGTGACATCCTTTGCTGCAGTTAGATAGCTATGTGTTTTATGGAGCAAGTTACTTTTTTGTGAATTTGGTAACTCAGAAAGTCCATTTGGGAACTTTTCTATACTTAATTAACTTCACTGTGGCCTGAGAGCCTGTGCTTCGGCACAGTGGGTGGCATTGTGTACCCTGCAAGGGGAATCACAGCAGCTCCATCTTGTTGGGAGAGAAGCCAAGCCCCAATAGGTGTTCTCCTTGGAAACTGTATTTCATTAGGAACTAGTGAACTCCTTGCCACCTCCACATGAGCAGCTGCAGTTCACAGTCAGATTCACAAGCTGTCTGGCTCTGCAGAGCCCAAGCGCCTTCTCTGGGGTTTGGCTTTGCTTATGGGAGTATCTCCATGCAAGTAAGCCAATAGCTCTTGCATGCAGCTTTTGCCATTACAATCAATAAAGTTTAAACAGAGGCCTGCAATAGTCTTAGGACCAGATCCACTCCAACAACAGCAGTATGGAACTCCCTTGCATCGGTTCACTCTGCCTGTGCCACACAGCGAGACCAAGGCACCGCAACAGCCTGCCCAAGGGCTACACATTAACTGGGGTCTTCCTGTCCTTCCTTTCTTTCTGCCAGTTCTGCCCCTCACTTGTCATGACCTCTACAGGACCTTTGGAAAAAGATATAGCCTGGAAGGTTTTTTCCTCCAGCTGATCAATGAGATAGTTTTTTTTCTTTTTGAGTCAGGAAGAAAGAGAAGGACTAAGATCCATTCCAGCGAAAATGTTCCTGTTTGGTGGGTGGTCTAAGACCACTGAACTACCAAAGGCAAAGAGGTTTTCTACCTTGCTTAAAAGCAAAACTCTTACAAGCTTATGTTAACCCTTTCTAGAATAGCAAATAAAGACTATGCTCTATTAAGAAAAAAACCCCAAACTCCACAAGAAGCTAAACATGCCTTACATGCCACATGCTATAAAAACTGAGTTCTATGTCACTACTTCTTTTTGGAAGAATATACATTCAATGACACCAGCTGGTCAAAAATCTAATCCTCTTAACTTAAAGGAAATTACTTTGTACACAAATGAAAATCTTTGTTAAAAACAAAGCTGTAAGCTTTAAATGCATATACATCTTGACCAAAAAAAAAAAGTCCTAAACTCCTATTAAATGGTCCATAAATTGCTGCTCTTCTGGGCAGAGTAAATATTTTGTGATATATTGTTGTATCTTCATCTGAAATGCAAAGGTTTTTTTTTTATTACTGATATAACACATGTTTTTTTAAAAAATGAGCTGTGGTATTTGTATATGGCAACCACTGTGCTCAGATGCCACATGAAGAATATTGTGGCAGGCAAATAATAGAAAAATATTTAGTTCACTTTGCTTCAAACACACACTTTAAAATGGAGGTATTTTACTCTAGGTTTACTTCAATGGAAGCTATTAGGGGAACTGAAAGTGTCGTAGATCTTATCCACGGCCAGACTTTCCTTAAGTTCCTCACATATGCATTGACAAGTCTGTCCTGAGAATCTCTCTATACCAAAAGTAACTAGCACAAAAGACATTAAATTTCTGGGTTTTGCTTTCCATTTACTGGAAGTTGGAATATGGTAGCTCCTAAGCCAACACATGCTCACCTAGCACTTTGCATTTGCTAATGTAAAAGCTATGTCAGAAAGAGGGAGGAGGCGGGTGTTGTACTCAAAGCTTTTAAAAAATTACTAAACTCTCTTCTAATTACACAGAAAAAAAGTTATGAGAGACATATTTGCTAGTCTGCCACATAGCATCATGTTTCACTAGGTAGTCTGCCAGGTAGTACATGTAAAATACCTTTTTTCCATCCTGTAGCTCACCGTGTTGCCTATCAGCCTATGAAACTGCTGGTACTGCAAAAAATGTGTCTTCTCCTGGTCTTAGTGGAAATGGTAATGAGCACAGCAGCAACACAAATAATACTGGCCATGCTGACACCCAGGTGGGATGGGAAGCAATGCTGTTTTGCCTTTGCTTGGCAAAGATGCACATTGCACCATCATCCTTTGCAAGTGGCCAGCAAGCAGATATGACAGGCTGCAGTTTCTTAAGCTCGAGCCTTGAAAAGCAGAGTAGAGCTCCTAAAAAGGTCAGGAGCACATATGTAAATTTTGCAGCATGCTGTTTAGAAGAAACAAACTGAAACGAGCAAATGCAGCTTGCCATGATTTTTTATAGTCCTATGTCCACAGTTGTTCAAGACCCGTGTGCCCGTCAGCTAGTATCCCTTGTTGGTACCACATTCATAAGCTCTTTGTAGCAAAAAGATCTGCATTCTAAGTGGACTATATTGCAATCCTGTCTCCCCACCTTTCCCTCCCCATCCAAGCTGCTACTTCAGAAACAGTTAAATAGACAGTTCTGGCTCTCAGGTCTAAGCAACAATTGCAAATGACTTCATGACGTCCCTTATGACACTGACACTTGGCTTGCCAACATCACGTAGTTCAGTCACTGACCTGATTTTCCATTGGGTGGTCTCCTTTCAGTTGCATGTCCCAGTGCTTGGAGAGTCAGGGTTATACCTTCTCAGAGGGCTGCAAATGCAGGTTTCTTGGCATGAAAATGGCAGAGCCACAGCTGGTCACTAATCAGGAGGTACAAACAGAAGTCCCTGAAGGAAAATAGCTAAAAAAAACTCCAAGAGAGAACCTGTAAAGGTTTTATATAACCTCTGGTATGGTCTGTTGCTGTGTGGTGAGGAGTGGGATTGCTCAGGTGGCAGCAGCTCCCCTCAGCTGCAGTCTCCTGTGTTGGTGGTGCTGCTGGTGCCAGTGTGGGTCACCTGGGTAGCTGAGACCAGCTACCCTCCTGGGTCACCTGAAGTGTGTTGGGTGGCCTAAGGAGGCACTCTGGGGGATGCCCAACGATAACTGTCTTCCTGTTCTCAATCTGAGTTCTGGGAATCACCAAGGAGACGAGGATAACCATGTAATCCAGACATAGTGCCCATCTTCTCATCTAGTTCCGGCAGCACCTACTGAGCCAACGTCTTTGGCAAAGTGCTGTGAGTTATTAGATTGCAGGCATTCCTGCTGCCATTAGTGCCCTGGCTGTCCCTTCTCAGCAATTCCTACTTGTCTGTCTGCCTATTGGGAGCTACTTTCCTTCTACTTGTCAGTTTTGCTTCCTCCTGCCAGAATGAAGGTTTACCCTGGAATTTCTTTGAAATATCAGCTTATTAGTTCTAAATCAGGAGACACATTTAACTAAGACAGTGGTGAATGTCACTTAAGAATCACTTCGGCAGAGGAGAAAAAAAAAAAAAAAAAATTGGAGTTATCCAAACACATACACTCCCCATCAGAAACCTTCTTCTGCATCTACTTCCCACGGCCTCCAGTTGAAGAAGTCACTACAATCCCCCTGCAAAACCAAGGAGCAGACCCTGCTGCTGACCAGGAGTGCAGGGATGTGTCTCTTTCCCAACTGCCTGGGTCAATTTGTTGGCCAGAGCTCACAGCATTACCAGTTGTGCAGGCAACACATCTCCGACTGGTGCAGGGATGCAAGTACCACCATTGGGCAAAGAGGCAGCTAACGCACGGAGCTACTGCACGAGCTGGTGTTGTCACGGGCTTTTCATAATGGAAATTCAGGCTGTGGGTGGCTGCGCTCTGCAAGCACTTCCAAACGACTGCTGCTAAAGTGGAGCTGTACCTGAAGGCTGAGTCTTGTAGCTGCTGCTGACTTCCTCTGTCAGAGAAACCTCCCTCCCGCACAAGGAGCTGCCCAGCTGGGAGGCTCGCCAGCTGCCTTCAGCCTTCCCTCTCTGCACGCACCCCTGGAGAGCAGGAGGAGAGGAGGTAGGAGCCAGGCTTGGATGCTGCTCTGCTTCCAGACCAGCAGGAATACATGTGACAACATCTCCGCCTTGAAGTAAAGGAAGAGTCAAAGCAGAAACCCACTCAGCCTCCTTGTCCCTCTTCCCATGCTGAAATGTTGCACTCTGAGTTGCACCAGTAACTGCCGTATAACTCCTGTCCATCACTTGTCCCTGTGACCAGGGAGAAGCCACTCATTTCAGAACAAGATGCAGTCCCTTCGCCTTTCTTTTCTCCCTGCTTCAAGTCTTACAACTCTCCTGATATGTCCTTACCTGCAAAAGCTCTTTAAAACTTTTCCCTTGAAGGTTTGCACCTGATGTTATCAAAGGTAATTAGGTAATTGATAAACAGTTCACAGAAGGCTCTCTGATTTCTTTAAACACGATGCTTTCCCCAGGCTGTGAACTTTGAATAATGCAAATGGGAGAATTCTCTGCTGTTTTACTATGTTTAACTTTAGGCTATGTTAAAAATAATGCCTAATTGCTTTTGATGTATCTAAAGCACTTCATTGTTCTTTTAATTATAATTTTTCTTTGTTCCTAGTTGTTCCCTTGCCAAGGGTAGTTCCTATAACATTAATGACTCCAGCCTTATTAGGGACTTCATAGGAGTTTTTGTTATTTGTAAAATCCCCCTCACTTGCATTTTGTTCACAAATCACCATTTCAGTTTATCATTGTTCTGGAAAAATATTTACCAAGGTTTGTTCAGTAGAAGTGCCTGTAAGGAACTAGTCCCAAACAGGGTACTTAGGTGGGACGTTTAGGTACCAAACAGCAGTTTTTCTTTTTTTTTTTCTTTTTCTTTTTTTTTTTTTTCAGTTGGGGATGTTTTCAGCTTACATTTGACTACAGCACCTGTTTAAGTCTCTAGACAAGGAGCAGTCACGTATTTTCAGTCCATGCTTATAATTTTCTTATTTTTGCTACTTTTGATACTCAGAGGTCTTCAGAAGTAATGTTCACTTTAATTGTTCTCTCAGAAAGCTGCCTGAATAAACAAAAATGAGATTGTGTCCAGCCAGTTAAATCCTACCACAACTCTGCCATATGCAGTGAATGTCAGGGATGAATGTAACCAACTAATTTAGATTAAAAAATTTTTAGGGAAGAGGCACAGCACTGAAGAACTGAGCTGTATGGGTGTGCATAAAATTAAGTTATAGGGTTTAAAGTGAAGAGATGCAAATAAAAGAAGAAAAAACCCCATTATTTAAAAGATAAATAAAACAGTAGGTAAGAAACAACTATTCCTTTCCTAGTCTTTGAAGACTCTTGAAGGCTTTGATTGACTTACAGTTCCTGTATATGACTCCAAAAATTCTGCAGTGTGGGTACCCACTTCAGTAGGCTAATTCTGCTTAGGAAGAATGTGTATTTTGTATCTTATCAGTTGTAGACAGAAGAAGAACCAGTGGTACTGGGAATTTCTAGATTGGGGTTGGTTTTTTCTTTTGGTGTGGAAGGGGGAAAATAAATCTCTACTTACATGATGTTTCACTGGAATCGAATCCTCACTGACTTTTTCCGTGTTTCCTTACTTGCCACTTGAGGACTATTCCATGTGTTAACTGTTTTGTGCTCATAACTGTATTCGCCTCTTATTTAAGTGGCCACTCAGGTAATCAGTTATGGTACTGCTGGAGCTAACAGTGCTTTTTGTTGGAGAAGACTTTGGTTTCTCTTTCTGTTGATACTACACAGCCAGTGTGGCCAGGGGCTGTGGGAACGACAAGCAGCCATACAGCCCTGGGCAGCCCTGCAATGGCTGAGCTTGTCTGGTCCTTCACTCACTCAGCACAGCAGATTATTTTAGCAGCAGTAGATGTACAATAAACTGAAACATTAATACTGTAACTTCTGAGAGGTATTTATTCATTCGATCATGGTAATTTTTTTTTTTTAAACTCTACTTCAGCAATCTTTTCTGTGGTATTCCATAATGTAATACATCCAAATATAAAATAGGACAGGTGTACAATTTTTATTCCATAGTTCAGTTTTTAAATTACAGTAATTTACAGGCATGTGCTCTCTGTAAATCCTTTAAGCATGTCTTGAAAACATGATTTTAATGCATCAGTAAGTTGGTCAAAGCTTCTACAGCCATTGTTTAATAAAAAACTAAACCAACTATCTCAGACTAGTCAGTACAGAAGTGTATGTTTTCCTTTTACTTATTATAATGTATATATTACTAATTGTAATCTATTGTATAATACTTCAAATGCACACACCTGAAAAAATTTTCCCCATTTTTTCAGAGAGCTATATTTCCTAAATTACATTAGCCAAAGAATTTGACCTTGATTCCCAGAAAATTAGACAACTTCGTCTTACTAGTTGATTGAGCTCTACTAGCTGCCTATCAGCCCAGCTCATCTTTGGCTGCCTTGCCTGCTAGCACATTAGACAGGGATTGCACAAAGTTGTCTCCAGCTTTTCTTGGCCCTTTGAAAATAGTTTATATTAGTTGAATCACAAGGGAATGTTTGTCCTGAATGTTGTTCAACAGCACATGAAGGCTTTAATTCCAGACTCTCAGAAAAGTGAGAGAAATGGATACTTTGCAGGATACCTGCAGGAAAGGGTGTTTATTCACAGAGATGCCTGGAAAACACTCTAACCATCGGAAAGGCTAGTTGATAAATAGAAGCATCTCAGAGGCTTGTAAGGGACCACAGATTTCTATTTTGCCACCTAATGCTTGGTGAAGTGTGTGTGTGTGTTTATGTGGACTGAACTGCCATGAAGCATTAAGAGATGTGCAATGGGCCATATCATCCGGAGAGCTGGCTGATACCGAGCTACTTCAGCCAACAGTTTGAGGTGGAAAACTGTAGGTCAGGACGAAGTCGGAAAGAATGTGCCCCTTGCAGAGACAGCAACCATGGAGAAAGACCACCAAACCCAAAGCACAGATTTATATAGCTGCAGTGCAGATTTGTATGGAAAACTGGCAGCAGAGTCCTGATGAATCATCATTATCCTTCCAGGTGTAGGTTATGATGATAGGTTTTGATCTACAGCAGTAGCTGCAATTTGGAGGCTGATATGGCAGCAATAAAGGAAGACAAACTTCTAGGGTTTTGTAAGAAAAAGCCTCTCTGACTCTGCAGCTTGACTAGAGGTTAATCTGTACAAATGCATTCATCAGAGATTAAACATCCATTTCAGAGTTGAAACAATACCTTTAGTTAGTATTGTTACAGCCTCTTAGTGGCTTATACAAACCACATTGTAATATAATTCTAACTCAGTTTCCTGTATCTGTCCAGCTCAACAAGGATAATAATGAGTTAAAACCTGCTTGCCAAAGTTAAGTTCAGCTGCTTCTCAACATTTGCAAGAAGTATACACACTAAATAAGATGTTTCTGTTCTTACATATTCCCTTCTCTGTGTAGCACTGAATTCTGAAGATGGGTCAGAAAGTAGATCACCAATGAAATCTTGTCCCTCAAAGATGTTTGTCTGTCTGCTATGAGCTATAATTCTTCCACGGGCAAAATCTGTAGTGAGAGTGACCCATAAGGACAGAACTTCTCCTCAGGTGCCTTGCTCCTCCCCACCTCACTGCTAGCACAAGCTGCAGCAAGCAAAGTACCCCGGGCAGAAGGGCTTGTGGCTCTGCCAAGCCAGGACCAAAGCATCTTTAGTGACACTTATCTTGAGGAAGTGATTTGCAACAGCAGAAACACCTCTGGGCACAAACCAGAAAGCAGGGAAGAAAGATGACTAACATTCCGGCAGAATCCTGCAGATGGGGAGCCAGCAGAAGGGAATCATAGAAAGGTTTGGGTTGGAAGGGACCTTAAAGGTCATCTAGTTCCAACCCCCCTTGCCATGGCAGAGACATCTCCCACTAGGCCAGGTTGCTCAAAGCCCCATCCAACCTGTCCTTGAACACATCCAGCAATGGAGCATCCACAACATCCCTGGGCAACCTGTTCCAGGGTCTCACCACCCTCATAGTGAAGAACTTCTTCCTTACATCTAATCCAAATCTACTTTCTTCCACTTTGAATACATTACCCCCCATTGGAAGAAACCCCAAATAGGAAAAAGAATAAAGAAAATAACTGAAATGCAGTTCTCTTTATTCTAAATTTAAGTCCTTTGCAAGAGGGGGTGGAACTAATTGCCTCTCAATTCCTGAATATTTATTATGGAAATAAACATGCAAGCTCTGGTATGAAGAGGTATCCAAAATTATCAGTGGCTGACCTTTGTAGGTCATACTTCCTTCATACCCAGAATTAAAGCCAATTCCTGCTTGTTTCCTTTTACCACCTATTTCCTCCTTCCTTTCTCAATTAAACTGCCAACTCCTAATCTCACCATTTGGCCTTTCACCTCCATGCAAGCTCATGATTCCTGATCTTCTTAATCTAGGATCATTACCATCAATCACTCTTTTAGGCAAGTGAAACCTTTTTTCACAGAAGGATGCCAGAGGCCTACTTTCAGGCTGATAATATTGTTTTAGTTCTGGTGCCAGTTGGGGTTTTTGACTAATCTGTGCCTAGTGGTGTTTTATGCCAATTAGATGCTCCAAGCTGATCATCAGAAATTTGCTTGGGCTGTGATTCCTTCCAGCTTGAGTCATTTACTAGGAGACATGAAGGATTAACTTAATTAAATCAACTAATGCTTTGACAAAGTGTTAGGGGTACTGCCAGGGTTAACGAGGGCTAAGGTTAACGAGGACCAAGTTTCCTTTCCTATGTCTTAATGTCTTTTAGATAGTACCACTTACCAGACTTGCTTCATTGCAGCTCCCCTCACATCCCTTATACTGTCCTTGATATCTGTCTCCATGCCCTGCTCATCTGCTTCTCTAAAATGGATCATTTGTGACTTTTTCTACATCTTCTGCTGAGTATGAGTTTTCCTGCTGGCCTGCTTTGCAGGGCTTCTTCTCATTCATATATTCTGTGAAGCTGGGCATCTACCACAGTGGCCACACAAAAGAAACAAACTTCTCTTTGTTTATCATTAACCTGCTTGACAGTGCTGTGGACATGACACCTTTAGCTAGCCACAAATTCTTACTGTTTTAACCCATGTTCTCTTTGTTCCCTGTTGTCCGCATTGTTTTCATCAGGGCCATTGAACCACCTACCGTGCTACCAGGTCCTGTAAAAACGACAAAAATATGGATATAATGGGAGCCTTAAAAATACCTAAGACTCTTAAGGCATACCAGACTGCTATGTTTGAATGCAACTTTTTTCAGGAACTGTTCCTGGAAAGTTATTTTTTTTCTCTACCACCATGCTGTCCATCTACTGTGCCAAATGACAGCACATCGATGTCAGGAGTCCTGACTCAGGAGCGGGACCGCTGATGTTAATGATACACTGAAAGAATAGAAACCCACTGCACAGAGCACATGCATTTTTTGAATGCTGCTGGAGCTTTGGAAATGTGATGCATTTTTCTGATCATCTCTAGCTAAACATTCTCATTGTTTGTTTTTACAGTTTCTTAGATCGTTTTTAGAAGGCTTTTTTTTCCCCCCTCAGTTTAGATTTTCTTCAGTCCAGTGCATTCAGAATTGTAACAAGGAAATATGAGATTACAGGAGACCTCAGGTCAGATTTATGTATTACACAAAGTTAAAAAAAATCCCTGTCAGCAACTAATTATATAGATTATCTGAATTTTTTTAAGAGTAAAAATGTTAAATAGAAAGCACTATACACTAATGATTTACTAAACTATATTATTTATTCATCTAAAATTTCCCAGCCAGTGGATACTATTTTAGAACAAGACATTTAGCAAAATCTATTGGTATGCTAGACATAATGGCCGGATATTTTTCCTTGGTGTTTTGCATTACCTTTTGGTTTATAGTTGCTAATTTTTTAAAGGTCTTTCAAAACTTTCTTTCAGACAGGGCAAGATCCTAAAAATGTTATGTAACAGCACATTTGGATCTTTGTGCTCTTTCTAAGATGATATATAGAATGGATTTGGAAGGCGGTTAAACAAATGAATTAATGAACTTTATAATACCAGCTATAAAAATGTTACTTCTGATCAGCTTTTTTTGTTTTCAAGGGTTTTGAAATGGTTTCCCTAACAACCTTGATGGATATATATTAAAAATAAGATCCATTATCATATTCTTTTTTAATGTACATCTTGTGTTCTCTGGAAAAAACACTGGACTAACAGCATTAAAGATGGATGCTATTTAAACAGAAAATGGATACACGCCTGGTGAAAGCCACATTGAAAGCCTCCCTGTTGGGAGGCTGCCTTCCTAAAATGCTCCATCCCCAATCTGTCTGAGTAGGTTGAAAGGGTCCTCCCACTCACTCAGATCCTTGCAGAAGTTATCAGCAAAAATGCAGATGAATTCTGATTATGATGAGGTTTCTTTTTTAAACAAAGGTTACATCCACTCTTACAGAGGTGCAACCCATCAAATAAATTTGGTCAAGCTATATATACATTTCTTCTATGATCTTCTGTGGCATCCTATTTCACTGAGGTCACGGAGACATCAGTGCCTGGAAAATTGGCAGTAATCAAAGGTTGTTAAGTGCTTGCCAGCTTCCTTTCAAGCTTAGTCTATCTTTATCATGATGAAGACCTACTTCAGCAGCTACAGACCATTTATTCATAAATGGATAACACCTAAGAAATACACATGATATCATTAAAATATTCATACTGTTGCAGAAACATTTATTCCAAAGAAATCTCTTTTTCTCCAAAGACTGTGCCCAATTAAATGTAAAGTCTTGTCATGCCTCTACAACAAGGCTGCTCTCTGACACGTGAAATACTTTGTTTCCCTGCTCCTCCTCTCTCCTTTAAGCCCTGTCCCCAAGGTTTCTGCTTAGTTTAGATTCTGGAGTATATGCAGGGAAACACACATGATTTTAGAGTTTTAGTTGCACTTGGTGTTGATTCCAGTTTTTCCAGTTGCTCTCACCTGTAGTAGTAGTCTCCTGGCCACAAAAAAGAGTCAGATAAATGGAAAAGGTTTAGGGTAGGTGCTGATTAACTTTTAAGATACAAAGATCTTATTTTCAGGCATGTTGATTAAAGCTCTCTCAGCCATAAAATAATTAACTGAAAAAACTGAAGCAAGTCATCAGTCAGGGCAGATTAATATAGCTCCACTGAAATGATGAATCCACATCAGTTAATACTACCTGTGCACTAGGTTCAGAATATGTTAAGAACTACCTGGTATTCAAAATAATAATTCTGTGAAGAAACTTCACAGTCTTTGAAGAAATGCAATTAAAGCTAAATGCTCCTGGTGAAATATGAGAGGAAGATGTATCTGTCCATCCTACCAAGTTGTTCAGATGTTTGTTAGGGGGAAAAGATACAGTTGTAGGAAGACTTAAAGAAATTCTGAATGTTAAATTAGTCATGAAATACTGTTATCAGTGGAAAGCTTTGGCGACCACCCAAGACAGAATTTGAGAGGTAAGGATGATAATTTATTATTAATAAAACTTTCTGTTGAAGGAGTCCTGTGCTTTAGCAAGTCAAAACCATTTTGTGAATCCGTCATCCCAAATGCTACAGGAGCACAGCTCTGAAGCACTCTGTCCCTAGGGCCACCTTCTACCCACAATAGGAGGATTACAGTTGTCTGTGGTGCAGCTGCATGCTAGCTCTTTTTGTCTCAATTTTTAAAAAAAGAATAATTTGCTTAAGCTGGAAATAGTGAGATAGTTATCTTCACTATTAATGTGTACTATCACTTTTTCCTGTGTAGCTCTGGTTATACTAACTATTTGAAAGATCAGCCCATGAAGTGAAAACAACCACTCTTCTCCATCTACTTCTTTCCCCTGGTCACATATACAAATATTTATATATACATGTGTGTGTGGGCACGCATGTTTCTATGCTGCACTATAGAAAATTCTTATTAAACTTTCCTCAAGATATGGACCTTCATTTAACCTTTATATTTCCAGACTGATGAACAGTTGCTCACTCTTGACCCACAACAAACTCCAATATATTTTTCTTATATTCTGCCTATAAAACCTGAAAACATTATGTAGATCATATTTTTTTCCCCAGAACATCCTAGTATTAGTTATGTGGCTTGTTTTCTGACAAGGACTGCTAGAGCTTACAATTAGTGTCCAGCTACAAGTAAGGGGAGGATTTCCTTTGGGTATGCAATATTACTCAAAGAGGGTTTTAAAAGGCATAGAAGTTCTTTGCCCCAACAGCATCAGACATTTCAAAATAAGACCACCGAGATGCAGTTAGACACTGAACGGTATAACCTTACCAATCTGTGCATAACATAAACCGCTTAGCCAGTTTAGCAGTTCTCCCCTGCCTCTCTATTTTGGGAATACAAGTGCTGCTTCCAGGACTTTGACAGTTTGGGGCCAGTTACAATCAGCAGCTTGAGGGCTGCATTTACATTTTAGGCAGCCATTTTCTTCTTTTTCCAAACCTCCTTTGCTCATGTTCAGGGTGCAAATAAATGATGCTGCAAGCACTACACCTGGGAAGGCTGACAGTCTGCAGTGGCTACTCTGGTTCTGTGTACTGATAGCTAAACAAATCTGAAATATCCTCATACAGCCTTACTGCTTCTGGTCCTGAGTGCACCACATCTTCAAACTAAATTTAAACAATACCCAAACAAGCTCACTTATTTTAAAATAATGAAATGAGAAGTCTAACTCTACAGACACATTTCTTTCAGACTATTTGAAAGATCTCTTCATTAACTTGCATCAGTTGCTTGGTGTATGGATGCATTTAATGCTATTCCAAGTGCATGCATCCTGAATGCTACAGGATCTCATTCCCCTCCTACAAAGTTCCTATCACCTACAACTTTGGGTCTTAATCTACAACTGCAAGGTGGTGCCATAAAATAGCACAGTTATTGATACTAGAACCATCCTCTGGATGCAATCAATGCTCTTTGTGCATAAACACAGCTTAAGGAGCAATAAACAAAACACAGTCATTCTGCTCCCTCAAAACAGGGTAGATTGCACATCAGTATGTTTGTTAGTCAGCCACCCCTCCAGCAATCAGAATAAGCAACTTAATTACATGATATTTCTGGAACCTGAAAGCACTGTTACAAGCCACCTCTTAGAGGATGTGATCTATCTGCATTTATGGTGCTTTCATCTGTAAATTCATCTTTCAAGTAAAAGCAAACCACATACTTGATATAAATTTATACTTGCTCTTACCTTGAAAAATCCTAAAACTATCCATTACGTTCCACACATCAGTATTAACTGATTTCCGCTGAGAAGAAACATAGGCCCTGCAAACAAGTTTTAGAGGCCTCTCGTGCCAACAGCTCGATGGGTCTGAGGGACACCACAGGCCATAATGATCACCAGTGTGACAGAAGTCTGTCTTATCCTGAATTGTGCCTGTGCCTACAGTACTAAAATCCTAAAAAACTTTAAAACTTTTTGGTACTTCTTGTTTCCTCTGTCATGAGATCTGCAATACCATTCACTTGCTAACTCTGGAAAGTTCATGCGATTTTCATCACGGATTTCAAAACTCTGAAACCACCCAACTAGTTTCACGTCAAATTTTCTCTCCACTCCTATCTGTCAAGAGCACCGCAAGATCTTTTAAGCTGCACTGCAGGGAGTCAACACGCTTTTAACGTGATGGCAGTGTACCAATGCTAATTTGACTAACCTAGTTCAGCATGCAGTATCTAATTATTTCCTACTCTCCTGATGTTCTTTTTTCCCAGTCTATTTTCAATCTAATTTATACTTTGGTAAGGATTCTACCTTTAGAAAAGACAGCTAGTCCACAAGCCTTCCATTATGCTGCAGCTGACGCTGTTATATTTGTCACACACAAAAAAAATCTCACCTTGTGTGACAATGGGATTTGAATCACAATTGCTGAACATATGTATAGAAATTTGATTGCTTTACTTTTTTTTTTTTTTTTCTTTCTGAAAGGGGGGGGAAATGTGACAGCAAAACTTTACAGTTTATTTCATGCTTCGCTACAGTGTAATTTTAGACCCTAAGATTTCTACCATTCCTATTTTGGTAATGAATGGAATGTAAAAGGGAGGTATTTAAAATTAATTGCAGCAGTTCTGAGGGTTAAACCTGCTTAACCCAACCTTTTATTAAGAGAACGTCAACAGAGCATATATCTTGTCTAGAGAGTGCTGGCACGTCATTATTCTTCTACCAGCATGTTTAGTTCTAAAACCTGGGATTTCTTCAGGTTGCTGTAGCCATCATGCACATCATATACCCACCCCAAATTACAGTATCTGTTCCAAGCTACTCACTACAGCAGGATTTGACCTGAGAAACTCTAGAGTTTTCTTTTACTTTATTAACTTGGAGTACATTTAAACAGTTTTTAAACAAAGTTTTTCCCTCGACCAGCAAGGGAATTTTCAGCCTGAAGTTCTCAGCAGCATCCGGTGAGGCTCTTGGCCAAGTTCTTCAGATACTGTACATCCACAAGGACAGCCTGCTGGCTCTTGCTGTGGCATTTTCTTAATCCTCAGAACACATTTCCTGGATCTAGGAAATTTAATTCCTGACTCCTTTGACCCAGATGCTGGCGAAAATGTAGTCTGCAGTCTGTATGTAATTCATTTTTTTTTTTTCTTTCTAGGAACTGGCCTTGCTGTTAAATTTTTCTAAAACAGTCATATTAATATGTTCAAAAATCCACTGTTGAGTTTCAGATAAGGGATCACATCTGTTCATGAAAATCTTCTTCTCGGCTGGGTTGCAATCTATGCAGCTGCTGCTTACTGGATGGAACAAAGTTTTGTCCTACAGGAATGAAAAAAAATAGAATTAAGTAGCAAATGCCAAGTCACTGGAAGTGTTCTCATTTACAGAACATAGATTAACACAGACCTATCTGAAATGATTTTGTGATCTCTGTGCACTAATACTGTGTAATAACCACAGCTATTATTAGGAAGCTGTAGAGAATGGAGTGTTTTTTTCTTTTGGGTTATTATCCTTCGTGAAATTGGGGATTCAACAATGAGAAGACATCTTCTGGTCTTTAACTAATGACCACATAAAATAGGTCCACCAGGACCCCCGGGTCCCTTTCCCCTATGCCGCTCTCCAACAGGTCAGTCCCCAACTTGTACTGGTACATCCTTTGTTCTTGCCCAGGTGCAAGACTCTACACTTGCCCTTGTTACATTTCATTAAATTTCTCCCTGCCCAACTCTCCAGCCTGTCTAGGTCTTGCTGAATGGCAGCACAGCCTTCTGGTGTGTCATCAGCAAACTTGCTGACAGTGCACTCTATTCCCTCCTCCAAATTGCCGATGAATATATTGAATAGTACAGGGCCCAGTACCAACCCTTCGGGGACTTCACTAGATACAGGCCTCCAGCTAGACTCTGCCTCATTGACCACAACTCTCTGGCTTCTTTCCTGTAGCCAGTTCACAATCCACCTCACTACCCGATTGTCCAGACCACACTTCCTCAGATTAGCTGCAAGGATGCTGTGGGAGACTGTGTCAAATGCTTTACTGAAATCAAGGTAGACCACATCCACTGCTTTACCATCATCTATCCACCTGGTTATGTCCTCATAAAAGGCTATCAGGTTGGTCAAGCATGACTTCCCCTTGGTGAAGCCATGTTGGCTGCTCCTAATAACCCTCTTGTCCTTGATATGCCTAGAGATAGCGCCAAGGATAAGTTGTTCCATCACCTCTCCAGGGATGGAGGTGGCTAGTCTATAGTTACCCTGGTCCTCCTTCTTGCCCTTTTTGAAGATTGGAGTGACATTTGCTTTCCTCCAGTCCCTAGGCACCTTTCCTGTTCCCCATGACTTACCAAAGATGATGGAGAGTGGCCTAGCAATGACTTCTGCCAGCTCCATCAGCACTTGTGGGTGTATCTCATCAGGGCCCATGGATTTATGGATGTCCAGATTGCTTAATTGGTCCCTAACCCAGTCCTCTTCAACCAGGGCAAACTCCTCCTTTATCCTGACTTCCTCTGGTGTCTCAGGGGTCTGGGGCTCCTCAGGACAGCCTCTAGACAGAGGCAAAGAAGGCATTCAGTAACTCCGCCTCCTCTGTGTTCTCTGTCACCAGGGTACCTGCCTCATTCAACAGTGGGCCTACATTGCCTCTAGTGTTAGTTTTATTGGCAATATATTTGAAGAAGCCCTTTCTGTTGTCCTTGACCTCTCTTGCAAGGTTTAATTCCAAGGAGGCCTTAGCTTTTCTAGTTGCCTCCCTACATCCTCTGACTATAGTTTTATAATCATCCGAAGTGGCCAGCCCCTCCCTCCATGATTAACAGACCTTCTTCTTCCACCTGAGTTTGCCCAGAAGCTCCCTGTTTAACCATGCAGGTCTCCTGGCTCCCTTTCTTGACTTCCTACCTGTTGGGATGCTCTGATCTTGAGCTTGAAAGAAGTGGTCCTTGAATGCTAACCAACTATTTTGGGTCCCTTTACCTTCTAGTACCCTGTCCCATGGGATTTCCCCTAGCAATTGCTTAAGAAGGCCAAAGTTGGCCCTACTGAAGTCTAGGGTTGTGATTCTGCTTGGTATTCTGTTCCTGCCACATGAGATCCTGAACTCCACCATCTCATGGTCGATGCAACCAAGGCTGCCCTCAACCTTCACTGCTTCAACCAGACCCTCCTTGTTAGTGAGGTTGTAAGATTGTAACTCAGAGGGATGCCACCACAGCTGACAAGTCTGAATTAAATGGGTGGAGGCTTTTCCATCATGCTACATTTTGATCTATGAGGTGAACAGGTAGGATACTTCAGCTTGCCAGAAGGGGCTAACTGTACCAGGTACAAAGGGCTGTCATGTCCCTGCTAGGAGATGGGCCTGCAAGAACTCCCAAGCATCCTATGGGTTGGTGCAGGCACCCATTTGCACCCTGCCAGCTTCTCCTGTCCTTCTGTGAGAAACTGGTGGAATGACACTGCCCAAAATCAGGACACAGGGACTGTGCCACAGCCACCTCACCTGCTCTGGGGCTTTGGAGGAAGGTGGCATCTGGTTTGCCTTGTGTTATAGCTGGGCATGAGGGTCAGACAAGCTATTAGGAAGTGGAAGTTGGAATACTAGAAGCTTTAATAGGATAGCTGGTATAAGGAAAAAGGAAACGGCCTCAGTACAAAAAGTGTGCTATGAAAAACACTCCAGCCTTAATGAAGAGAGCTGGCAGTCTTTCTTCTCATAGAAATATCCAGGGGATGCAATTTTTGAGTGAAGTATTGTTGGTGCTTTCTTTTATAAACTCTTATTATTAGGAGACAAGAGCATCTTTTTAGAACAGGGACACAGTTACCACTCTGGAAAAACTTCTGGCTGACATAGCTATATATAAAGACCTGTTAATTTATCATCTCAAGCTTGTGCTGACCTAAGGTCAAAGCCTGCTGCTCTTTTGGATTTCAATGGAAACAGGCTCAAGACTTTAAGGGGTAACAGTTGTGTGCATTCCAAAGAAGAACTTTCCAAGAGAAATATATAAATACCTCTTTACACCAATATTAAAAAACACAAGATGTCTTCTAACATCTGAAAACAGCAGAGTGACTTTTTTTTTCCTGCATGAAGGCAAGCCTGAAGAAAGAAGAAACTTTTCTGTAAGATAATGAGCCTCGACAGTTCAGGGGGTTGGTAATGAGACACAGAGCCTTTCATTTCTTCTAGGTGACTACTATAACTATGGCCAAGGTCAACAGCAACTGGAAGTCATTATCAGCTGGTGGCTGCAGTAGTTTATCTGAAATTAGTTGGTAGCCCCAGTGCAGTTTCAGCAGGACAGATGTCTGTATGATAAAAGCCACTATCACAATGACATATCTTTGGTTGTCTGAGGAAATAATCTATGCACCTACTGTGTGAAGACTGAGCTATCCCTGAAGCTGTCAGAAGAATATGAACAAACCATGCTGCTCTGGGCACAGTTTTTGACTTTGTCAGTCTAGCACCTATGCTAATCACTAAGCTCAGGGTAGAATTATCGTATAATTAAATTGATTTTGCACAATTGTTTCTTTTTAAAGACCTCCTAAATCAGCCCTCTCTTGGATACTTGTGCTCTACAAATAGTACTAATGGGACTAGGGCACATAAATTGAATAATACTTTTTCAGAACCAATGTATTGCAGAATGATATTCCATTGAAAACCAGAGATGTATTCCTTCACTGGAAGGAATGGAAATTTGAAGGCACACTTGATCTTTGGCTCTGGCACGCTTAGGAATCTCAAATAGAGTCAAGGAAATGGCTTTAACTTGGGAAGCCATTATTCTCCCAAATCTCTAATAATTTCAGGTTATTTATCTATATAATTTCTCACATTGCTCTCATCATTGATCGAAGCCTCATTATGGTGTCAACATTTTTTTCCCTGGTATTAACGTTCTTTCTTCTAGTTCAAACTCACAGCAGTATTTACAGTATTACTTGGATTCTTTCTACTCCATTGCTTCTTACAGGGTTTTCTTAAAGGTATACTTGGCAGTAGAACAGTATTTTGGATTGGACCTAAAAAAAATTGATTACTTAATATCACAGGCTTGCTAGACTTTCAAATAGTTGCTCAGGTGTAGTTTAAGCAGTATGGGAGTAAGAATAGTTTTTTGACACATGTTCGTTAGTGGTAGTTTTGGTTTTGTTAATCTGAAATGAATACAGTTTGCACACTGCAATGACAAAGTGCAGGTGATGGGGATAAGCTAGAATTTTTTTCAGAAGAGCACTCCTTACTCAAAGTAAAATATTCATGTATTCTACTTGCCACTAAAATATTTAAGCTGTTTTTCTTTGCCAGTATCCAAATACAGGTTGTTAGGGTTTCTGTGTTATAAGAATATGGAATCTTAAAACAGTGCCTGGCTTCAAACTGTACTTGCAGCACTTTGTAATCACTTCACAGCTCTAACTTCTTCTTCCTAGGGCTCAAGGGTGAAAATGATCATGAGAAGAGAGACATCCTTAAAAGAATAAAAACCTCTTATCTTCTGGTTTTATAGGAACAGTATGACAGCATGGTAAGAAATGCTTCATATTAAGCACCTCATAAGACTCTAACAAACAAGGTAATTTTTCCTAAAACGCGGGAAGAATTAATGGCAGAATGGATACGTGACCCTTATGAAGCTAAAGCGTCTGTAAGTGGTGCAGAGAACAGAAGAGAGTTGCTGACTTACTCTCTGTTTTTTAAAAGGAGGCACTTTTTCCTTAACCAGACTACTACTCTTACTTATTTAGGGTGGAATTTTAGTAGCGTACCATCCTCTAGGTAATGGGCTCTACTACAGATGCAGTTAAACCATTACAACATCCCTTTCTTCTACGGCTTTTTTTGGGGGAGGGAGAACATTATAAATCCTATTGCCAAGATGCGTTGAAAACTAGGTAAGGATTATAACATTAAGATTTTGAAGGTATAGCTGTAGCATCAAAAATCTCTAATGTAAATCTGCCCCATATCTGAGGAAATAGACTATGTGAGACAATAAAAAATTACTTACTGTGTAGCCAAACTGAAACTAAGCCTAACGAAAACCATGTATACATAATTCTATTATTCTAATGCAGTTTCTTAATTTGAAGGTTTATGCAAACTAATCAGCTTGCTGTCAGGTTGGTATTACAGTTAAGACTCTGCCAGTACTTCCATCATAACAAAATTTTGTGGTGTTTCTCGCTGAGATAGAAATGCCTGCCTTGCATTGACAATTTTTATATGAGCCCTGTCAGCCTTCTGGAAATTAAAAATGAAGCTGTGCAGAGAATTTAATAGAATTCATACAGTATATTTTTTCAAATGTCATTTTTTTTAGTTATCTGCTGTATTCTGTCCTCATCAAGTGTGATGAGCCTTACAGAGGGCAGCTCCAGACCTGCATTTTGTCTTATGAACCAGCTACATTAAGCTCCAATGAAGTGCTAAAGGTATGAAAGCTTCTTTCTTGCAGCTTGGGTAGGCAAAAAGATAAATTGGAAGGGTTTTGAAGCAAGAAGGTATTATTATGGCACTATAAAGCCAGATATGCAGCAATAGAGTCATGACAATTTATATCTTCTAAATATCTGTCCCATACATTCTAACTTTATTACCGGTAATACCTCAGTTTCAAAGGGATTACACTTCTGGAAAATCTTGTTGCGAATCTCCAATTGCAACATAAATAGGGTAAAAAGGCACAGGCTAATAAGTAGGCACTCAGAAAAAGGGTCAGAACAAACCTATTTTTAATGGTTCTGTATTAGTTTTCTACTCTATGTAATTTCAAACTAGAAAGAAGCATTGAGGTTTATCTGGCAAAGACAAATTCCCGGCACTTTGGCCTCAGGTTAAGCAAGGTGGTGGGCAAAGCACAATGGTCAAAGAAAAGTGAAAGATATCTGAGAGGAATCCTCAGTGCTTCAGAGAAATATATGTCCTTATCCTGCACGGAATACAGGGTTTAGTAGTGAAATCTTTAATCAAAGCAACTTGCTGATTGACCATTTAAAAAAACCAAACAACAACAATGCAGTAGCACTACCAGGACTTTTTACCCTCCATGAGGCTCTGACAGTCTCTAGCTTGACCTCCTGTTTCCAGTGATTTATAAAAACGGGCTGAATCTTAGCAGATCAAAGTAGTGCCTGAGCTGCTTATCTCTAGTTTATAAACTTCTGCCTTCCTTGGGCTCACAGCAGTGTTTCTAATGTTGCACTGGTCTTAGGGGTTTTTTTTTAGGGGGATATTTCTGCCACTTGTAATCTTTAAAATGTAGTAAAATAATAACATTAAGCTCATGAGCAGCATTTCTTGCTGCTGTCACACTGGATGAAAATATTTCCAACAGTGCCTCTGTTACAATGACACAAGCATCTTGAAGTGCCAGAATGGTAAAACACCTTTCAGGGAACAGATCCAACACAGACACCCTCTGAGCTGGATAAGATCCATTTTCATTTAAATTTGACCTAAATAGCTGAACACTGAAAAAGACCATACTCTAGAGAGATTACAACAAAATTAAATTGGAATACGATGGGGTGGATTTTAAAATAAAACTTCTCTGATGGGAAAACACAAGCCTGTGCTAAACTGAATATAGGCTCAAGACAATCTGAACCTCTGAGATGCCCCACAGTGACTCCAACCTTCCTATAGCTCCAGTGCTGGTTTCCCTTCATCCCATGACAGTCATACAGCGTGACGGGGCTACTGTGCGAAATGGCGTCGAAGCAGAATTTCCTGGTGTGAAGTGGCTCCCCAGGGCGGATGTCTTCTCTCCAACCAAAGGTAAAGAGCTAGAAAAACAATCAGGCAATATAATGATATATTACTAGTTAAAAACCTTTTAAAACCACACACAAAGCCTGATGCATGTTCCCTTACTCCGCACATCCCAGTTGCTGGTTAAATGAGATTCTGCCTGTGTAAGATTCAGTGATGCCAGTTGCCTTAATTAAGGTGCATCAGTGGCGATGTGGAAAATACCCCAGGAAGGCATAGTTCCTACAGCAGGGAAGAAAAAATCTCTGGCGACTCAAGTACTGTGGAGAGGAGAGGGGATATGCTGTACTAAAGCCTTTAGTTACCTCAGTTAAAGCAACACCTGTATGCACTAGGACTACAGCTACCTTAGACTCAGAAATCCTCTGCTAGTGATGTTCTTCTAGCTCTTATCTGGGTCTGAAGCTAGCTAGAGAGAGCTTCCCATGGGACATCTTTCCCATGTTTAATGAACAGTTTCCTTCTGTTTATATGCAACGCTGTTGTCATACTCTCTCTCAACTGTCTTTTTTTTCCCCCAAACAACACACATTAAATGATCTTCACCTTTTTACTGTGAAACCTGTGAGATACAGGCAGCTTGTTAAAACCCTTTCTCTTGCTGTCTGAGAGGAATTGTGGAGGCATAGAGTTAATAGAGGAATCCTTCTCAATTAGACAGCAGCTGTCTGAAATAATGCTGTGACACTGCAGTCTTTCAATCACCAGATGAAGGTGACAGGTCTGACAGTCCCAAATTTAAAGATGCAGAGCGCATTTTCCTTTCCCATGGAGCAATCCTTGCAGAAAACAGGTTGCAGGCTGTAAATTACTACCTAGAAGCTCTGCTGAGAGCTGTGAGGTTTTTGTTTTTCCTTTTTTAAAAATTTTTATTGGTGCCAGCTCTATTTGGCTTTCTGCATGACTTCTGATTTTCCATAGCATAAACTGAAACATAACATTGAGAAACTGAAGCTCTTTTTAAATGAGTAAACTTTGCTAGTGGGAACTGTTTAGCTGTGATGGTTCATGTGGAACTTCACTCAAGTTCGTTATCCAGAGAAGCAGCTCCCCATACTGTGCTCTGGCTGCCTCCAGCACTGCAGCTAGCTCATCGCAGGGTGCTTTCAGTCCTTATCCAGCACCCTGCTCACCGCAGTGTGTATATCCCCTGACAGAACCAGTATCTGCAAGTCCAAGCTCAAGTGGCCTGTGGGTCTGATCCTGAATATTTCTGTTGTGGTCCCCAGGTTTTGACCCTTTAAAAAATGTTGCATCCTCAGTGCTGTACCATCCCCCAGATACCACATTTGAGAGGTGTTACTGTTTCCCTTGGCCTGCAGGCACAACATACAGGCATATATCTGAATATTTGCCTTTTTTGCTGTGTGTCTTATTATAGGCCCTTGTTCTCTCTGTTAGCTGCTGTCGCTCCCTATTTACTTCTGTATTATTGGTTTTCTAGACAGCATTTTCTTAATCTGCCCGTGTCCTGCTTATGTCTTTCTTTTTCCAGAGTATGCTTTACATTTATCTGCAGTAAAATGCAGCAGACAGCTTTAACTTCATTTTCAAAGCAATTTCTTCTTTTCAAAAGATTAAGTATTTTTCTGCTTTTCTTCATGTTTCTTGGAAATAGCATCATGGACTCCCCTACAAAGATAATATAATTTCACAAGCAAAGACAGAAGTAAAATTTGGTACAGGAAAAAGCTGTGCTGATGTTTCTCTAGAAAAAAAGAAGACTGAGATACTTTTCCTTTAAGGAAAAAGCAACAAAAGCCTTTTTCTTTCTCTTACCCTTTACCTTTCTACAGCCAAGTAATAAACCTAGAGTTCAAAGTGATGAATAACAGATATCTAGAGGAATGGTGTGGAACAGTGGTTCTGCGTTATTCTCACTCTCATTGCTACTAGAAGAGAGAGCTCCTCTTGCAAGACCTTCCTCATCTTTCTCAGCGGGTGGCTCTCCAAACTTCTCATTCTGTGCATGACTGGTGAGCTGAGGGGCCAATTCCTGCTGCTCTCTGGGCCTCGGCCCAAGGATTACTACCCCACTGAATGTATTGGTATACCTGAAAGAGCTCAAGCTAGCCTTTAAATCAGAACATACTGATCCAAGCTGTCCCTTTACCCTTTCCACTCCTGTGTGATTTCTGAAGTCCACCAAGACGTGGTAACAGATGGGGAGCTTTTATTCCCTTCCACTGAAAGCCAGGATCTGTGTAATGCTAGATCTCAATGTTTAGACTAGCACAGATTCTTCTTCCTCCTTCTTAGCCTCTTGTTTTGTAAAACAGTTTCACTTTTAAATTGGCAAGTACATCTTCTCCCCAGTGATACTATTATAAAATTGACCTTGTTAGGGGCAGGAACTCAGTTTTAGGACTAGAAGAGAAGAGAAATTGATCAGAAAAAAAGGTTATACTTCTCTCTACACCCAATTAATATTAAGATCTTGTAATTACAGACAACATTTGAAGGCCTACAGTCCTCCCAATGCCATAATACTAAGCTATACTCTTTATTATACAGCAAATTTTTCTCTAGTTAACACTAAATCTAGCCAATATAAAAATCCTACCTCCACTGCATACTGTGCAACAATGCTACATGTTATTAGCCAAAGTCCCGAGTACACAATGCTTTGCTTTTCAACCACCTGTCACTTTGGATTTTGTTGTTCTGTTTTACCTGAGCTGTTAGGAGCCACCTGCATTGGATTTTATGAGAAATGGATGAACCCTTTTGCACCCCTTCATTCATTCCTGTCTGCGTGTTGATTTGGAACAAGGCTGCACCTAAATTTCCAGACACATTATTAACAAACAGCAGGCTCGTTCTTCACCTGCAGCCCACAAGGCTGCTGTTCACTGCTCCCTGCCAGACCCAAGAAACCTTCTGTCCTGGCTCAGCAGATGCTCATTCTCCTCCTCTGACTTCTCTCATACCACAGACTCTGTAAAACACAGTCCCATCCTCTGCATTTGCAACCAAGCAACCCCTCAGCCCTCATGCTTCAGCTTTTTATGCAGCCTAGCCCTGTCATGCAGTAGCTGGGGAAAATGCAGCTTTCCAGCTTCATTTATAATTGGCACAGGGCCTGAAGAATGATTGCCTGATACAGCCATTGGCCTGGGATCATCTATAGGACAAAGACTCTTTTGATACCATTAATGCTTTCCAGCCTGACAACATTGCTCAATTACTCGCTGCCTGGCTGTGGTCCATCAGCCGGTGTTGTGCTTTGCTTGTGCCATTAGACTTGAGCGGACAACATGTGCCCCGCACAAAGATGAAATGCCACATCGCAGAACTGGGCTCTGACTTGAACTATCCCTTCAAGCAGAGAAAACAGAGCTGGGCAGGCTGCACAACTACTTGCTGGGCTGTGTTTGAGATGATGCCTGTCCATCTACTCCCTGGCCAGGCTGGGGGACTTGAGAAGAGAGAGTGATGCCTGTCATTTTCCTTTGCTGCTGTTTATCGGTCCAATGGAACCTTAGTTTCCTCTGAAGCTAGAAGTGAGCTCTGGGAAGACAAAGGTGGAAGAATGCTGCACCATGCCATCCTCCTGCCCCTCTCCTTCCTGTTTACTAATTTTGTGGAAGTTTCCAGAAACTGCAGCAACATTCATCCTAGCTTCCCACCCTTCTCCTGTTCACCAGAAAGCCTGCAAGTGCCCCACAAACTTTTCGTCTGCTGCTTGCCTGCTGTGGCTTGTACAGCTCTGGGGTAGAAAGTCTCCTTCTTCCCCTCAGTGCTGCTAAATGGCTGTGCCCCCCAGCATAGCTACTGAGACTGTCAGCTTTTAATCAAGTGGCACAGAGGATTGTATCTCTGTCCATGGGCAGTGGCAGCACTGATGCCTACTGACTGGTCACATCAAGCTACTCTATGTTGCCACTGAACTCCCTGTAAATTTATACCAGAAGTTACAAGACCAGCTCAGTGTCAATCCCCGGTATTTGAAATATGATAATAAAATGCTTGATCTTTTAATTAATACTGCTAGCATCTACTGGCGTATGTAGAATCATGTAGGCAACAAACTCAGGAATATGTGAGCAATAAAGAGAAGCTCTCTGAGGGTTGGTCAGGTGTTCGGCAGTTCTTCCCAAACACTCTTAAACAAAGCTATTCTTCACAGCTTACTGTGGTGCAAATGGAATATCACATCCCTTCTCCTCGGGAGATGTTTCATTAGACTGCAGTCTTACAGGCACTGCAGGTAATGTTTCTGGCTGGGCAGCCTTTGGGATTAAGGAGAGTTGTTGAGAAAATTCCATCAAAATATACCAACCTCAGACACACTTTTGTGGGATTTTTTTTTACTTCTATGGACTGTGACCAACATAGTAACAGGTTTTGCTTGCCAGGTTGGAAGTGGAGAATTTGGCCTGTAGGTTCCCGGGGAGCTACAGGACATGGTGGCATTGGCTATGGCTGGAGAAGTGAAAGTCCAGGTGCTAACACAGTGCGCATGGTCCCTCTACTGTGAGCTGAGGGAAACTTCAGGAAAGAGAGGGAAAAGGACACTCTCTTGTTTCTGAAAAAAAATCCCACAAAAAAAAAAAAAAAGAAAAAAAGCCCTGCATCACTAAAATGTTTTGACCTTCCAATGAAACATTTTCAGAATTTCTTTTCTAGAGGAAAATTGAAAGTATTCCTCTGGATGAAATATTTTGCGCATTCTATCCCATGTCCTATGGGACAGAAATTCTGAGTTTCAGCCAGGTCTACTACCTCAATACTGTAATTCGTTCCTTTCTTTATCAGCTGGTATCTTTAAAATCTGTACTTTGCACAAACGCACTCTTGAAATCTATCAGCTGGATCAATGTGTCTCATAAGAGGAGTCTGAAATACATGAGTAAATTTGGTTTTCTTTGTTTCTAAACTAATCCAGAAACCAGCAGGATGTTAACACTAGTGAATTTATGCAAATAAAAAGTTTGCCCGCAGTACAGTAATACCAGGTCCTTATCTGGTAAGGTAAGAGAGAAAATAATCTGAAAGTGGAACTACATTTATTTATTATAATAAATTCCATTATATAAATTATATCTGTAAATAAATTATAATTTTGTTTGTTAGCCTAATTATCTTATTAAGATTCTTTAACATTTCTTGCATGATTTTTAGGATTCTCATTGACAGATGGATAAGCTATCAGTAACTGTGTTCCTACCAGTGGGAATGACAGCCTTCGAATGCAGTGCTGTCTCCTGGGGAAAAAAAAAACAAACCAAATTGACAACAAGCCCCAAGAAGCTAATGGTGGCCAAAGCAAAGGGGTTGTGAGAGCAGTGCAGAGCCGCTGCTGCCAGCAGGGCTGCCAGGCTTAGCCCTGCCCTGTGCGACCCACCCACCGAGCAGCGCCTGATGCCGCGCACCCTCGGCCACCCTGGAAAACACCAGCCTGTCCAGCAAGCTGGGTGAAGTGGCTTGGCTTGAGTCCTGGAAAACCTTTCTCACTACAACTGCATGGCTCTGGTGGGAGAAGTGTTTCCAGTAGGGTTTTCCACGCGATCCTGCAGTGAGAAGGTATGAGCTGCTGTCCCTGGAGCGCTCATCAAGCACAGACCTGCTGGAGGCTTCCTAGTTCTGGTTCTGTGATCTGAGGAGCTGGTTGGTTGAACTCCTTTTGGGCTAGCTTAACCCTATTGATTTTACCAAAGTCACTTTTCATCATTAGCATAGAATGAGACCTCTACATTGAGTCTGATTCCAAATGTCCCAGTGCACCGGAGTACACTGAAACACAGATTGCTCCCCATCCTTCTCTCTTTGCATCCCTTCCCCTGCCTTACAAGAACTTAGTCCTTCAAAGGATATTTCAATTCTCCCTTTTCTCTGCTTTCCCTGCTTTTTTTTCCCTTCTCTCACCTTTTCATCTAGTTTTCTCCCCTCCTTTCTCTCATCTCTGTCTATCTCAGGACTCCTCCCCTTCTTGAGGAGGGTTTGCAGCTCTCCAAGTCTGCAGATTTTAAAGCCAGATAGCATTGTGGTGATCTATGCTGGATCACACAACTTCCTTCAATTAATTGTTTGAATTACTGGATGTCTTCCATAAACAAAACAGGATTATAGTTATCTAGTTTCAGCATCCTATCACTGTGCTATGTCTTTGGCAGCTGTGTAAAGAAGTCTTCTTTCAGCAACTTTCTTTTTCCCATGTTGGCACTTACCTAAATTGTGATGACCCTTGAGCTTCTCCATTTCATTCACTTGCACCTCTCCCCCTGCATTTCTCAGTATCCTTACAGAATGATTTCTTGACCTCAGCACTTCAAATACCCTTCAGAACTCCTCTCTCCTGAGCTTTTAAGCTTTTACAAAGTGCCATGTGTGACTGCCAGGTGAGTTTTTCTCCCCAGCATTGGGAGTTTTTTCTAGTCTGGGACCTTCCCCTGTGAAATGCACATTCACTACAATTGCTAATAAACTGTTAGGTTGTACTTTTCATCTGGATTCTCTTTGCCCACATTGGCCAGACCCACTGCCTGTGGGTCATGATCCCTTTCCCACAGCACTCACAGCCACAATGAATACAAATCAGAGCTCTTTTCCTCCGTACTCCTGAGAGCTAATATTTTTTTACCTAGCCAACCAAGATAAAAGCTTTTTTTGAGTCTCTATCATCCCTTGTCTTTGTGAAACCCTCTCTAGCTTTTACCCATTTATCTTGCTTATGTCTCATATTAATTTAAAATACAACTGCTTACTGAGGTGAAAGCATAGAAGCAGAAAACCACTAGAGCTTTACAAGCCCAGGTACTATATTTAAAATATTTTCAGGTAACTGAACTGAAATAAGCATGTTTTCATGACACAGTAGGGGAGAACAGGGCACCAGAAAGCTCTTTGGACGTTGCAATTCCTTTTGAAAATGAAGATGAATATACAGCCCAGGTGGTGGTTGGAATTTCCAAGGTTATGTTAAAGATTGCTTTGTAAAAGCCATTAAGGTCAGCAATCATTCACAAATAATTTCTATACCCTGCTTTGCCTTAGGAAAAGGAGAAGCCCTCAGAGAATTTTTTAGAAACTGGAAAAGAGAAGCAACAATTGCACCCTCTTTCAGCTGTTAAAATACCTGTTCGTGTGACCATGTCCTTTCTGAGCCATCCTTCACACAGATGTCTAGTCTCAGCTCAGTCCCTGTGGCTCCGTGTTTACTGTCCACACAGAGGTTGGCTGCCACATTTCGAATCTGCAAAACCAAGCACCAACACTTCACATTAAGCCAGGTTATGGAATAGAGCTTCCAGTAGAGTTTAGGAGTTCAGCTCTGAAGGGCTTTAGACTGATCATTAGTTACATAAAACTGGTGGGAATTACTTTTTACAGGGTAGAGAGCAACGTCCTGTAACAAACTACTCTTTTTGGGAGCAGCTTTAGAAGCAGCCAAGTTTGAAATATTCTGCTTAACAAATGAAATGTAGGTCTGTATGAAATATTTTCCTGCAAAGAAACCAAGAGAAAAATAGTATTGAGAAGTTCAAAATTTGGTCTGACTGCTTCTTCTCTCCTACCAGAGCAAGACAGATCAACCATATTACGAGGAAATTATTTCCGTCTGAGTCCCTCACTGGCTTTGGAGCAATATTTCTTAAAAACACACGCATGTCCTGTTCCAATGCTTGTTCTCACTTTGACACAATAACGCCGTTGTAGATAAGGTCACACACCAGTGCATAAAATTAAAAAGTACTTAAATCTGTACTGAAACCATGCTTACCCAAGGAGGTTCCTTGTGCTGCCTGTGTGCCTTCTGTAAACACTCTGCAGTGTAACTTATTCTTAAAAGGAAAATCTTGGTTTTGAGACTGCAGTAAGTGAGTAACAATTGGATCTGTGACTAGTCATACCAGTTGTGTACCACTGCTGCCACATATATTTTTTTGAAACACTGGGTTGAAACAGGTAGGTTGTCCACTGCAACCAGAAAGAGTAGAATCTCAAACTTATTTGGCAAATACATGCACATTTCTCCTTGAGCACCTTAGCTGGGCTACTTAAAAATCCTTTAGACAACTCCACAATGAAGAAGATTTCTTAAAAAAAACCTACCTTGTCAATGAGATATATAGAAACTGAGCAAAGTGGATGTCCGTATGTGGAGACATGCACAAATTCTATGTATAATATATAGAGAGCAGGTGCATATTTTGACATTCTGGCCACTGTTTTGATCCTTATTTTTTTTAAAAAAAGCTAGATGCCAAATGGAGATATAGTTGAGTTGACATTTGTATTTTTCCATGGAAAATATTTGAGAAGCCACAGTTGTTTCCGTATTTAGACAAATGTAAACATCACTACTGCATACCTCATATACATCCAAATGATGGAAAACTTCTCATTATAGCACAAACACTGCAAGGAGGAACCTGCAATGCAAGCTTGCAAGACACATGGGAGAGCTACTCTGCTCTTTTTCTGATTCTGGAGGACTGGAATCGAGTCTATTCGCCATCATCTAAGAAGGACTTAGACACATGGGAAAGCAAGAGGAAGTGGAGAAAATGTAAAAATGGTCACCTTCAGGAAAGGTTTTAGGAGCTGCATTTGTTTAGCCTAGAAAAGAGCAGATCGGGTAAATGATGGGGGTCATTACTTTGAGCAATTAGCCCCAAGAACCTTTGAGCCTTCACAGAGTTCAGATAATTATTCTTCTAAAACTTGGACAAGCCCAGTTCTAGGGTATTTTTTCTTTTTTCAATACAATAAAGATTGCTGTAGATGAGGTAAACCACAGGCATTTCATACAGGCAACCAGAAGCAGAAACTCAGCACTGATCAGCCCCACACTAAGGGTCACGTCAACCTGAAAAAAGGTTTAAAGGTAATTAATTCTCAACAACCCTGCCTTCATTTCCATATCACTCAGCAAGAGAGACAGGAAAGAATAATGAGAGGAATAGCTTTCAATTTTATATTTTTAAAGTTTCATGGGGAATACCTACTCCAAGGATAATTTTTTGAGTGTTATATCATTTCTCAGTGCACTTAAATTTACATTGTATAAAGATTACTGGCCTAATACAAAATTAAATGATAAATCAGTTCTGTTCTTAGAGAAATGAGCTAAATAAAATGGAGCTGCTAACAACTGCCATTAATAATTGGGGTATATTTATGTGATCCATAATTGTAAAATGACAGTGAACATACTCCATGTCCAACGAATGCTTATTGGATTAAGGGGCTTTAATAATTTTGTCTTGATGGCATTGCTCCATCCCATTTGCAGTTTCCTTGAGTTAGTTTTTTCTCTGGTTTGTTGTGTCTTACATGTCAGCCCATTCTTTTTTTTTTGTTCTATCCTTCCTTTCAACTGAAGAGGAGTTGTGGCTTGTTTTTAATTTTCTTTTTGTAATACAGGCATTTCAGCTAAGTCTGTGCTTTTGTTATCTGGTGCTTCTGTGTGGCCTTGGCAGTTGCTAGAAATTGAACTGAGCCATCGTGCTGCTGCCAGAGCCATGGGGAATGTTCTGCTGAGCACCAGCACCACACAGCCTGCAAATGCCCTAAGATGCTTTAATGGATGAGGGAAGGAAAGCAAAAGCATAGCACAGAGAGGCTTTTTTCTTATTTATACATCAAGATGCATTTGGACTACACTGTCTCCAGTCACACAGCACAATGGATTTTGAATTTTTGAGGTTATGAGTTACAACTAGCGAAGAAATAGCAAGTGATCCTAATACACTCACATTTCCAACATTTGTATTTGTGCAATTATAGATGGGATGAACAGGAGACAGACAGATTTTATCACCCATCCAGCTAGGGCATTGAATTGCTACATACAAAGCTCATTTGCTCAAATGCTATTAATTGTACACACAGATAAGTGTACGGGGAAATGATGCTTTCGAGGAGTCTGTATGGACTAATGAGAATGGTAGCTGTTCCAGAATTAAACACCTTCCAAAAAAAGCATTGGACACTATATGCAAGTCATTATGTATAAATAGTTCTTGAGATGCCAGCCTACCACATGTTGGGACATAGATACTAAGACTATGGGCCCTGTAGTTTTTACAGAGAGCAGATGAGGCATAACAGCCCAGAGAATACAAACTCTAAGGGGTCTGTTTTCCCCCTCTTCTAAACTGGAGGTGTCTGAGCAAGGATGTAGAGGCTTTTCAGTGCTGCACCAACACTCATGAAACAATGAAGTATCTTTGGCTTTTACAAAAACCAGTGAACTTATGTTAAAAATACAGCTTGTTCTAAGTCAGCCAGCCCATGTCAAAAAGAAATCCTGGGAGCTACCCTGCATGTTCACCGTGGCACAAAACTATCTGCAACAAAAGCAAAAGGTGGAAAGCGTAGCAACCTAAAAAGAACTTTATGTTCAATTTAATACCTCAAATAAGAAAGTAGCTGTAGCTCTTAGAAGACATTAGGAATGTTCCTTTTTGTTGCTTTTTTTCATTTGAGCTGCACCCAAAGCCAGTTTTAGTGCACTGCCTATGCACTCAGATAAACCTAGGGACATCAATGTCTACAGATCAAATATGGAAAAATGAGCTACCTTTCCTGTCAACTGATACATAGTATCTTTAAAAATTTTTACCCATTGGCAAATATTTACCCTATTTGGGCCATAAAAAGGAAAAGTTGAAGCTAACAGAAGCCAAGCACTGCCAAAGACCACACTTAAGAAACAGAGGACTCAGTAATTCAAACACTGATCCTGAGGAAAGAATTTAAATGGCCCTGCATGGTCTATGCAGGGTGGGGAATAGCTGGTTGTATTGCTTTTGTACAACAGATATGACACAGGGTGGGCTGAGATTGACTCATTAAGTGTATGAGGATGACACTTTACGAAAAGAGAGTAATCAAAAGAGAAGTTAGTGAGTTCTTAGGCTTTAATCCTTTTTCAAATATGCTACTTAACTTCATGGGTGACATTTTCATGTCAGTGCTGTAAAACTGCTCTCTGAAATTCACAAGTCTGTGATTGAGAAACGGGTATTTTCAGGTCCTACAGTTCAGCACTACTGCAGTGACTTAGAGACTCGCTGTGTATTAAATCTTTAAATAAAAAGTTCATGTAACAGCAGATGAAACCAAGCTTAAATATTTTTTTTTCCTCTCACCTTGACTATAGGCCTAATGGAGTCTAAAATAAATGACGATGGCTGACATGATATGATTTGTGGCAAAATGTTGGAAGCTGTGATATCTGCATAATACATTCATGCTGGATCACAGCTTGTAGATTTATGAGTAAGAAAACATCTGGTGTCCAAATCTCACCTACTGCATGTATTGTTTTAACTTCCTTCAATAGGATTTCAAATACACATTACAAATAAATTATTCTGTCTTAGAAGGAGAATAGGATGAATATTACTGTTTTTCAATTTATAGCATACTTTCCAATATATTCAGAAGGATAAGAACAAAACCTAATTGAAAACCTTCATTTTTCCACGATGGGAGAGGAAAGAGTACAGTTATTTCACCCAGACACAGAACTGACAGTCTCACTAACCTTAATCTGTCTGGATTTGCTGTTACATTGCTTTATTGCACATATTTCAGATGTTACAAGGCAGAGCTGAATAGCAAGGGAACATACACCCTGCCAGCTACAAGGGACAAAAGGCACAAACACAGAGAAGAGATATGGCCATGACAAATGTAACAAAGAAGATTTTTTCCGAATTTCTTTCTTTTCCACCACGAACCAATTTTTGTCACGAAATTTAAGAGTCAGATTTTGAACAAATGTGTCTGCAAAAAAAGAGGAGTTGTGCAGAGGCTGTTTATGAGATGTCTGCTTTCATACCACATGCTTTTACTAGCTAGATATCAAAATACTAGAGCCAAAAATTGTCTGAGTACCTCATTGTTTACCCTTTCTCAGGCTGGCACAGGCAAGGAGATGTAAAGTCTGTCCAAGTGGAAGCAGAGAGGGTACTAAATGACAGTCAGTCTTGGCACAGACTTTTGGTGTGTAAATCAGCAGTGTTTCTGGAGCTGCTTGATTCTTACAAAGCAATAACACACAGTCTGTTTTCCTCTTTCAGCTTCTAATTATGACAGCCATTGACCTTGAAGTTTGTTCAAGATCCGTGCAAGTGCCAACAAATTAATTAAAACTTCACAGGAATGTGACAGTGTCAGGAAAAAACAGAGTATTAGGGCTGAAACATCTCTTCTTGTTATTTCAGAGCAAGTACATTTTAGAGGAAAAAAAAAGCCTTTGGTCTTCACTTCCTTCCTAAGATTCAGTAAGTGCTTTTAAGATATGGATTTGATACCACTTGCTTTTATGCAAATGAGTATATTAATATTGCTGTGAAAAGAATGAATACCTGAATCACAATCAGGGGTCACTTAGTCCCTCTGATTGCATTTAAGATTGTTCAGCTGGCCAGAGAAATAACACATCTCATGATCACAGTCCTCCAAGGATGCATGTATACATGTGGAAGATGGTGAAGGAAGATCATATTAGTAGTCACAGCACCCCTAAAGAGCCTGACTTCTACTGATAAACTCTGTAGCTCTTGGTATATGTTAATCCCATAAAGCATGGGCAGAAGTATCAAAGGCAGAAGAAACTTTAACAACAAAGGAATCCATTATTCCCGCAGTATAGCAAACTGTAGACACAAAACAAAACTGTAGATACATTGAAGTTCCTTTGAACATCTGTAACTGGTAGCTTACAAGGAACAACTAAGGACTGCTACTACCACAGAAAGTTATTTTTCAAATCTCACAAGTTAATTTGCTTTTAAAAAATGAATTCTGGAGAATAGTAGAGGCCCAATGTTTAGAAGTCCCCTGAATGGTCCAGCCTTGACCACCACAGCTATGCAGAGATGTGAAGGGTCTTACTAAATGTTTTGGTCAAAGTTTCAGCTTCATACTTTGGTTTCAAATTAAAAAGGTAATTGTCTGAGAGCCCCAGGAACATCTCCAGCAAAATCAGAAGGCCAGAACTCACAGTACAGATATTCCTGTTAAAAAATTAGCACAATACACCGAAAGCAAAGCCTTCTTTATAAATCTTAATGAATTGAGGAGGAAAAGCCCTCTGCATGCCACCTTCGCATGGAGTGAATCTGCTGTAGTTCCTAGGGGTAAAAGACCACTGAAATTTTTCAGTGCAGCTACAGAAGTAATTTCCTGTCCCTGCATTCTTTGTGTTTTCTTTTATTCTACACAAACCAAACCGTTAAAGCAAGGTGTGCTATGGCTTAGCTCTTCAGAGAGATCTGAATACAGAACATCTTTGATCACAAGTGGAGAGTTCCAGCAGGCTGCTTGCTAGGCCCTTGCTCTGGAGTGATGCTCAGATATTGGCTTCTCTCTGGTGGTCTCTCCCTCCTCTCATCTCCCAGCTGAGAAATTGCATTTGTCTGCTACTGGCACTGGGTCATGACAGCACTTACACAATGCAGACAACAAACTAAGCAAAATCAGTCTTTTACAAGGAAAAGTATTCAGGTTTCATTTGTGCATATGTGAGCAACCCACACAGAATTGTCCTTGTAAGAACAGAAGGAAGTATGTAAGTGGATAGGCAAAAAAAAAAAGAAGTGTTGACTTCAGACTTCGTTTATACTACGGTGATTCTCAGCATCTAAAATAATCTTGTGGCATGCAATAATGAGTGTAACATACTCTTCTACATTCTGGTCCTCATTGTGCATGCATCTTGTGGCCTGTACATACAAAATTGTAATGAATTATAAAAGGGTCAGCAATAGCTCTAAGACATGTCCGTTCCTCATTTTAATGGCTAGTCCAGGGATTGTTCCAATTATTGTGAACTCACATAATAATACTACTTACCATAAGAGCTAAATCTAATTTCATAATTTCAATTTCCTGCAATGTAAAATGTTAGAGATTTAAATTTTTTGTAATTTGTGTATTCCTCACCTCCCCCCAGGCAGCAGGTGGAGGCTCCACAGGAGGGTAATATTTGGGGACATCCCAAGCCACTGCAGCCATGAACCACTTGAAATCTTTACATTTAAGGTGCTTGCGAAGTTCCTTCTGGGCAGAGATATCACCAGTTGAGAGATGTCTGTACTCAGGCCGTCGCTGGTAAATGTACTCTGCAAACTCATCCATCCATGTCTCTGCCACGCGCTTCAGGTTCTGTGCAGCAGAAAAAAGCAATAATTAATTTCTTCATGCTTTGAGTGAATGATATTTCTAATGGGGAGAATGAAACACACAAGAAAGTAGTCTTTCGGCTGGTCTACATTCATTCTCAGTCCTAAAACATGGAAAAATACCGGTAAATACTATGTTATCTTCATTACATCATTGAGCAAACCCTATAGAGTATTAAGTATCCTGCTTTTCTGCTGACTCTCTAAGATACGGTCTTCTGTCTGTTGAACATGTTATTCTCCTTCATATTCTTTATGCCTCTTCACATGGGTTTTTGATTAATGATGGATGTTGAACAGAAAATTTCTTTCAACTGCTCACATTGGTACCTATGTTTTTTTCCTGTTAGTTCAGAGCCCACTAATGTGCATGAATAGTTCAAATCATTACTTCTGATGTATTTCATTTTGCATTTGAAAGGTATCTGAATTTTCAGCTGTTATCATACTGCTTAGTCACCTAGCAAGTCCTTCCAAAATTTTAGGGTTAGGTCTTACATGGGGAGAAACAGTCATGAGCTTATTCTGCCCCATCTCACAGCTGGTTTTGCAGTACCTTTGGACTGGAAGCTTTGCTGTGTTGAAGAGCTAGTAAGTCTGTGCAAAAGCCTGGCACATAACCCTGAAGGGGAGCTGACCTGAAGCAAAGCAGCTCGTGGGATAGTTATGGCAACTTATGGTTTTCTGCACTCATCCTATAGCCATATGTAAGACCAATTCTGTTCCATGAAATCCAGTTCTGTCCCACAAAGTTTATTTTTGTTGGCATTTTACAGGAGACCGAATTACCTATTTTGTTACTAAGAATTTATTCAAATTAAAATTAATTAGATCAGCTGGCCCAAATTATAAAATAATAATAAAAAGACTTGTAAGGAAAAATCCTGAAGAGATGATACTGAAGAGATACCTTTTTTAATGATTTAATGTCATGGAGTCTAAATAGGCGAGGGGCAAATTTTTCTGTATTTTGTTTGTTTTAAAAATTCCTCCTGCAACTCAGTCCACGCAAATTTATATGCAGATGTTGTAGTGGAGTACAGGCTTAGTCTATTCTGCATTTCCACAGCTGCCCAATAACCTCTTATCCCACAAACAAAGCAACATCTCACTGGCTGACACAGAGACACTAGGGTGTTCTTATTGCTTTGTTTGTAAAAACAAGATCATCAAGTTTTGTAATATTCTTTTTATAGAACACTAACTGCAAAATGCTGAGATTCACTCCGTAATAAGCTGGAGGACAATATACATCTGGTTATCATCAACATAAGGTAATGTTTCTTCTCAGAACATTCTCTGAATCTAAGTAAGCCTGATTCATACTCTGATGTGCTTTCAAGATTCATTTGAAAATTCCTTTCCTGAATTTTATTAATCCACACAAACTAAATGTCTCTGAACTAATAAGGCTTATCTGAATAAAAAGACAGCAAGATACAGAACAAACGAAGTACTTCTGGCTGACACCGCAAGATAAGTTTCTATGTGCTTTCTCTCTGTAAAGCAAATACATTAAAACCTGTAGGAATAAAGCAAGTAAAATTAAAGCAGTATAAGAATTCACAACACTCATATCCCTATTAAAAATGGCTCACTCCACACAGAAGGTTGACCTTTGTCAATGACCTATGTTCCAATTTCATGAAAACCTAAATTACAAGAAATTACAATTCAAGAATATAGGAACTGGGCAGGACTAAGAAAAACAGAAAAAAAAATCAAGAACCGTATCTAAATGTCAATTCCACCTTTCTGGCAGAAACCCCGTAACACAGAAATCTTCTGACAAGTAGAAATACTATGTGATGAGACTTTGTAGACGAGGCTAAAATATAATTACACACATTAAACTAAGAAGCCAAAATCATGAAAATAAGTGTGATCTTTCTAGTGTATCTTCCACTGTAACGCTGTACACCTAATTTTCCTAAATGCAAATGCAGTTTAAGGTTGTTCTAGAAAACACGATACTATTTTTTTGCAATCACTTCATCTGATAGTGCTATTTTCATATTTAAAAGCCATACTGTAAAAAAATAAAACATACAGTAAAAGTACAGTAAAAAAATTCTCTTAGGAAAGAAGAATTCAAAGGATCTCCAACAGTAACTTACCCAATCAATCTTAAAGCAGGTTCTGCTTGATTTTTGTCTTTAGTTACTGGTTGCACTAAATGAACTGCATTCTGCTTTAGATGATTATAACTGAATAAAACAGAAATCCAATAGAAATCTTGATATTACACCTGGTCACTAACTCAAAATTCTTATTGACCAGTCAAAATCTTTTTGTTTTCCAATAAGTCTTTTTTCACTGTTTGGGTTTTATGTGTGTGTGTGTGAACCCACCAAAACACCGCATTTGAAAAAAAAACCAAAATTAAGTTCTCCCACCATTCCCCAAGTATCAAGTAAGACACTTTAGACAGATCTATTTAAAACTTTGTTCCCCAGTTCTTCCAAGACCATTCTCTCCATCGTATGCTAAAAAACTTTCCAAGCCTTGCCAGACCCTGTGATGAACATATATATTATCCTTAGCTGTCATAAGCTGAACCCTTATGAGCAGCCCATTGAATTTCAATAGGTTCCCTTTGGAAAAGATAAACTCTTGATTTGCTAGCTGTAAATCTCCAAACTGTTTATGAACAAGACTGCAAAGAACTCTCTGTGCTAGAGTAGCGGGAAGCTCTTTCTGAAGTTGCCAGTAACTACGAAGCAAGCACTCAGCATCCAAATACTTTAAAGAGGTTTGTTGACTTCACTTAGCATGAGTTTCTTATCCTTACTATCACTATGCAAGCTCAGTAATCACCACATTTCCTTTTAACATAAACGTGTACAGACTAGTAGTAAAATTTCGTATTGCAGTGATTCCCCATACTTGAATTGAATGCAGTCAGGAGAGCTGCTGTCCTGAAAGCTAGTCTGGCGTAATTTTGCACAATATAGGCAAACATCATGTACATTCCTATTTAGAACATGCTAACCTAGCATGTTCCTGGAGTAAAAATATAGGCTGTCCAAGATGAGATAAGTGAACTCTTGTAAGCTGAAGATCCCCATTCAGTGGTGAACAGCATGAAAAGTTGCCCTATGCATAGAATCTCCTAGGAACATAACTCTTCCCTGCAAATTCTGTCAGCGAGCTGCTGGTCTTTTACTCACCTTATCACAACAGAAAAGTAAAGGAGCACAACCAAAATGAGAGTACTCATCTCTGAACACTTTAAGGCCTACTGATCAAGTGACTTCTTATAAGGTAAGGATGTGATTTTAAATCCTTTACGAGTCTCTCAGTGTTGCCCTTCCCACAGTCTTTGTTAGTGTCTGACATGGTGGAGAAATAAGAATGGTCACTTCTTCCTCGACTGAGCCTTAGGCAAGGCAAGACATACTCTGAGCAGTCACGATATTAAGCCCCACAAGTGGGAATGGTTATGAATAACTACCAAATCTTGACAGAGTAAAACAAGTCCTAAGTAGTTTGACTTTGTTAGGACTTTCTAATGTGTGCGTGTACTTGCCACAGAACTTACAGGTCAAAGGAGTTTAAGAGCCTGCTATATTAGGTGGCATTTTGTAAGCGTCTTATAGCATCATTTAAGCACTCCAGTCCCACAGTAAAGCTAATCTACAAAGAATTTGGAACAAACAAAATAAGAGTTTGATTTGAATCTTCTCGATTTCTCTCTGTGTAATCTTCTAAAGAAAACTCCTTTAAATGGCAGTTTCTCAAATAGCATCAAGTATCTTTATCTATAAGAAAAATTAGTTTTGGGATATCTTTGTGGTAGACCAGGCTTGCGTGCATTCAGTCTGAACACCTCATACAAATGCATACAGAAAGGAAATTGAAACATGTTTCTACAGCTGAAAACTGCTGTAGCTTAGCTTGGTTGTCCAATTCATTGCAAGATACAGACATCCAGAGTGGTTACCCTGGTCTTTTAATAATAATAATAATAATAAAAAATTAAATAGGAACCATTAAATGAAGATGTAGCCAATCAGTTACACTAATTGACACACAATGCAAGGAAGTCACAGGTGGACATCTGAGGAGTTTCTCAGGACCTATCCATGACAGACTAATGATAATTTGTTCTCTTTCTTGTCATTTTCAGTGAAAAATTTCTGTACAAGAATAAATATGGCCTGATGATATTTCAGCAGATGCATATTTCTATACGTAGGGTTGTGACAGCTGTCACCAAGAAGCTGTGAGATGCATACAAAGGTGATGGCAATCACACTGAGACTGACTCATCAGCTGTCATCAATTGCCGATGTAGGCGTTCTTAATATAATTAAGTTTTGTGCCACTGTTACAATTTTATTCTCAGGTAAATCCTTTACCTTTGGACTTATATTTAGACAAGTTTTCCTTAAGTTTGTATGAGCTCACACGTTTAAGACTGTGACTTTGTTTTGTATTTTCACTCAGCAATAGTCTACAAGACAGTAAGTTACAACGTCACTGATACCTGGATTTCAATAAAAGAGTTTAAATCAACTTGACTGGAGAAAGACAGAGATAAATGAGGACTTCTCCACTTGAAAAAAGAAATTTTTCATGGACCATTTTGTCCCTTTCACTTTCTTCAGTGAGTTTGGAAGATGGATCTCTCTGAACAAATGACTGTCCATTCTTTTTAAGAGTGTAAGGTCATCTGTCATTTTCAAGAGATGTGATATTACTCAAATAAACGCAGTGAGAAGAAAGTAAATGCTGGCCATGAAAATGGAGAACTGGAGTGAGGCAGGGACATGTCAAAGGACAGATTCATAAATATTCTCTATAAGTGAGGTTTAACTAGATTGTTCCCTAATACAAGAGGGGTAATTTCACATTTCACAACTGTGGCTGGTGTGCTGGCTTGCAATGCCAGCACTGGTAAGAGAGCTACCTACCTGTACTCTGTTCTGCATCCCAAGCCTGCACAACTCCATCCTCTAGTTGCATCTTTTCCAGCTGAAATTCTAGATGCAGCAGTTGAACTAACATAAAAATGTAATTCCTGTTTTCAGTTTTTCCACATGTTCTAAAGTAGACTTTTGTTAGCTGGTGGCACTAAAGCAGCACAATAGTTTTATTATTTGTTTCATTTCATCTGCATAACCTGTTTTTTTCTGGTTTTGTGCCTATCTCACTGTTTGCATGAAGCTAACCCTGACACCAATCCACACACTTTTGTAAATATTAAACTACTACAGGAACATCTGGATCCTATGGCAAGTTCCTGTTGTCCTACATTTAATCTGAACCTTTTCCAGGAAGCTGGATGTCAGCAGCTGCTGTAGTCTTATTTGTCATTATAGTGATTTTTCTCATCAGCCAGGACATCAAAAATCACTTTCAATTACCCCAATCAAATATGAATCACCACAGCACGGCTGTGGCCCTGACTGTGTATCAGTTATGAAAGATAAGAGAGCATATGACTGTTCATTTGCTAAAAATAACACAACAGTCTCTGCAACAACTGACATATAAATCTCTTTTCCTTCCTAGTAAAATTCCAGTGCAGTTATTTTCACTCCACCTACATCATCTTCCTAATTGAAACATTTTTTATTGTTTGTTTTGTGAAGCACAGTGTTGTTGCTACTTCAAAATAGGTGCCCTGTTTACTTCTGGAAGCTACTGTATTTCATTTGGCTGGAAATAGTGTAATACACAGTTTGTTTTTCTGTAAAATGCATTTGAAAAGCACACTGGGATCCAGGCAGACAAGACAACTATACTTTATGTTCCTCTGGAATATGAGTAGCATAATGTCACAATAAATCATCACGGAGGAGGAGAACAAAGTATGACTGGAGGAGCCCATCCACCAAGTATGGATTAATATGACAGAAGCAGCATGGTACAAAACTCCAGAGCACTCACAACAAGAAAAATGGCACCCTCAATTTCATGCAAAGGTCCTTCCATCAGTGTCGGAACACAACCATTTCTCATTTCTGTGTATTTCTACAGTGAAAGCATAATAAAAAACTTCTTGGACACTAATTACAGCTTTGTGACATTCAGGTCTCAATATCTAAGTTGCTCACATCAGTTAAGTCTAAATGGGCGTTTTCATCCCTTTCCCCTTCTTGCCTAACTCCATTTAAATTCAGGCAGTGCTAGTGTTTGTCAATATTTCCCCCTCTTGGGATACTTTACTTTGGCCCTTTACACTTAACTGTGTTTAAAATTTAACTGTGTTTCATTCCAGCAATGGTTTGTATTTGAGTAAAAAAACCCCAACAAAATAAAGAGATGTCTGCAGGCATAAAAGAAATGCTTCTCCATGGAAGACAGTATGCTAACTAGGTGACAAAGCTGGTGGTGTATATAAATAACTCCTGTGAGAGTTAGCACAGCTGGCAGAGAAGCAAGAGACTATTTATTCTCAGCCTGTAGTCTGCAAATACCTAGAACTGAAATTCCACAGATGTAATCCGAAAACAGCCAGGATTTCCTTCTTTCTATAAAGGTTTACATCTCCACTGCAAAACATTTTAAGATCTACACATTGGAAAAAGTGAAGAAAAGCAAAAAAACCAACCCACTGCCTAAAGGCTACATCTCTGGTCACTGGCTCACTTAGAATCATAGAATCATTAAGGTTGGCCATCCTGTGGGGCTTGAAGAGCAGGGACAGGCATGGTCCCCAAGAGGATGCTGCTGCCTGCCCCCAGCTCTGCAGCTGCAGGTCTCTGCAGGCTGGCTGTAGGGGAGCTCTGGAAAGCAGAGTGGCAGTCTAACAACATCTCTGCAGATTTGTGGCCTACTGCCATGCTCGCTTTACAGGCCCATACTCTTTGGGCACATACAGACCACATCCCATCTCTGCAGCTAAGCCTTGAAGACAGTTCAGGGGCTTGGTTCCAAATAGATTTTTTTAGCCACGTAACCTGGGTTCTAGTGCTAGCCTATTGAATGAATCCTGGAAAGGAGCCACCACCACTTTGATGTTGTTATTGCCCATAAACATCTAGTTTTCCATCTTCTTTGTATTGCTTTTGGATAGCTAAGCTGCCTCTTCTGTTCCGTTTATTATCTTAAAAGCAAAACTTCAGATTGAATTAGCATTTAAAAAAATTACTTTGACTTTCTTGTATTCAAGGATTAGAATATATTAATTTGAAGATTTTCTTTGGCAAGTGCTCTGTTTTGAGATCTTGTTTTAGTTAATTTTAATGATCAATTTATAAATCTGTAAAACAAAAAAAGTTAGAATGGAAACGTAAAAGCCATATTGTATAATCGTCACCATTATATTATAGCTGTGCTGTTGCAAGAAGGTGGTTCTTGCTTGATTCCTAAATAATTTGCATATCCTAAGCTGATGTTTCAGCCGCTTACCGTGACTGCTGAATCATAACTGACTTTGTGCTACAGTCTTTTCTGGTACAGAGGTGATTGCGAAAGGGCCAGCAGTGCTCCCTTAACAGCATGCCACATCTATCAGTTTGCACTCCAGTCACAAGAAAATGTAGCCATTCCCTAACCGATTCTCCTTGGTTCTTTAACTTGCCTAGAAACTGAAAAGAAAATGTTCATGGGGCTGCTTTAAGAAAACCTCAAACATTATTTGCAGCTGGAAAAGAAAAAAACCTAAAATGGTCATAATATTAAAGGAAGCTCTGTCAAAAATGCAAACATGGTCACAGCTGCAGATGGTATAGCTACAGTAATTTTCTTTGAAGGTTCATTTTGAAGCCGCACGAAAAGGCTGAGGAAATAGTTTAGGTGGGAATCCGAACCCACCTTTATCAGCTGAATTCCTGAACTCAAATTCATGCAAGTTCCAATTCAGTGACACTGTGCAATGAGGCAAAAGTCATTGTGCTTGTGCCTGCTGGGCCAGAGGATCACTGTGCTCTGGAATCCCACATCCTGATGTGTGGGGAGAAATTCAACTTAAGGTTAGGATTCACCACGCTGCTGGGTTAGCATCCAAACTTGAACTTCAGTGGGATTGCCCTTCCTTTCAGAAAGGCCTAATGCTCTAATGTCCTGTAGTTAATGCTAAAATGCTGTATAAAATACCTGTAAATGAAAAACATTTCTCTAGATATATTTTGAAATTCTGAGTTCATCTCTGTATATCTTACAGAACAGTGAGGTTTTTATTGATAAATTTCTTATGGCTTTTATAGAATCACAAATAGAAAAAAATATCCCCCCCAAATAATAAACTGTGATACACCTACAGGAAAACACTAATAATATTTAAAATTCTGTTTAATAGGTAACTGGCTAAAAGAAAATGGCTCAGCTAGAACTGTTAAAAATGAAGCAATGAAAAGAATATGACAAAGCAACTAAAATAATCCAGTCAAAAATCAGAAGTTTTAAATAGGGCAACCTCTTGCATAGAACTTTAAGATTTGGGGGTTTGTTTTCTATGTATGTCTCACCTAAAATGAACAAGCAAAATTAGTTATTAGTCACTGCAGTTTTATGCAGAGATTGACAGGTTTGGAGTGAATTAATAATTATGTGGCGCTTCCACATTTTAATGTGGCATCAGTGTTGACAACTGCATGCCCATTAATCTTTCTTTATGTGCAATTACCTGTAAATTGGACACTGACAGCATTTGGCAAGCAGCAACATCTGAAGACATCTCCAGACAAAAATATTCATCTTTTTTATCTGCATTTGTTGTCACAGTCTGTTTTATACATCTACTATGCATCTTTACAGCTTGCTTTACTTTTGCTCTGTACCACTCAACAGTTTTGCAGACAAAGTGTTTCATATGTAGATGATTTTCAATTTATGGGGTATGTGTCAGCAAAAAGTACGCATAGGCTTTGCAGGTCTTGAGTGACAGATAAGAAGGTAAGAAATATATGAAGGACATAGAAAATTGATGTCAGGATACATACTACTGTGTGTGGTACCCTAATGGTCATTTAGTGATGGGGAGGCAGAACAGAGTTATTGACAAGTCTCTCATTTAATAAAGTGTATGTGATTCTTATGCCAGGTCACAGCTCTAAAAAGGTATCTAGACTGGTCAGATGTTACGTAGCTGGCTGTAACTGTGTGTTGAAACTTGCTGCTAAAAGATATACAGAGGTGAAACCCCAAGGGAAGGCAAAATGCTCACTTTAAACCATATTTTTCCAGGGCAAACATAAGCTGAAACAGCTTGAAAGGAAACCCATGGCATGATTTGGGCTATGCCAATTTGTCTAGAAGCTCTATCTAGAATTTGTCTCTATCTTGAAGCTCTGTCCTCTTTCTAACTGCAGTCTCCATATCCCTTGTGCTGCTGCTGTGGGATTGAAGTGCTAGGGCCTGAGCAATAGGCCCTGAATCAAAGTTGACATATGGATTAATTTCACAACCAGACAGTATGACTGGAACCAGCAGAGGATTTTTCTCTGCTGGGAAATTAGTTGATTAGCTGTGAGAACAGACCAAAGCAGATAGAGGTGCCTCCTCCTCTTTGAGTTTCTTCCCAGGCTTGG
>VZZY01019641.1:2748-98908 GCA_013400335.1 Eurystomus gularis | reverse complement strand
TTTTCCTTTTGTTATATCATCCACAGTGAGTGGGTTTCTCTCTTCTGTTGCTGGCCATATAGTGTCATTTCTGCGCCCCATGGGGATAGATAATAAAATCTATACCTGCTTATGCATCTGCCTCCTGGTAATGGTGGAGTTTTCTGTGCTGGGCTGGGTAATTGGCAAAACAGGGATAGGATGGGAAAATCTGTCAAAATAGTATCTGCACAAGGGGAAATTCTCCCTCAATTAATGAAGAGGCTCTTGCGGTCATTTATACAACCACAGTTTGGCTTCCTAGGGCTTATTCCTTTGTGAACTGCACCTTCAGCATCTCCTTTACAAAGCAGAGATGGAAAAGGTTTTAGTAAAAACCTCTGTGGAAACTACTTAGTAGTGAAAGCACTGCTTTTGGCAGCAGGGATAATACTTCCAGATATTCTTGAGTGTCCTATTCATTACACTCTCGAACTAGAAGGAAGTTTTAGATAAAATACTCATGAGGGGTACACTATAATCTTTGGAGAATGTAATATAACATAAGGAGCACAATGCAATGATATCTGAAATTTCCAGGCCGCTCCTGTGCATACTGCCCTCGCTGTTTTGGCTAACAGCTCCATTTGGGGCAGTTTATTTGGAACACAAGCGATCTGTATCAAAGGGATTGACACATGGAAGATTACTCTGTCCTTGCTTTTCCTTTTCTGACTTGGACGAGAGAAAAATAATTTTTTTAGACTTAAAATTACACACAATTTGATGGGTCAGGGACCAAACTCTCTTTCTTGGCTAGTTATTGAGATAGCCCCTGACATTAAATCATACAGAAGATCTTGTGCTCTTTGCAGCCTTGATGTGATGTATCCTAACATCAATATTTTGGTTTAGAATACTGAACTGGAAAGAGCTGGGAACCCAGGAATGCCAGTTTTCTTCAAGTGACAAATATATGCCAGAAATTCACTTAAGCATCATGTTTTGGACCCTCAGAACACAGAAGAAACTATCCATTATTTGAAAGGGTGGGGCTTATCCTTTCCAATCATCACACTAGATCTTTTCCCACAAGATATAAGACAGTCAGTCTGTGCATGGACATAGATTTCATTTTTATAACTGGGAATGTTTTCTGATAATATTTCACAAGTGATTTATTGAAATCAAGCTAAAATAAATAGTACAGGGAGGCTGCAGGCTGTGGCTACCTGGTGGCTCTAAGTACTCACAGTGCCTCTACGAAAGCTAGTTAAGTGTTGAATTCTATGAGAAGCTAGTAGTTTAAATATTTTGCTCCTACAGGTAGTGCACGAGACAGCATATTCTCTAATGAGATACTCTGTGCTGTAATAGAGAAAAACAGAGAGTGAAGTTTGGATTTCTTATTTCATGTTGTGCGTGATTCTTGCAGAGAATGAAGCAGTTTATTTCAGTCACTGCAAAAGTACAGGTGGGGAAACTCTGATACTACACAGAGCTATACTGGGGGAAGATTTTAGTCTCACAATTTAGTCAGTACAGTTTTTGTCACCACCACTAACACGACCACTAATCCCATTACTGTATTGTGTGTTGCACTGTCTGCACTGAAGACAAATCCTTCTCTCTGTCTAGCCAGCTTTCAGGCAGGCAGCACAGGTGGCCTCTTTCCTCTGCTGCAGTTACTACAGCAAGCTTTGTCCTGTTGTGCTGAAACCAAGAATATGTCTCCCTTAAAGCAAGAAATTTATTCTTTTATTCATACCACATTAAGAAAAAATATGATTCATAAAAAATTACCCTATGGCAATATGCAGGCTTTAATATTAATGCCATTTTATTTTAAAAAAATATCCTCTAAAACAGAAAAGATTAAACTCAAGCATGAATAAATACTAGTATCTGCCTGGAAGCTACATCTGTGCCCTTTGTCTCCCATCTTTTGACATCCCATGGACATCTCCAGAAAGTTATAGAACATTTTCTCTTGAGCAAAAAGCCCCTCATGGATATTGATATGTTCAGTAGTCTTTGAGAAATGTCTAGAGGTTTGGTAAATTCTCACTCACAGAGCTCCAAGCTGGATGTATTCGACAACCAGGTTTTACACAATAATTAGACAGTCACTCAAATCATATTTACTCACTTCTTTTGCCTTAGAAATCATCCCTTCTGCATGGTTCTGCCTGTTCTGCTGACTGATAAGAAAATGTGCATTCAAATTGGTCCTGCTTGTAAAAACTATAACTGACAACACTGTGCAATTTGAGAACTGTAAGCCTCAGGTTATTCCTAGGTTCCTTTGAGTCAGCACGAACCGTGCTTCTGTGCTGAGACGTCCAACCCTGTATGTTTAAGCTTCGGTTTTATTCTTGGCAATATTATCTCTGGAAGGCAGCATAACTGCAGCTATTGCACATCTCATTTCAGAAAAACAAAGAAATACTCATTTTCCTTTTTAATGGTTTTCTAGAAACTAGTTCACAGGGAATGAAGAGACTGATGGTGAATGAAAATGAAAACAAGCAAGACCCAATTACTCACCCGTGCTAGGCTGGTTCCAGAAGGGACTTTATATGGGACATACTTCCTGTAGATATGCCCAACTCGAGAGCATGGAACATCAAACATGCCACCTCCGCACATCCACACCTGGAAAGGAAACAAAGCATGTGAAAGACTGATTTCTGGAAACAACTGAGGCAAAAAAGACATTTTAAGTAATGGGTCTGTGAAAATAACACTTTGTTTTGTAGTGACCCCTCCCACAGCCATAGCAGTAGCCTCCTCAGCAGGCTGATAGCTAGGATTAGGTAACATGGCAGAATCTCCTACCTGAAATCACAATGTGCAAAGGCAGAGTATGTTCAAAATAAAATCATAAAACATATTTAGAATAAGTAACAATGGTCCTCCTGAAACACAAGCAAGATCTTATTGTATCTGTTGTTTAAAACTTACAGGATAAAAATTTCAAAAGAAGGGTATGTGAGTAAAACAAACCATCAATCAGATGTAATTTTTTTTTCAAAAACATATGGCTTATATTTTGTATAGTGGATACAGAAATCAAATATTAGAGATGCTCTTCATTTCATAAGGATGCTCTTCATTTTGCAAAGAAAAAGGAACAAAAGTCAGTTTCCTTCTGATCAAATTTATGTAGGCAGAGGAAGAAGAGCATGCTGTTACATTTAATCATGAATACTTCAATACTGAAACAGATGGAACCATCTGGAGTACACAGGTTTGATGCTTCAGGTCTGAGCAACCAAAATTCAGTCAAAACTGATGCGAGCTGCAAATACTTCATGGCTCTAAAAATCAAGCTGTATCCTGATAGGCGGCAAGTTAGGAATTATTCACAATTCTTCACCTAGCATGACTAGGTTTTACTAAGTGTAAGCCTGAGAGCAAGGCTGTGTGCCATGTCAGAGGAACCATGGCGATCATGCCAACCAGTGGGCATGATTTTCTATGCTCTGGCAATGCAGAGCCACTGAACTCCAACACGGCTATTAGATGACTTACACAGCATACTGACAACATTCATTAGTTTCTGATTTCAAAAACAGCAATTTGACTTTGCAAATCAGGGAAATGGAAAACAGCAACAAAACCATCCCCCAAGACCCCCAAGAAAAATTCTAAGTATCCTAAACCTAACCACACAGCCAGAGTTAAAAATAGAGTGAAAACATTGCTATTATAAAAATTATGTCTTAATTCTGTCTAAACAATTTTTTGTTTTCCACAAATTTAGAAGAGAATGGCTATAATTCCATGTAAGGGACACTTATGGTCTCAGATTTCAGTTGTTAGACTAAAACCAAAAAACCCCGAACAATTCCCTTCCATCCAACTTCAAATAAAACCACAGCAAAGCTGAGAAAGAGAATGGGCTTGTCCTTTCCATGTCTCTTTATGCGGACATACATAAAGATGCTTCAAGAAACATCTCCATGAACTTGGATGAAAATTTAGGTCCATGCATTACATATACAAAGGAATTTTATCTGCATTTGATGCACTCTGGTGCAAAATGGTGTGAAATAAGTTTGTGACTGAGGCTAAATCCAGCAGAACATGGACAACGGAAACTTTTACCAACAATTTCCATACAGAAAGGAATTAATCCAGAAGCTAATATGCTGTGAATTAAAACAACACTAACCAGACCCTTGCAAAGAATGTACCAGAAAATCTTATGTGATCACATAAAGCCTGCAGAGAACAATGTGCATCTTTACACTTTTCTACCATACATTTCTAATTCTGTCTCTTTTGTCCTGCCCACCAGCTGGCTGTAGCTACTGGCTTTTTTAAATCACAGGAAAACAAAAGGATTAATTCCATTCATTTAAAACAATAGTGAAAATGGGCAAGAGTTTGGCCTCTTTCGTTATGCTTGCCTGTTTGTGATACAGTGGATATACCTGCTTGGTCCTGGCAGTGTGGCTGTGAGCTTGGGACTAAATTTTAGTAATCTGAATGTGCAACTAAACTTCGCAACATGAGATAACTTAGTACTTGAGCGTGGCTTACAGCACTTGCTGAAGGTAGCAAGCTGGAATTCAGCCCCTGAGACTGCTAGTGCTGTTCACACTGTCAATGGAGAAAATGGGGTTTAGAAGGAAGGCTTGAGCTGCAAAGGTGATTTAGGAACCTGCTTCTTATAGGTTATTTGCGTATTAGCCCTTACAGTTCTTTAGCTGCTAGCTATGCCATCCAGCTGAGACCTGGTAATAAAATGTTTGAAGATCTCCACCTCATTGCAGGACAAACCTAAATACGCCAGTGTAAATGTTTACAGAAGGTTTGAAACCTCTGAAAGTGGGGCAAGATCATGTGTTTGGCTGTCCTGGAATTCCATCGACACCCTTGCACAGCTGGGTACAGCTGAGAGCAACTCGGGAAGCTGCTACTTATCATCTCCCATAGCAGAGTTAACTAGGGTGTAAGGGCTCTTGTAGGTGCTTCTGGTGCACGCTAGCAACTTAGAAGAGGAGATAAGTTTTGTGGGTTAGTGGCACAGGGTAATAAAGGCAGTTGTCCTGGGCATCACTCTGTCAGATGGAAGCGTGTATGTTGATGGAATCAAGAGTACTTCAGTACTTATTTCTGCAGTGAGGATATCCCATCTGCTGTCCTAGCGAACACAGTCCTTCTTAGGTAGTTTGGAAATGAAGACAAAAATGAACACTCTGCCTCTATGCCAAAATAACTCATTACCAACCAGAGCAGTCTTGCAATGCCATATAGACAGGATCATTATTTTCTTTTCAAAAATATTTTGTAAAATTTGTTTCTTAAAGAAAACCTTGAAATCCTCACCTGTTTAATCCCATGTCACCTAATTCACTGGAGAACATATTAATAAACATACTAAAAACCATAAAAATGGTAGCGTTAAAATAAGTTGGGTAATGCTATCATTAAAAAAAAAAGTTATTCACCTTTCTACCAATATTTGTTTGTATGTTACATCACTTATACCTTTTTCAGCGGGAACCTCCTCTCTGTTATCTTTAAACAACCCAGTTCACCAATGAAAGTGCAGGCCTATATTTACTTTTTTTTTTCTTAATTAAGGTATTATTTCAAAGGCTAGACTAGGTACTAGAGTGATTAACCAAGGTTTCGTAGCCTTTGAAGGGTGGACAGCACAGCGGGTTTGACTCAGCCAATGGTCAGCTGCAGAAATTTAAAAGACAAGAAAGCAGAAATACATATGTATCGGCTAGCATTACTTTAACTCAGACCATGAGAGCTGAAGTAGACATATATTGCATTTCCTCTAAAGCAGCAGGATACCAGTAAAAAAAAAAAAAAGAAAGAAAAGGAGAAATGGAATTAAGAAAAAAACCCTGTCAAATATGCTGAGACAATAAGTGGGAGGAAATAACACTTTGTGTTAGGCTTATATTTGATAGATATAAAACTTGAAAATGCTGTGCTGCACCTCAGGTGCACTCTGCAGGGTAATTGAAATGAATCTTGGGCTGCATTGAAGGAAATTTAGCAGCTGTTCCTGTTTATCTTCCAGCTTCAGAATGATTTTAAAAGCATTTTTTATATTTTCCTAGGAAGATCAATTCTGGCAACTTTGTCTTTACAACGTTCATTTTTATGTCACATGTGCTAAATGCAAGAAATTGGAGAATGACTTCTGTGTTAAATATTACAAACCTCCAGTGTACCATGAAAGGAATTCAGGTGGTGTTGGATGTTTGGGAAAATGATATCAAAACACTGATGCCTCTCTGTTTATCTAAGAAGCAAGCAATGAAACTCTCAAGATTGCTAATGTCTCCTTCTTACAAAAGCAATGAATCTGGTCTGCAGCTGAGATATAAAAACCAAAGACAAAATCAAAACAATGCAATTTCAGCTTGGAAAGATCAAAAGAAGAATAGTTTATGTGTCAACTACACACTACATCACAATTTATCTTTATATAGCTCCTCCCAACAGAATGTTGCAAAACACTTTATAGGGATGGTTGCAAGCAAAAGGCAAGCATTAACGCAAGCTTTAAAAGAGATTAGGCTGTGGTTATGTGGCTTTGTTCCTAACTGGAAGTTAGATTTTTTGGCTCTTTTCTACAGTTCTTGGAGGATTTGGGGTGAATCACCCCTTTCCACATCACCTCTTTGTTTTTAAATTCAAATCTACTTGCTCTGCCTTATCTCTTGTTTATGAGTGATCCAGCCTGGGGACTCTCTGGAAAATGTAAATACCGTGCACACGAGAAGGAGACTCCAATCCATATGCTACACTGTAATCATAATTACTGCAGTAAGGATTCATGATTTTTGAGCAGTGGAGGATGTGTTGCTGTGGAACATAAACATAAACATATAGCATATTATGTAAAAGATTGAAGGGGGACTAAATGGATTTTTTATCTGGCTTCAAAACTAATTGAGAAATATACTGGTGCTTAGAGGCAACACCAAGACAGACAACAGAGAGATACTGAAATGGATGGAAAAAACAAACAAACAGTAAATTGGTGAAAAAGGAATATAAAGTATGTCATGCAAAGCTGTCAGCTTAGTGCTCTCAGCATTGTGCAGGAGGGATAGACTGTAAACAGGAGAAATGTATTACCACAAAGGGGCTGAAAAAGTTGTAGAAAGTAAGAATATAAAAACTTTATGGGATTTTTCAGTTGCTGTTCCTGAAATATAAGCCAAAAGAACAGATTTAGCAGTTGTAGAAAAGGAGAAAGAAGAATGCTGTCCTGTGAACTTTTCCATGTATTAAGAATGTTCAGCTAGATGTAAGAAAAAAAAGTAAAATAGGATCACTGACTGCAAATCTGCAGTCAACGTGTTCACAAACAGCAAAACCATTTACTTGTGGTGCAGTGGGATTTCCTGTCAGGGATATTAAAACCGTGCCATGTAAACTGGGAACTGATGACTGTGGTATTTCAACAATACTCACTGGCACCTCTAAAATGCTGGAAAAGTGGCAATCAGTTCTTCATATAGATTACAACTGCATTGACAAGTAGTAATGCTCCCTCACTCCCTATCTCCTGCCAAGATTTCCAGCAGTGGAGGGAATTCATAATGATGATAATAATGATGATAAAGAAAGGAATTAATGGACTTTGAGGTATGTGTTGGAAAATAGGGATGAAGAGAATCTGGAAGATGTGTCAGCGTGGATAAGGATAAAACAAGTCTAGATACAGGTAACTAGCTTCAAAGAGGCATGATTTACAATGTCTAAGGAACGTCCAGTGTATTGGGTTTGTGTGGCAAAGTTTTGGTAGCTGGGGGTTCACAGGGGTAGCCTCTGTGAGAAGATGCTAGAAGCTTCTCCTATGTCTTATGGAGCCAATGCCAATTGGTTCCAAGATGGACCTGCTGCTGGCCAAGGCCGAGCCCATCAGCAATAGTGGTAGAGCCTCTGTGAGAACATACTTAAGAAGGAGGGAAAAAAAATCCTCTGTACCTGCGGCTGGAGAAAGGAGTGAGAATATGTGAAAGAAACAACTCTTCAGACACCCAGGTCACTGAAGGAGGAGGGAGAGGAGCTGCTCCAGGCATTGGAGGAGAGATTCCCTTGCAGCCCGTGGTGAAGACCACGGTGAGGCAGACTGTCCCACTGCAGACCATGGGATTAACGGAGGAGCAGATATCCACCTACAGCCCATGGAGGACCCTGTGCTGGAGCAGGTGGATGCCCAAAGGAGGCTGTGGCCCTGCAGGAAGCACACGTTGGAGCAGGCTCCTGGCAGAACCTGTGGACCCATGGAGACAGAGGAGCCCACACTAGAGCAGGTTTGCTGGCAGGACCTGTGACCCCATGGGGGACCCACGCTGCAGCAGTCTACTCCTGAAGGACTGCACCCCATGGAGGGGACCCACATTGCAGCAGTTCATGAAGAACTTAGCCTGTGGGAAGGACTCATGTTAGAGAAATGCATGGAGGACTTTCTGCCATGGGAGTGACCCCGTGCTGGAGCAGGGTAAGAGTGTGAGGAGTCCTCCTCCTGAGGAAGATGGAGTGGCAGAAACAACATGTGGTGAACTGACCACAACCCCCATTCCCCATCTCCCTGTGCCACCGAGGAAGAGGAGGTAAAGAAATCTGGAGTAAAGGTAGGCCTGGGAAGAAAGGAGGGGTGGGATGGGAAGGGCTTTTAAGATTTGGGATTATTTCTCATTATCCTACTCTGATTTGACTGGTAATAAAATAAATTAATTTCCCCCCAGGCTGAGTCTGTTTTGCCCATGACAGTAATTGGTGAGTGATCTCTTCCCATGAGCCCTTCATTATATTTTCTCTCCCCTGTCCAGTTGTGGACGGGAGTGATACAGTGGCTTTGGCGGGCACCTGGTGTCTAGCCAGGGTTGACCCACCGCAAGGATCTTCAGCAAACACTGTCTTTTGGAGATTACTACCTACACTGTGCCTTTCTAAAAGATTTAAATCTAGGATTTCCTAAATTGTGGTTTCCCTGTTTATTGAGAAGAGATGTTATTAATCAGGTCAGTTCCAGTGCTTTGCTATGCTGAACAATATCACCAGCAAGATTATCATACATATTTTTAATTTAAAAATTGATCCCAAGGTTATGTTGCCAAAAATTTTTAATCCTGCACATTATTTCCTATGTAAAAATTAATCTAAGAAAATATTTAATGAAGAGGTCATATTTTGACACAAGGACTGTGGCTGCCTCGCCATCCACTGAATGTGCATGCATGTGCACTGATTTGGAAGCAGCAGTTGATGGGCATGGCACCTGGAGCTGCGCTTGCTGCTGTCTTCTGCAGCAATGTTAGCAAACAAGAAAAGAACAAAAGAAGAATTTGTTGCTATTTGTAGCTGAGGAAATAAAGGACCAGCAAATTTTTAAGCAGCAGCTTTTTAAAAAATCTGTCTCTGTGTTATTGACAACTCAGCACCTGGAATAGTTATGGCTGAAGTTTCAGGAAGTTTCCTTTCCTGCTATGGCACAACTCCAAATGTCACAGAAACATTGTAAAGTGTACTGTATTTTAGAGAAACTTATTGAATTACACTGCAGTAAATTTAGATTCACTGCAGACTAATTCTCCATAGTATCTTTCCATCAAACACCCCGCTCCAAACACACACACACACACACATATATATATATTTGTGCACACCACCATTCCCCTACAATAAGACAATTCAACCTCTCACCCAGAAAAAGACTTTTGGTTAGGATTGTGCTCTACTCTGAAGCCTGGTGTCTGTCACCTCAGGTCCCACCTAGTGAAACAGCCAGAGAGAAATATCAAAATTGACAATTTCTTTCTGAGCTTCCCAGCTTACGTACCTTTCCTAAATCTAGTTTGACCTCTTTTTGTCAGGAATTGCTGCTTGACTCCCCAGGCAACCACCTGTCCTGCTAATCTAATTTTAAATCAGTCCTTGAACTCTGTCTTAGCATCTTGAACTCATAAAGCAATATGGCTCTGCTATTAGTGATTTCTTTGAGTTTGCATGATGGTCCTTGATCCAACACACAATTTTAATTCATTGCATGTTTGGAGTTTGCAAAGTGCCGTAGAAAATTACAGTGACCATTGCAGAGTAGCTGATATTATATTCATGACAAAAAAGCTAACAATTCCTTAAGTCAAAGGACTTTAGACATTGAGTCTTGACTAGCACAGATCTAGCCATGATACTTTTTTGAAAGTACCAGTTCTCTGACTCTCTAAGCCCACACTTCGCACTCATGGCTTCCTACTTCCTTTGTAGCAAAACACCTGTAACTTGAGTTGTGGGCATGACTAGCTATGTCTCTGGTACAATAATGCAGAGGCTTTTCATTGAGAAGATGCTTTTCCTTAATAAGATCTTGAGTGTTAAGTGATCTTTTCCCTGTATAATATGTGAATGTTTCTGTGAAGTTTCATTCCAACATCTAGGAAATTCTTCTCCAACTAAAATTAGGCCAGAGAATATCAAACATATACTGTTTCTTAGATTTGGACATACAAACATGACAATTGACACCCACATTTGTGAAAAATCTTTCTAAACATACCTGTAAGCTTTCTTTTACCAAAACATTAGCGGTGCTAATTAAAGACATGCCACAGCTGGCATGATCTGGACCTACTGTTAAAATGTTAGTAGAAGCGTGATAATAGTCTGTCAATCCAGAGAGTTTAAAATGCATCACTGAGCACCAGAAATGATCTGCAAACACTCCACACTGCAGCTCACAGAGCAGGACAACCAATTCAAGATGAGCCAGACACTACTGTATTTCAAGGAGCACATGACAACTGTTGCTCTGGCACAAGTCCCTCATAACTACATCACTGTACTTGAATTAGCCACAAGAATCCCCAGTCTGACACTGGGTCACGTAATCAGCATCATCATAAGGTGGATTGATTGTTCACTTATTTACCCTTATATTGCAGCTTTCGTACAAAGGAATCTCAAAGTCAAAACCAAGATAGATGAAGAACATAAAAGGAACACATCTGTCTCTGAGGTTAAAGACTAGCCTGAAACAGTCCTCTAAATACAAACTTCCCACAATTACGGGACATTTCCAGTTTGCTTCTTTTTGCAACTTCTTAATGAAAAGCAGTAATATTTTAACAAAATACTTAAGAATTAGTTAAATCAAAGAAGAAATGTGTGAGAATAGCTAACTAACTGGTAGTTGGAGATGCTCTTGAGGCAAGATACTCCAAATAATTATTTGCCAAGCAAATTAACATTAATGTAAAACACAGCATCAACACAGGGCACCCATCCTACGACACTCCCACAGGCCATAGATGTGGATACTCTAAGAAAAGATAAGATGTAGTTTCAGACCCACTAAAGCAGCTGAGCAAAGTGAACGAGGTCAGTCATCTGGCATTTTCACCGACTTTGTAAATAACAGAGAGGTGGCAAGTCTACCACCTTGGCAAGTTTTGGGAACAAACCAGTAAATTAAACTGTCCAGATAACTTGTCCTCATTTAAATAAGTTTTAAGATGACCAAATTTATAGCTATAGTAGAAACTGTTGAAGCAGAAACCTTTCCCAAACTGATAGTGCTGATTCTGATACAATAACACCCAGTCCTTTATGTTTGTCCCTTCCACCTTGATGGTTTTCTCCCATTTTTTGTCATTCCAAATCAAATAGCAGTCTTCTTTTGAAAACTTACATGTGTTAAATTCTTCCAATACAAAGTTGTTCCTATTAGGCAATCATTTCTAAAGAGTATTTTAAAATTCTTTTAACACTAATAAGAAAGGACAGGGACACTAAGGTCAGTATATACTAACGAGATGAATCAGGAGGTATGACTGAAATGAGGCCCAGCGTGACACAGCTGCCTCCAAAAATATCTGAGCAAATCACCCTGGGACAATCTAGTATCTCAATTTCCGGTGCTGTTACCATGGTTTCTATACAGATGTTGCAGAGCATGACAAGTATATTTTTTGGGATGACAAATAAAACGAATATTCAAAACAGGATAATAAAATCATGGGTGACCTGTCAGAGACCATTGTGACAGCTACTAATGACTACTTACATTTGCCTCTGAAACAACCTAAATGGACAGAAGGTAAATCAATATATTCTAAACACACTGTCTGGCTGTTAGGTTTCCCCTGCCTCCTGTTTTAGTTTGCTGGAGTATAAAAATGATTTGGAGAAATATGAGAGTAGCACAGTTAATACAAACCATTTTCCTGTTTTTGATAACTCCTGTAAAGACAGCCTAGCAGTCCAGCATGAGACCACCCTGTATGTTTTGTTCAATAGAATGACCTCAGCTCTAGCAAGATGTATGACATTAATCATGGCTGACATACTAAAATTATTTATTAGGCTTTACACTATCAGAGTTTTGAAGTAGGTTGGAAAGATCCTGAAGCTAAATGTGAATTCTAATTTCAGTTCCAAGCTTTATCCATATATGTCTGACTCAATCTATGTTGTGAAATTCTATCAAGTAACTGAAAATCTTTGCATGTAGAAGCCATGAGGTAAAGTTCTTATATCTTTGGGTATACTGGAAGACTATAAACTCAGTTGTCAAAATTAGACATGTCAGTCCTCATCAAACTAATGCAAATACCTATTTTACATGTGGAAAGTAACAAGACTTTCAACTTGACATGTAAAAGCTAAGTAACTGGTTTGAATACAAATGTCCACATAAAGGATATGAGGATATGCCACGGCTGGTTGCACATAAGCTGAGCACCTCAAAACTCTCCATGTATTTTGTCATTACAATAATTCAAATGCAATTAAAAATCATCTGCTTTTAAAAAGCTGGCCGGTAGGTAAGAGCTTATAGCAGCTGAGCAGACCAAGTGATTCACTGCTGCTGAAAGGGGTCCTTCTTCCTATGACTTTCCCTTTCCATTTCTACCCATTTTCCTGAACTTACTCCAGGGGAGCCTACCCCCAGAGATGATTAAACTTGTTGATCTGGGCAGAAAATTATGCAATTATCTTTTTTTTTTTTTTTTTTTTCTGGATTAGTTCTTTCTTGGCTTATTGAGCTTAGCTCAACACTTGAGCATGAAGTAAATGCAGCATCTGTGAGATGGTAAGTGGAGAACACTCAACAAAGGGAACACGATAAAACTTCATTCTGGAGGTAAGCTACCACATTTTCAGAAGTAACTGTGCTTAGTGTGATTTTAGGATGGCTTCTGGAGTGTAGCTGCAGAATTATGGCATCACTATCTCTGAAATTAGTGAGAATTCCTAAAGAAAAAGTAGTATTGTACTAAATTAATTTTAGTTAAAGGACAAAAGCCAGTAAGAATGAAAGCAACATGATCACATAAGTCTTGCACCAAAAAAGTAAGGAAGTATCGTATAAGATGACTTGATGACTTACCTTAAAGGAGATTTCATACTGCTCTCCTCCCCATATCTCTAATCCTGGATCATAGCCTCCCAGCTCCCAAAACCATTTCCGGTTAACGGCAAATAGACCTCCAGCCATTACAGGAGACCTGAAGGATGAGTAAAGGAATACAAACAATAATGAAGATGTTTGGACATTGTGTGTGTGTTTGTGTGAATGTAGGTGATCTGGCTTCCACACCTGCAAAGCTACGGAAGGCATAAACAGAGGATACTGTAAACAAACAACATTTACCTTTATTCACCCCAAATCTGACTCTAAATGAGAAACAGGCAATGCAAAAGACATGTAGATAGCTATAGAGCATGGTAGACAGTCATGCATGAACTCTTTTTTTTTAAAAACCAACCAAATTCTGTTAATTAATAGAAAAACCCATATAACAGAAAAAAAGAAAGGTACTCTGGGAACCTGTCAAAGTATTTAGTGTAGTCTCAGTACTTCATGTGTTGTAACTCACATTTGAAAGTTAGCAAAACTTTTCAATTTGTTTCAGTCTCATAGGTGCTGCCTAGAGAAAGGCAGAAAGGTGACAGCAGATGGCTACAGAGCAGCCGTTGGGAATTACACATCTGTTTTTCTATAGCAGCATTTAAAACTTCTAAACTTTGTCTCACAGTGGTAATTTAACTCAAAGGCAAATAATTTACTCTGTTTCCCATGTTTCCATTTATTCTATGAATAAACATGCGGAATTTACTTCAATTAACTGAGCCTTTAATCTAGAAAACAAATGGAACATTTAAAATAAGTGTTAGAGAATATTAATCAAAAGTGCATTTTAAATTTATAAGCAGGAGTTTTGACCTGGAAATGAAGTATTTTGGGTTTTTGTCTTTTGGTTTGTTTTTTTTACTACCAAGATGACCATGTTTCTAATACAGTAATTATATTGACAGCTTTCAGGACTTAAATGTTGCTCACTGATTCCTTAAAGTTTTGGTGGAAGGGGGATACAAAGGAATCTACACTCAACAGGCGGAAAACAACAGGCTGATGAAAGCCCAACTCAGCTGTTCAACTCAATCAATGCAGGTCAACACTTGCCTTATGAATTTTAGAGCAAGAGACTTGAAAGAACACATTCCCCTTAATGGTTGGTCAACAAGAGAAAATATACATAATGTAAGAGAGACCTGGATGGCTTCCAGGCAGTGCTTCCTTAGCAGAAAACAGACATGAAACTGGGTCATATGCCCTGTGCTTTGTAACACTGTAGCCCCTGAGGGAAAACTATCTCATCTAGGGGCATTTTCATTCAGAATGACTATTGGTGGTTTGTTTGGGGCTATGGAAGCAGATTACACCATCCCTGAAGAAACTGACTTGAAAATAAAAACTTCTCCCTTTGCAACTGATGTAGGATTTGTTAGTGATCTCAGGACTGGTAGTCATCACAGGAATCCATGCACAAGTTAGAAGCTTATTAAAAAGGACATTAACTTAATGGAACAACATTCTGACATATTTTCTCTGTCTTAACACTTTTTATATTGCTATATTTTATCCAAGCCAGAGGAGAAGATAAAATAGCAAGCAGACAACGGAGTGGCCTCTGCCACCATTATGGCAGCGAATGCCCACAAGCATGAATGTTAGAAAATGATCCTTTCACCTGCATTCATGGGAATGAAAAACATTATGGATATTTTACCTTTCACTTCTATAGGCTGTTTTCTAAAATATGCATTTTAGATTACATCTTACATTAAACTACCTGTTTTCATGAATAGGGAGCTCTGTTTTTAACAGACTAATCCTATTTTCCTTTAGAAATTATATTTTTAAAAGCACATAGAAGCTTTGTGAAACAAAGCTGCAATATGCTAACTAGCATGGCTGTGCACTGTAACATACACTGAATGCTAATACTCTTTTACTTTTATTGACATTTCATACCTCAAATATTGACTGTTCTTTCCACAAATGAATAAATTCAATGGTGATTTTATTAGAAACCTTTCCCTAGGGATTCTGACTACTACAATACATTTTCAATTCCTACCAAAGTAAATCTAATTACAACATGCCCTTTGTGACTTCAGATTCTAAATAATCAAAACACAATGTCCTTTTATAAAGATAGACTTCCATGGAGAATGCTTATAACTGAATCGTTATTGGCAGAAGAAATGAAGCCCCAGAAATCACTGGGGAAATGCAGGATTTCTCTAATTCTCTTAGGTATGACTCTTATGAGTGTTTCTCTTGACATAGTGAATGGCCTATGAAAAAGGCAATATCTGCACATGAATCAGATGGAAGATGAAAAAATCAGAGATTTCAAATTGCAAAATAATTAGCAGACACTTACCAATGATATTTTATAACTAATCTGTAGATTTTCCAGTGATAATACTGAGTAAAGAAACCCCTTGTTATTTAGATGCAAAAGTTCTGAACATTTATTACAATTAGCAAAACTATCAAACAACGACTGGAACAGCAGTAAACTAATAGCTCTTGCACATACTTGGAAAAAAAAAAAGAAGAAAAAAAGAAATTGCATGTAACATTGCTCCATTCATTCTTACTCCACAACATGTTCTGACATTTTTTGTTTTGTAGGATGAGCGATGGAGAGGACAAACAGGATGGCTTTTTGGTTTTCATTGGAGCGGGATAAGCCATAAGCTGTGTGAACCAGACCACTTGGCACAGGATACATTTTCTGTGCCTTTTCATAGAAGATTCTGATGAACAGGCCTGAAATTGTCCCTAAAATATGAAGAAAAGTGTCTAGTCCGACTATCATGACTGATATGAAAAGTCCTTTTGTAGCCAATAGGATCATTCACACAGAGAAGAACTGCAGTGAGCTCAAATGAGAAGAATTAATCTCTTGTTTAATGGCTTCCATACAGAAATGTCAAGTACAAAGCTATGTTTATAGAAGTAATTTTTCACGAAATGTCCTACTCAGACACTTAAACAATTAGACTTGCGCTACGGCAGCACTGTATTATGTAATTACAGTGGGAAGCTGAAAATACTTAAGAGTTAAAAACTTTAAAGGACAAAGGCTCTCAAAACATCAGAAAAGCTGGAAGGCTAGGCTTGCTAAACTTAGAAATAGCTACAAAAACCTTCCACATGGGAAGTAATGCACAGACTCACTGACTACATCTAAAAGAACAATATTGCTAGTAAAAGCCAGCTGATCCAAAAATGGCCCACGAGGTCACAGATTCCTATGCTGAGATGGAAAAAGAGTTTGATTTAGTGAGACTGCAAATAAACACCACCCCAACAGAAGCTGGTGAAGCATTTTGTAACTTCTCACAATTTACACGCAGAGGAAGAAAAGAGATCATCTATGAATATTCAAGGTAAGAGAAAGAAAGACACTTAGGAAAGGACCTAACCTGTGCTAGTTGATGGTGAAACTGGAAGATGCCCGATGACACATCTAGTGTCATATGTCAGTAGATGAATGTAGGCTTTGTACAATCAAGTGTTCAATGTAAAGAAAATATTACACAATGCATTGAGAGGATGATGCTGCATACTGGGGCACTTTGGAAAGGGCTGGTAGGGATCACCTGCCTGGAACAGCTGAAATTTGGTCATTGTAATTGTATCCAGTGAATGGCGTATTGCACTACGCATATCTCTGCATAATCCAGACTGACTAAAGGCTTTGTGCAGAACTACTGAACAGAAACAGATGAATGTCGAAAAGATGTGTCCACCTCATGCAGGATATGTCAGACAAACTGACCTTTAGTGCCAAACCAGCTGGCATGCAGTACAGAACTGGAGTAAATATCAGCTTGCGTCAGGAATCAGTGCTGGGTTCTGCTGACCTTGTGGAGTCACGGATGTGATAGATGAGGAGGAAAGGGGCCATGTGGCTGCTGGCACAGTGACAGTCCCAGAAATGTCTGGCAACCTACTGAGTGCAGCTTTGAGCTGGGCTAGTGCACTTTTTATAGTGAATTTCAATGTCTTGTTAAGCAAGGAGAATACCTCTCCAGCCTAGTGATACCACATGAAGACACCTCAGAAGAGTGAATAAATTCAAATACCTTGTTTCAGTGGTTGCTGTTCCTGGTGATCCCTGCAGTGGTTCCTGATACTGCATTAAAGCAAATAGCAGAAGCCGATAGCCAGTACTAATCCTAGGTAATAAAAGATTCTAATAAAACTAAAAATTAAAATCTATGTATATGTAATGTAAAAGATGTGCTTGGTCACACATGTGAAATGAAGTGAATGCAGAAATAAAAGAAAGTGAAATTAAGATGAATTGACCTAATCACAAGGAAGTGATATAGATGAATAAAAGAAATAAAAATATGAACTTAAAGGTTGCTCCAGCTAAATTGAGGGCCAGATTCTATACTGTACATAGAAAAAGATGTTGATGTAGCTGGAATGAATATGGGTCAGACTTACTGAATTTTTCAGGAAGTAAAATGAAAACCAGAACATTTTATACACTTTAACAAAATATATTTTAAAATGTATTTCTAAATGTACTGACCTTTTTACATTTAATATTTCTGTAAGGCACTGGTTTATTTTCTCTTTTATCCATTCTAATAACATGAGCAATCTGCATGTTTATAAATTTACCACATGTTAAAAAGACTTCTATCTGTGACATTAGCCTATAGGATTTACTCTCTCTTTTTTTTCCCTCAAGAAAAAGTGTCCAGTTTTCTGAACAACTTTTACCCCTGATGAATTTGCACCCCTATCTGTACCAATTATCACATAGGTTTTGCAAACTGCTGCATTCCTGATGTCCACATCATTATCTCCTTAGAGAGTTTAAAAACACTATCTTAAAATATACGGCAGATCAACTACATAAGGAAAAGGTCTGTCTTAAAGTTGATTTGCTCCCCATAAAAACTGCCTCCACCCCTCCTCATTCACTCTACATTCAAAGCTGTCACCAGAGTACACTGTAAATTGCCAGATGATTTTTTTCCTTGTTAATGTATATAACTCTGAAGTCTTGACTATTTACAGTAAAGGTACCCCAGCAATTTTCACAAGGCAAACTGAAGCTACTCTCATGCAAATTCAGATTTGTAGAGCTGTATCCCGCTGTACAGTCTCACTATATATTCAGTGGGTTTCAGTAATCTGTATTCTCTAATTAAACTGTTGTATTCTTGCCACTCTTAAGCAGTTAAGATATTCTTCTATTAATTTTCTTTTGCTGTATCTTTCTAATGAGTTGTTTGCAAAATTCATCATACGCTGACAGATTTAATATAGATGCACAGTCTCCTTACCTACAATATATACCTGCATGTATGCTTCATACATTTCTACTCAGTGGCATCGAGCCAACTATTTTACAAGTGATAATCAGATTGTGAGATACCTGGCCTTTGAGAGGCACAGCACTAAAATTTTACTCATGTTTCCTTCTGTGCTAAATGTTCTCTGGATATTTTCCCTGAACAATCTCTAAAATATTCAGTCTAAAAGAGCACTCACCCACAGGATAGCACAAAATGACTAACTTTGCGATGATAAATTTCTTGCTTTTTAAGCAGTTCCATTTAGTCAAGGTTGACAACGAAATAATTCCTTTTTCCAGAGCAAAGTTGCACTCAGATTTAGCAGAGTTCCATTATGTTTTAACTCAAAGTACCATCTTTCTTGGACAACTCTAACTTGTGAAATGCTAACAAGGCAGAAGAGTGGGTATGTCCCTAGCAGTACCCACTAGTGATAGGAGCTGCTTGTGACAAAGCCACACAAGCTTTTCCTGACTCTCTGCTGCTTCCCAGAGTAGAAGGCACTATTATGCAGGAGGGAGATCAGGGCTAATTTACTTTTACTTGGGCTTTCGTAGTCTGCGCCTCCCCATAATCCACAGTCTCTCTACTAAAATTGCAACAAGACCTCATTTTGACACCAAAAGTGGTAAATTTCTCATGACCAACAGAGTTTTAAAAATTTTGATAAAATTTTGCACTTGTATGTAGTCACTGCTGTTGGAGATCATGAAAGTGCTGCACAATCATGTTTCATCACACGAAACTCATTAAGTGCCATTATACTTATCTCATTCTCTCTAAAAGTTTAAAAGTGGTTTGTTTTTTTTTTTGTATTCAAGCAAATATTTTTACAAGAGACAGAAAAAACCATCAGGCTTAGTTTTTACATAACCTAGCAGCTCAAATCACATAAAAATAGATTATTTTGCCATAGTTGTACTACTTAAAATCAGCGCTCAAGTGTCTATAAACTACATTTTGTTTTTTAACGAGAATTTTTTTTTTCTATTTTAAAGTAAAACCTCATTTTTGTCCAATGGACAGCCAGCAAGTCAGCTGCAGTGTCAGCTACAGAGAAAGCTCTAGAAACTTTTCACACTCAGTTTATAAAAGTTTTCACTGTGATTCATCACATGGCTTCTTTGTGTTTTTTGGTGCATATTATTCTTAACACATTGCTAAACTTCATGGAAAAAATCATATTGTAAAAGAGTGATGAGCCCTTATGTGGGTAATGATGCTGAGGCCCATTTAGCCTTCCCTCCCATATTGAGAAAGTTAATGAAGCTGTAGAAGAGGTGAGTCAGGTGGGTAGAGATGGAAGACTCTGAAGAGAAGGCTTCCCCTTCTCATAATTACCTTTCATAATCCAAGGGAAATCTATCTGAATTATTGCTAGAGGAGATCTACAGGTATGACTAAGGAAGTGGGTCAGCAGAAATGAGAATCCTGAAGTAAAAACAAAATGAAAGCTTCTGGAAATGTCCTACAGGTGAAAGTGTTCAGAAGGATAAAACTGAGGAGCAAAAGAACAGCTGGAGTATCACGCTGCAAGTTGTAGTAAAGAGACAAGTCCAATGCAGTCTTACAAGGTTGAGACCTGGATGCTGTAAATGCAAGAAAGAGGAGCTGAGAGCAGCACTTCTGCTGAACCATATTCATGTCATAAGCAGACATGGGCCTTGGCCATTGCAGAAAAACCCCCTTCAGCCTATTAATAGGAGGTGAGTAAGAACTGTTGGGGAAGAAACCTCAACCTCTAAGCAAAATTTAACACAATTCTGTCAGTTGACAGTACCTTTTCATATTGATGGGTCTAATTTGTCTTCAGCGTTGTCCCTTGAAAATATAATCTTTGAAAATTAGAGGTAAAAATAAAGATAAATCTGAGGCAGAAATATTACCAACTGTTCCTAAAATAGGAACTAACTTTATCCCTCCTGGATTTTGGTAAGCTTCACTTTGAAGCGTATCTAAAACTAAACACAAAAAAGCTTTTTTCTTTAAGAAAAAGGATATATTCTTTTTTGAAACTTGTCTACATTCTCAACTATACTAGCTTCTGCATTTAAAGCTAACCTAAGGTCTGAATTCCAACAGATAAGTAGTGTTTTGCATAGCCTAAGAATTTCAGAAGTGTAGGAGGTCACCCTGTTTCTGGTTGTTTTGAAAAGTCAATTATTTTGATTATGAAAGCACAATGAACCTTCTACTATCATCTTTGCCCTCTGGGTTATTATGAAACATGAGGCTGGAATTTTAAGGCAATGCCAATATTCTAGACTGAGTATACATCTTACTTTCAAACAGGAAAAATCTGTTCAAGCTAACAAGGACCTGTGGAAAGTAACACTTAGGTAAATTGGCATCTCATTTGAGATTAAATTTCTATTTTCAAATAAGGAACAAAGCCAGCATCATATTCTTAGATTATCCATCCTGGTTACACAGTAAATCCATCACCATCTTGCAAGCATTAGGGAATAACAACAGTTCATTAAATGCCATCACTACCTTCAAGGATGTTCTCTCAGAATATATGGGGGACAGTAGCTGAACAGAATTACTACCCAATTACAATGTTATCTTCCCCTCTTTAGATGTAGAGGTATAAACCAGAGAACTATCTTCCTTTTCCAGTGCTTACTTTTGCTTTATTGATTTACTTAAGCCTAGCATAGCATCATAAGCAAAGTTTAAACTAAAGGAAAATATTTTAAATTTCATTAAAGACAATAAATGATTCCTCTTTAAACATAGCCACTGGGCCAAGCATAGGTTCTTATTTTGAAAATAGTCATTTAATTCAGACCTCGCCCTCCCAAGAAAAATTGCTAAATAGCTAATAATAACCAGTTAGCAGTCTGCTATTAAAAGCTACTGGTGATTCTGATTAAGTTATTTGGATTACTGTAATTCTATGACTCTGATTTCTATAACTCTAAGATATTATGTACTTATTCCAGACTAAAGTAGATTTAAAGGCACCACAACCCAGAAAAACAGCTTTGTACATAATGTGGAAATGAAGTGACCTCACAACTGGGGATTAGAAACTGCTTCAGGAACAGCCTTTTTTTTGCACTGCCCACACCTTCCAGCCCAACCTCACAAGCAGACCAAGCCAGCTGGCCCAGGGAGTGCTCTGGCAGTGGGGCTGTGTCCAGCAGGCCTGCCTTGTCTCCTTGCTATATGCACTCCATGGGGGCTGGGAAAACAGATGCTTGAGTCCTTTTATGGATGCCAGGTGAGGAGAAGAGGCCATTCTGACAACTATACTATATGATACTGTATAGCACCATATGCATATTTGCAACAGTTGGGAAAGCTTGAAAGAAGACCAAAAAGGCAGTCAAATTACAATCAGCACCATAAATTGCATACACACAAAAAACCCCAGAAGCCTTTTTTTTTTCTGTCTCTCCTTCACTATTTCAGGCTGAACTTTATTTGTGCAACACTGAATGACTTAGGTGGGTAAATGCGAAGAGTTAGCACTGAAGCACTGCAAGGAAATGGCAACAGGAGTTTCAGCGGGTTTTGCTTTTTGTTCACACACCAGATCATACTGAATAGTTAGTGAAGGCCATTTCCAGAACATTCCTGAGTTGCAAAGATTTTAAATAAGTGGAAGTACAGTTACAATAACCTGCTACTGATTTTTTAGCATAGTCTTTTAAAACAGTGCTGCCTAGCACGTTGATAGAATCAGCTTTTCTTCAGGGTTCCACAAACTACCCCTAGAGACTGTGATTCAAGCAGACAGAGTCTTCAAACTCGGCTAAGTGGATCAGACACACAGTTAATGATATGGTCTGTGATCTGCTATGGAGCATATGTGGATGAGTATGTGATGGAGGATGTGGATGAGTATCATTTCTTTGATCAGTTCTTCAGCGGTACTGTTAGCAGCTGCCCCAATGTACATGCGCTGCTTCAAACTCAGGCAGGAAATAGGGACAAAAGGTAATTTTAATATTTCAGTCATATCTGTCTTTGAGGGTTAATGCAGAAGCCTGAAATGGTTACATACTGACAGGCCGTATAGCCACACCACTGCTACAAAATGCAGGTCATTGGTTTGCTGGTGGCGAACAATTTCAAGAATGTTATTATTAAGTTATGAGAAAGTAAAGAAAAATGGTGCCTGAAGAGGCAAATAGGCAGCCGGAGGTATTTTGGGATCCTGGAAATATTCTCTGTCCTGGATTTGGCTAGAGAAAAGTAAGTTTTCCTCCTAATTTCCTTAATTGCCAGCTGGGGTTAAACCACAACATGCTCCTAGATGCATCAGTGCTATTTGTTAAAGCCCTATAATTTGCTATGTTACCCTATTATGGAGGGTAATAGGTAGGCAGGCACTTAACTACAATGAAATTAGATTTCTCCCTGTCTGCACCAGAGGCACAATAATATTTTATTGTAAAAACTGTGAAACAGGGAAAGCAGTTTTTCAAAAATTGAACTGACAGAAAAACACTGGAAAGCACTTTGCAATGCAGGATGAAGAAGCTGAAAACTGATGAGGTTGAGCACTTCATTGTCCCATGACAGCATCCGCTTTTAATTTGATGTTGTGAAGATGGTCAGGCAGGGCTGTGGAAACCCAGGGAAATGAACCTTCCTGTTCTATCATCATAGTAAATCACATTAAAAAAAAAAGTCTCCATTTGATAATAAAAATAAAATGAAAGTCTGGTCTAGAGATAGCTCTCCACATTTGCATAAGCTCATTCAGACTGTACTAAAAGTGCATGGAAATGTGCCTTAGCAATAATGAGCTAGAGAGAATATCTACAGTGCGATCTTGGGAGATTAATATTTCTGAGGTTTTCAGCAGTAAGGCTGTCAGGAATTGCAGAAGATACCCAATAGCTTATTTTATTTTCTCAAAAAAGAGTTATGTCTAGTGTTTTGCTTTCAGAATTTGGATGCGAACTGGTTGTTTTTGAGTATAGACAGTTTTCATTAACTGCTAGTAAAATGTTCTGATAGCAAGAGTTGCTGACTGCTGTTATAAATGCTCACTTCTGTTAGAAAACTTTTGGCTATGTGAGTATTTTGATATGCAGCTGAGATGAAAATGGTCTATCCCTGTTCAAATATCACATTTTTCTTTTATTCTAAATATAAGTGCATATTTACCCAAGTGTCACAAGTACACTTATTACACTAACTACCGATAAATGGTCATATCTAGAGATGAAGCACTAGAAATCTGTACGGCTGAATACGTGATTCTGCTTCCAACCAATGTTTCGCAAACCTGCAGGTGAGTCTATAGATGGTTTAAGTGTATGAAGAATACATTGTCAGTGAAACTATGCTGCTGTTGTGAACTCTGGACCTGATCTCAAAGGCAAATAAGGATAATGAATTCGCCATAGAGTTCTGCTAATTTGTACAGGCTTTAGTGCATTATGACCAAACCTCATTGATCTCAGAGCTGGAAACAAAAAATCGCTTTGTGGTGTAAGTGCCAACACACAAAAGAGTAGCTCCATCCAGTGAGACAGCCAACCTCCCTGACCCTAGCAGTTACACACTAAAATTTGCATACAGCTGGAAGGTTCAACATATATTTCTGAGAACAGCAAACCAAAGGGGACCTCTGGGAGTAATTCAGAGGCAGTGTAATGGCAATTCCCCAGAAGTAAAGCTGCCTCATAGGGAATAAGGCTGGACTGGGTACACGGCTGGCTTCTGGGTGACTCCCTGTACTGACTGCAGCTGCCTTGCAGGCTTTCTGCCTCCCGGATACAGAGGCTCACACTGTCCAGCTACCCTTGTGCCATCATCGTACCACTGCCTGCCATGTGATAGAGCAAGGATCAGGAGGGGTCACCTTAACATATACATCTACAATGAAAATGCTACAAGAAAAATTGAAAACTGAAAAGAATAACATATAAGCACTGCAATTGCATTAAATAAAATCCTGAGATTCCTGTGTATACTTACTTCCAGGAAACACTATTCATTCATATTTATCTAGACTAACAGCATACGGATAAAATAAAAGATACAGTTATTCTAAGAAACATTTAAAGAATTGGAAAAATTTGAGACAATAAGTCATCCCTGAATCATTTCCAAAAATCTGCTAGTGAAAGCCCTATCACTTCAGAATTAAGTTAGAATGCATGCAAAAGGCACATCAAATCCTGAAGTGGCAGGAAGGTAAGCTAGACAGTAATAAGGGCTCTTGCAACTGACCTATAAAGGCTTTATTGTTAAAAGTTAAAAAAAACCCTACCCAAGCCCACCAAAAACCAAACAAAAAAAAACCACAACAGAAAAAGCAAGACCTTAATAACAAATAATCAGTATAATCTTTGTTAGAAACGGCAGCTACCAGCCCCAATGAAACTGTCTTTTCATCTGATCTCCTCCATCACAGTCACATTCATCACCATGAACGAAAGGGCTTTTTATTGTCCAGATGGTTACTGACAGATAATCTCATTAAGTAGATGATATTCATAGGATGGAATTGGTAATACTGTTATCATTTTACAGACTACACAAAGAGTGCTCAGTGCTTCTGATCCAACAGGTTTCTTAGCTCCTCACAGAAATACTTCAAATGCAGATTCAAAGAGGATTGTCAGTGGCTGCTTTAAGGCCTTCAGTCTACACTTCGAATTGCTTCCACTTTTTCCAGCTTCTCAGCCTTGAATACTGAGCCTGTCCTTGAAAGCATGAACTAGGTCTTGGTAAAAAATCAAGATGCTGCTGTCGCCCATGCTCAGTGACAGCATATAGATGGGCTTCACACCTCAAATCATCTGTTTTCCCTAGAAAGTCAGACTGCTCCATCTGCCCAGAACCTTCTCACCATGGGACACCACTTTAGCCCTGCAGGCATTTACATCACCTCTGTTAGTACCTCTCAGTAATCTACCCTTAATCTTTGAGATCATGGTCTGTTATTTAGTGACAATGGCCAGGGTCAGCATGGACTATGCTAACTGAATAAAGCTGTATGCTTCTGAAGGATGGAAGTCCTCTGAAGAGAGGACTGCTTGTGTCTACACTGTCACTGTAATCTCCTTTCTTTTTGATCTTTCCACACAGGTCCCCAGACTACCTGCTCTGTACCCATCCTAGCTCATTCCCCAACTCCCTCTGGGAAACTCTGCCAGCTCCCCTGCAAGGGGGCAGCTCTCGGGGGATGTTTGTGCAAGCCTGAACAGCATGAGTCTTAATACCAGGTTTCACTCCCTCCACTTATGGCAGTCCTTCCTTTACTTTCATGAGTAGAAATATTCCCTGAGTACCAGCTAAAGAGAAATAGGAATTATTATGCCATAAACAGCAGGATAATAAATCTGAATACTTTGCTAATGAATACATTTTCAAACAACTCCTCTCCAGCTAGCAGAAGAAAAGAGAGGCCATAGAAAATGTAGGGAAGAGCAGTAATTAGCTCAGTCTGACATTTGTTGTCCTACGTTTGTGAAAATATTTTCCTAAAAACTTAAATTATACAACAACACATAGCCAAACTTAATACGCAGAGTGACTTGTTGGCTGTCATTACCAGTAATAAGAGAGAAGAGTTATAGTTGCAAAGCAGCTGCTGTAGCATTCAGCCATATTCTGCTGGCAAGAAAATAAAACTAATGAAAGATTTAAAGGAAGAATGTTATGCATGAGCCTTCTCAGACACACAATTAAATACAAATTGCAAAACACAAATAATTACATTACAAAACATGAAATTGCAGGTCAAAGATGGAAATGATTAGCATTGACAGAACCACTTTTATATCTTTCCTCCTGAAGATATACATGGGATGCTATGCTTCTAAAAGCTGTGCTTATAAATCAAGATAAAATGAAACAGAACACTGCAAATATTTTCCCATCATAACTATACTTTAAAGGCAGAATCATGCCTCCATTGTAATTACAGAAGATGCTATTCCATTAACAACTAATGTTAGGAGCAAGTGGGAAAGCAAACAAGCCAAAAGGAAAAAATCTGCTTCCAAGTATTGCTAAAAGAACCCAGCTCATAATTAAGTTTGCTGTTTAGTGATGAGGCTTAATCTCTCAATGGAGGCAGAAAAGCAATACAGCCACAACTAAGCTGTGTTTTGGGTTCACGTGAAGTGGATTCCTGACAACATCTTTCAATCACTTGCAGATGCAACCGTTTCTGGAGGCCAAAACCTGCTCTAGCTGGAAGATACTATTTCTTGACAAAGAGTAATAGCAAGAAAGACTGAGTACATTTTCTAAGAAGAAGAATGAGCTTCACAGAGGTCAGCATTTTGTCTTTGTTGCTTCTCTCTCCAGAGCAGAGACAGCAGCTTCAAGCAAATCTGACACAGCATGCTCTGCATTAGCGTTTTTTTTCCTCCATACATCACCCTGTCTGTACCAATACCCTGTAGATACCTCCCCATTAATCTGAGAGTGGTTCATAGACCTGCATTTCTCAAGGAGAAAACTCATTGTACTCCAACTCCCCATGTAGAAGCAACACACAAAACAACCTCCTCTCCTTGCACCACAGGACAGGGATTCACCTTGAGACTTGATTTCACTTCCTGCAGGATTTATTATATCAGAGAGCAATGAAGCAAGAGATGCACTGTCTGTTTAGGGCTCAGATTGTCTAGCATACAGCTGTTGTAGGACATAGACTGTCGTTACTGACTGTACAGGTGCTATCTGAAGTAATGACTAAGAAGAAAATTAAGAAATGATGAAAAAAGTTTTCTTATTTTTGCTTTGGTAGCTTGAGGAACTCCATAAGTACACGGTAGATGCCAGCAAAAGACCCATGTATACATTCCTGGTAGTTCCTCAAGATCAACACATTATTTGCTGTGTGCTAATAATAAAGATAGGTGCCAGGCAAAACTCCATATGAATAATATCAACCTCTACAAACTCCTAATGCCATGAGCAATGATGTCCACATGATGGACACTATGCAACTGAGTTAATATTCCTACGACAGATCTTCACATCTCTGTGGAATAATGAAGTTCGCTTAACTGTCAAGATACTTTCAGAGCATGTGTGTATGTATTTCATAATCAAGACAAAAGCCAACAGCCAAGTACTCAGCAAGAAATATGTATCATATCCTTGACAAATAGTGTAAGTAATAAAAAGCTCCTGTTTCACAGAAAGGAATATAGTCAAGAACATTTTTCTTCTTGCATGAAAGACTTTGAGTTTAGTTTTCCAGCTACAGAGTTTTATCGATGAAGCACAGCTAATTTGTACTCTAGGTGGAGATTAATGTAAGATCCTTTAAATAAGAAGTCAGCATGCAATCTATTGCAGTAAGTAGCAAAACATAAAAATAATCAATTTTCAGGAAGTGCATGGCTTGCCTGTTGATGTAAATAATCCTTTGAAATATCAATTCTTGCAAAAAGGTGTTTGTTTAGAAATTGATACAGGAGGAGGGCTTTCCTCAGTCACTAAATTGCTCTAGCTGGGCCTGTGTCCGATAGCCTCAGTGCAATTACACATCCTGCATTCATGCCAGTCTAGTTGGCTACTGAAAACACCATACTTTAAGAAGCAGCATTTTTAATTTTAAGAATTAAAATACTGACCTATAATATCAAATAAAATGTTTTCAGGGCTACTATGCAGGAAGCTACATTTGAAAAAAAATCTCTGACATAGGATTTCACACATGTCCCTAATGTTAACTTAGAATATATTGTCTGAGTTTTTGCTTGAATTACTTTTCAGTACTATAAATCTTAATATTTAAAATAAATATTTTTAAAGTTAAACATTTATGTTTAGTGTAAGCCTTGCAAACTGACTTTATCACAGAAGGTTTACTTACAAAGTCATATATTCCTCTTAGGAAGCAAACACAGAAATGAAGCACTTCAGTCAACTAAGAATGCTCCTCCCTATGTCTCAGTTACTAAAGTTCTGTGATTGAGCTGAAGAGTTCAGCAAATCACTAAGCACTGCTCTTTGTCCATGGAAATGAAGTTTTCATAGCAAAACAAACAGTTGTGCACAAGTAAACCACCACCACTGAAGCTGTATATAGCACTCCTTAAAACATTAAGGGCTGATGAACCAGGTTGTCTTCTCCTTGACCAGTTCACACACTGCCTTTGCCTGATGCAAACTTCAGTAAATAAACGAAGTGGGGACAATGCTGCAACTGTTCGAAAACCTGCCCTAGTCTCCACAGGCCCAACTAATCACTAGCCCCTTTATAATGACCTTTTTCATATCAGAAAACAGATACAATGCCGTCCCTCTCAGTCCTCTCTGTTCTAGATTAAGCAACTGAAGTTTGGCTGGAGTCTCCAAATGACTATTGCATGGTTCCTAGGTATAATGATCAAATCTGGACGCAGCAATGCACCTGAGACTTTACAACCACGCAGACTGGAATAGTCACCTGCAATTTCTTATGGAGGTTAACACATTGCACAATGAAAATTGAATTTTGCTGTTTATTTAACAACATAACACTCTTATATTTTCCTGCTGCAGTGCTACTAAGTAGCTATTTGCATTTATGCTTTAGATTTAACCTCATCTCTGGCATTCGACGCTTTTCAGTGCCAAATTTCACATTATTTTCTTCTAATCACCTCTTCAATTTGCCAGGACTAACTTGGATTTTGACCCTGTTTTCCCTATGACTTGTAAACCAGCTTACTTGGTTTAAAAAAATTTGCTACCTATTTATTGTCCAGATAATTAATGAAAACACCAACCAGAACTAGGATGTGGGGTTCTGCAGAGACATTTGCCTCAGGGACCTGCATCAGTATTTAAGACAATCTCATAGTTTAACATCAGACCATTCACAGCTACTCTTTAACAGCAATTTCTTCTCAGTCTGTGTGTAGGTATAATGAACATTAAAGGTGTATCCACACTCTATCAACTTTATAAGAAAGTAACATTGGCAACACGAAAAGTCTTGGAAGGAAGACTGCATTTACTGCCTCCCTATTCTTTTATGTAGCTGGGTTCCAAATACTACGTAACACATCTAATGTCTTGCTGCTACTAAAGGGTGAGAACTCACTTCCTACTCACTAATTCTCCCTGTTGTAGTTGCAGGTGTGCAGTCTCCTCCCCATGGAACAGCTTTGTTGTCCGCCAACTGCGTAATTCACTCAAATGCTAGAAAACGAGACATTTTTTCCTTAGTGTGGTTTTTTTTTTTCCCATTTCAGTGAATGTACATGGCTCCTAGAGGTGGGTACTGTAAAGCACAGGAGGCAACACTAACCAGCAGTGAGACAGACTGCCCCACAGCAGGAGCATCCTCTCCCTAAGCTAGTGGTAGAGAGCTGGTCGTGTTCTCCCTGTGTTTCTTGGAACCACATCCTCTGAAAGAATGAAGTTAAACTTCTATGACAGCATCAGTTCCTGACAAGCCCATATTAATAATTTCATTACCTTTTAGATAACCAACAGTAGATTATTATTTTTTTTCTAATTTTTGATCCATGCTCAAAGAAAACCTTACTTCTTTCTGATTAGGTGGTTCATAATAGCCTCCAAACACAGATTAAATATGCTATAGTATCTACCATCAACGTTTTCTTTTTCCTTCCTTCCTCATCCAGAGTTATTCAATGAACCTGCCTTTTGCTTGTCCCAAAATTTAATAGAAAGTATACATATATACCACACAAATCCTCCTCTTTCTCTCTAGATCAAATTCTCAAATCACTGGGGAGAACCCTGCATCTGCTGTACCTGACAGAGCACTCCTGGGAACATTCTGAATTTTAGGCTGCTTTTGAGACACAGAACAGTATGCCCACCCTTTCCAGTTATGCTGTACCCAGCAGCATCACTTGCACCTGCAATGATTCTCCAAATCTGCAGGTTTCTGGGTGCTCAGAATCAGAATCACAGAACCACTCCAGTTTTGGAAGAACGTGGGGAAGGCACGGCAAGCACAACCTCTGTTTCAAACAACTTTTCCCTGGCTCACCTCTTCTGCCTCTTGTTATTATCTGAGGGTGTTGACCCTACCTTCAGGGCAGGAAAGTGTGTCTACAGAGTGCACTCATACTGAAGACATCCAGTATTTCCCTCGGAGAACACCAGCTGGAGGGTCCCTGGAGCCAACTCTGACATCACTCCTGCAGGTAAGTAATACGGACAGATGGCTAATTTGGCTTTAAGCCTGTCCTCTAGAATGTTCTACTCAGTAATCAAACTTACTTCTGATAGTGATAAAACATAACCATTCTACCAAACATTTTGTTTTATACCAGCATTTCTAATTCTTCTTATTTATTTTCCATAGCATTGATATTTGCATTCAGAAATCTCAAATTCAAAACATTTCCCTGTTGAGGTCAGGTTCTTTTTAGGCTTACAAAATACTTGCATGCACTTTTCTCCAAGCATTTTTGTCACTCAAAATTATTCCATTAATAAGATTTTGAAATTTATCTTCATGGATCAAAAGTTCCATATTCAGAGCTGTATTTGTTGTGACCAGTCAACCAAGTCACCTGGTATGACACTGCTGTGTCTCCTTGCTTCACTGTAAATATATAGCTGCCCATTTGCTTTCCAGTAAGATCTGTACACAGAAAGCTGAAATATAAATTCCATGCATTTTTGAGATAATAAAGCTATGTATGCATCAACTGAAGACACGCTGAAAGGGGGTGCAGTTGACATTAAATATAGTTAGAATTTATTTATGCATTATTTCCTTAAATTTATACAGATGACAGCTAAACATCCAAAAATATTTTAAGAAATACTTGATTTTTTTTTTAAATTTCTACCAAAGAGCTAATTAACTAGTTAATTTAAATTACTGAAATTATAAAGAAAGTTTACATTTGGAGAAAATGGGAGAAGATAGCCTAAGATGCAGTAGCAATATTTGGCCTCAACACTCCTCTGTGGACACTTCCATTTGACTTTAACACTTCAGCACCATAGTGTACCGAGTTTAGTATGAGCTAGTTGGATGGTTGACAAATTCTCGACAAGTTCAAATGCAGATAGGTGCAAAAAGCATATGCACTACTAGCGATATCCAGCCATAAGAAGGAACACAGCCCTTTAAGTCCTGTATTCCAGTGGGAAAGTACTATTTCTTTCCTCAAGACCGTAGGTATAATAATAGTTCAAAATATCATAATAATTCAAATCCAGAATGTCTAATTCTTTTGTAGAGACAGGGAGGAGATATTTGCAATAACTACATGGAATTTTGCTCAGTTCCTAGCATTGCCACATGCCTCTCTGGTAAGTCACCTGTTCTGTGCTTCATGTATTAAATTCAATATTGATATCTTCCTGCTTCAGTGGGATGCTTTGATAACTCATTTGCTAAAGCTTGTGATGGAAACAACAGCTTTTAAGAAAGATCTTCTTAAAAAACTCCTAGTGAAAGATAAAAGAAACAAAAAGTAATTTCTTTTCACTAAGTGCTCATGGAATTAACAAAATAATTTCCTCATTTCATTTCTTAAAACTTTGTTTCAGTCCCAAGAAGAAGTGTGTTCATCCTCTTTCAGAGACTTTTCAAGGGTTTGTTTTAGCCAGCTGCCACCTGACACAAATATCTATCTTCCAAAGGAAAAACTAAAGCCTGCTTACTTGGAACTGACCACGGGATCATCAAGAAAGCCTTTTCTCTCATATACATCAGTCTTAGCAAAGACAGAGGTTATGTATTCTGCATACCTGATAGTACTTTTTGCCATTGATTGGAGACACGTGATGATTGCCAAGAACAATGCTTTTAAAGCAAACCAGCCTATTCATATTGAAATGAAACCAACAGTGACTACTCTGACATATCATAAGAGAAATATTAAAGCACCTAGATACTAATCGTGAAACATTGTTCCTTATTTGAGCAAAACATATCTCCAGCAATAAAAACAGTAATCAAACACTAGATAAATGTTCTCATTATTATCTTGGTGAGAACTAAATTCATTTCAATTTCCAAAAAAGGTGAGGCATGGAAAAAGAACCACCAAAGCAGTTAACAAATGGAGAAAGGGACTGTCATTCCATTTCTCCTAACAGTGAGATAGATGTAGGATAGATCACATTTCAGCATTAGTCCATCTGTTTTTACGTATCTTGAGAGGTATAATTTTTGCTGTTTTATACAGTAGGAGTTTTGTTATTAACTTGACTGAGATGATGATATATCTTCCTGTTTTTCCCAGCCCTGCCTTGCAGGTTCCTGTGAACTAGAGTTGGTATTTTAAACTGCTATTCAAGTATTCACAAAGCAATGAATATATAATTGTTATATTTATTTTTTCCACTTTTTAATGGTTGCTTAACTAATTATGCTCCAGAGACACTATCTGACTTAGTAGCAGTAATGCTGAATAATTCAGAAAGAAGAACTATCAAACGTGCAGAAAGGAAAGCTACCATGAAAATCCCCAGGAATCTGTTTTAGCTAAGAAATCTGACAGCGTTATCAGTTACCAGCCCTGCTCCTGGCACTGCAATGAGATAGTGCTGCTCCAGCTACTGTTATCATCTACAGATTTTTTTGAGTCCCAACAAGAGAATCTCCAAAACAGTACATTCTTCAGGCTGAAATACCTAACTTTGAAAAATGGATTAAAGACACCAAACTTTACTTTTTCCATTACTATGATATCTCTGTGAGGATGTATATACTGTTAACATTACTCTTACAGGGTCAGAAAACAGAGAGAGACTAAAAGAACCCTCAGAAAAACAGAATTCTCCAAAGTAAATATTAACAGACTGACCTTACAGCTAACGCCAAGTTTATTTAAACAGATAGCAAACACACAAGACACCAGAAGTCTCACAATGTATTTTGAATATCAAAATTCTAGTCATCCCTGTCACACTTCCAGCTGGCAAAAATTACTTGCTAAAATCTTGCTCACCGGTAATACATGCTCATCTATGGCTTTCAGAAATTTCAGAATAATTAACTGCCATAATTCTTTCCTTAAAAAGGTATTGTTTTTCCATGCTATTACACATGCAAATCCCAATAAGAAAATTAAATAACAAAATGAAAATGATTGTGTTTACCTGAGCTTTTTAATAAAAAAGGATCTGTGTTACGGTAAAGTGATGCTACCAAAGAGTTCAGAGTCAAAATAGCTTTTAACTTAACATTTCATATGGATTGTCTCCCTCTCAAACAAATAGTAGTTTAAATGTAGAGATGTTAAATATTAGGTATACCATGAAGGATCAAATAACTCAGAACATTCCTCCTCCCAACATACAGGACCCATCCAAAATACTTTTCACTTCTGCCTCCAGCTTTACAAGAACTATTCCCAGGACCATGCTATTACTGCCAATGATGTTGTTGCAAATAGGAAAGTAAACACAAAACTATGTTCATTTCAGGCTTCATTAGAAATGGAAGTGAAAAAAAATCAACACTTATTGAACAAAAATAGACTCAAGTATTGGAAAAGCAACATCAAAGTTCTAAGGGCATCTTTCAAAGACATCCCATCTTGCTGCTCTCCTGTACATCTCGTGCCCATTACCTCATCAGAACCAAGCCCGGATCATTTGAACTTTTGCAAAAATAGCTGTTCCAAGTATCTGAGATACACAAGGTCAGATAGTTCAGGAATGGATGAAACAATCATCAGATAAGCTTTGGAAAGGGCAAATGCAACTTTAAGATCTATTAGTAGAGATCTTTCCAGCAGATATAGATCAATACTGCACTGCTGAAGATTGCATGCAGCATGATGCTGCATACAAATCTGGCCTGTTATTTTCAAAAAGGAGAAATGAAACTGAATGTAGAACTGCGCCAGAACTTTCAAAGGAATTATGAGAAGATGCTGAAGAAGACCCCCGAGCTGAAAACTGAAACAGGACATGGTTTCTCTTTAGCAATAGACCAGGAGTTATCTGATAGATTAAATATTTTTAAACAGCCTGGCTGCACAGGTGTGTTCAATTTGTTTCCAGAAAGACCAACATTTTCAGAGATCTGAGGCACCACCTCTGCTGCTGTCAAGTTGCAGGAAGCCCTTTAGTCCTGCTGGTGTCATGGCTTTATGGGTTGATCTCTGCGTCTTTCTGCTCTTGCGTCAGTTCTACTCTTGGGGTATTTTGCATTCTCTATTACATCCAGAATGTCACAATATGCAGAAATTTACAAATTCATTCAATAAAGTTTCATAATTAACTTCCTCTACCTGAATGTCCTGGTTTCAGTTATGAAACCATTTAAAAATCAATAATCTTGAGACCTATAGCTATCATCTCACTAGGTAATTAATATTTCTGATTGTTTACAGATATAAAGCAAAGTGCCTTTAAAGCTTCTTTTGGTTATCTTCCACGTTTCTGGAAAATGTCTTTTCCAGCTGGGTAATAGCTGTTTTTCTACCCAGGGCACCCTCCTACTTTGTGTTATTTCTGTAAGTATTTGAAGAAATTACTCAGAGCAAAAAAAAAAAATTAGAAGAAACAACTTCATTTAGCATCTGAATTCTAGTGCTGTTTAACATGAACTTCTGTAGAAAAAGATACTTAATTCTAAGTGGCTCTCATGACTTTTTTGTAGATGTACCTGATGTAGTATCTGATCTAAACTGATCTCTGTAAAACTAACAGGGTGTGTGTGGCAGAGTTACTGTTACTCAGACCAAGCGTCAGATTTCTAGTTTTACCAAAAACTGTACTGTATTTATTCTTTATATGACTTGTGGTGTCTAAAATACAACAGAAGCATGACAGATGCCAACTGAGGCAGAGAGGAGATGATACCCCGGCTTGTGAGGAAAAGGAGTAGGGGATAGCTAAGATTCTGAAATATTCTGTAACCATGAAGGGCCAAGGACTACAGCAAAGTAAGTTCCAGGATTGAATTTGCTTTCTTCACAGCTGTTGTCATGCTGGAACGGTTTCCTTGTCTATGATCATACACTTTTACAAACAGCATTTCTCATTATTTACTGTTACCAATGGATGAAGTCTATTCTGAGAGAAATTCTCATTATTGGTCCACTTGAGCTTGCTGTTACTAAATTTCTGCCTCTTCTCTTTGGTAACTTCTAAACTCCTATTGGGATTTTTTTGTTTGGGAGCGTTCTTTTGTTTAATTTTCCTTTTTTTTTTTTTTTTTTTGGTGGATGCCAACACTGATAATCACCCTATGGGTTAGCTGTCTTAGTTCTTTCCTACAACAGATTTTTCTGTTTCTTTTTTAAAAAATATTTTTTCTCATGACATCATTCTTGTTATGCTATTAAACTTTATTGAGTTACAGAGGAATAACTTTCTACATGTCCAGTGTGTACTTGGCTCTTGGATGTGCTTATGTATTCCCATGGAAAGGATCTGTACGTGAGTGTAAATACTTTTTTTCTGATTTAAAAATCTTGCCATATATTATTTATTAAGACCTAGGCTAATATGCATAGGTCAAGGAGTTTGAAGTCAGTAGTTTCATTATATATATGGCCAAACAACTTCAAACAAAATTCCCCTGAAAATCGTGGCTTAAAATTATTTTAGTATTATATGAAAAGCTTTTACAAGCAAAACACTGCTTGGATTTCATTTAAACATTTGAATGGGCCTTTGCCCTATCAGCCAGTAGGTGGAGATGTAAGGCCAGTAATTGCTGCAGAAAACAGCTATTTGGCAGTCCTTGATACAGCTGAAGGTTTGTATAATACAATTTAACCAAGGTTAGATTTCTTAATAACCATTAGATAAGACAGATGAAATCTGTCTGCAGTTAAGGCCCATCTATCAGCCTTCCTTGCCACAGACACTCTTACAGCCTATAGTCGGCTGTGCCTGTGGAGCTCAGGGAACTTTCATATTCAACAAACTATTAATAAAAGTAAAATGGTAAAAAGTTAAATAGGTGATGAAAATACATATTTTCTGATACCTGATCACGTTGTTGTCAAGTATTTGAAAAAAGCTTGATCAGTACTCTGTTATACCCCATCTAAAAAAAAAAGGCAGTCTCAGTCATCCCAATACCCGCATTTTGACAAGTTTTGAGACCTTTCATGCTTACAGAAATTATGACATGTCATTACCTTAAAGTAGATATATGGATCTTCTTAAAGTACCACCACTTCCATTGAGACAGTCACAATACTCTGTTTTGGTATTAAAAATTTATGGATCTATTAAATTATCATTATAGGAACTCATACTGGAAATTGGTTGTAATACCAGTATCTTGTGATTTACGAGAAACACAAACATGTTTCTTAACACCACTCTGCTACAGTATAAGAATAATATTCTTATTTAGCATAAATGGAAATGTATACAATTACAGTAATATAAGATAAAAATTAAGCAAATAGTTGGACATTTATAATAATTTCTTTGTTTTGGTTATGCTGCTTGATTTAAGGTCAAATGAGAACACTCCTGAAATAATAGGGCTAATTATATAATATATTATATATATATATTGTAGTGACAACTAACAAAGGACTATTCTCCCCTGAATGCCCTTTGAACAAGTCAAGAACAAAGCTTATGCTTTGAACAGTTTTGCTGTTTAAACTGTCGTTCTGTCAAAAAGAATCACTACAAAATGAGCTAGGCATTAAAACTTACTGCAAAGAAGTGAGTTGAGGACTTGAAACATTTCCTGTGGGCTGAGAACTTAGGAAGTTTGCTCTCCTTCAGTGCCTTCTCGGAGTCTCTTTGTAACAACTACCCTGAGGTCCTCAGACAGTGGCCTGAAAATACTGCTCCAAACGACTCTCTTCGCTGCTGTTTGCTTTTTCTTCCAGTACTTTGAAAGGTCCTTTGCATGTCTGCAATGGAAAAATGTTGTTGCTGTTGTCCCAGTGTGCTCCTGGCTTATCACTGTCTTTTCCACTCCTAATTCACTGCATGTCCACAGGTCATTTGTACTCATGGTAAAACAGAGTGGTTATTTGCCCTAGCACAAAAAAAGCCAGGGAATTTCTGCAGAATCAGCTAAACTTTATGCTGGAGAATGAGGAGGGCGGAGGAAGCGGGGTCTCCTCTCTCCTTGCAGGCACCTCATTCTCTATAGGGGGCAAATGGACTTGTGTAATTTAATGCCTACAGCGCTTCTCCAGCACTGAAAATAATGCTGACACATCAATTTAACAAGAGAAAATATCAGAGGGGTTGATTTTCCAAATAACTCACTTGCACAGACAGTCATATGCTGTTTTTCCACAAAGGAAATAAGTATTTTCAGAAATAAGCAAAGCTGATCTACGAACATTGTTCCGTAATAAAGGACACTGACTTGGCAGTTTATAGAACAACAAATGTCAACTGTTTTGAGCCTCATTTGTTCCTGGTCTTTCAAAAGATATGCATAGTATTTTATAAATAAACTAACACAGCAAAATTTCACAGAATCACAGAATGGTAGGGGTTGGAAGGGACCTCTGGAGATCATCTTGTCCACCCTGCCTGTCCACCTCTTTGGGCAGCCTGGGCCAGGCTCTGTCACCCTCACAGTAAAGAAGTTTCTCCTCCTGGTCAGATGAACCTCCTGGGTTCCAGTTGGTGTCCATTACCCCTTGTCCTGTTGCTGGCACCACTGACAAGAGTCTTGCCCCATACTCTTGCCCCCTGCCCTTTAGCTGTTGATCAGCATTGATCAGATCCCCTGTTGGCCTTCTCTTCTCCAGCTCAACAGCCCCAGGCCTCTCAGCCTTTACTTGGCACAGAGATGCTCCAGTTTATCATAATTTTCACCCCATAGGCTGCTGGAAGCATTTGCCTTTGCCTCTTGACAAAACTTGTCTTCCAGCTAGAATAATGATATTTTGGTTACTTACATGAAAAGCAAACAGATGCTAGTCTGTCTGAGAATAATTCAGAATGTGATCTTGCAGGTCTTATTTCTAAGGTCCTCATCATATAAATACCTACAGTGAACTTTCCTAATATTTTGAACAATATTTGTATGAACTCTCTTTTTCCCACTCAAATCTCAGTCAAGACTCACAGATAACTGCCATGGTTAACAACTACATGAATATGGAATAGACATAATGACTGTCAAAAAGATGCAAAAACTGCTGATTGCCATTACTAAAAAGCAACCACCTATAATGCAACACCAAAATGGAAATAGTTTTGAGACAGTATCTGCAAAAATTCTCCTGCATCTGATTCAGTTCAGTGTTGCATCAAAAACCTGCATGATGCAACTCAGCAACCCTACTCCATGGAGCGTTAAATAGGGCTTTGTGCATAACTGTATCAGTTTGGAACATGTGCCCATGAGGTTCTAGGTATGGGAAGGGACCTAAAGAGGCAGCTGCCATTGTGCTGTAAATCTGGTGCCATCTACAGCATCTGGAGGAAGTCTTGTGTATCCTTTTATAAAGGCTTGCTTGGCAGCAAATCTGACAAATTTTCCAGGGCCACAGAAGAGGTACACACTGCAGTTTTGGATGAGAAAATGGAGGAACCACTGGATGTATTATTGGAAAGTCAGAGACTTTGCATATCTTGATTTCTGGCATGGACCAAACAGACATTCTTACAATTAGGATTTGGAACAGAGTTTGCCATTTGCATGAATCTCAAATAGAGCTCATATAACATTGCAATAGGCTGCAAATGTTGGAGGGTTAGTCAGAATTAAAAAATCTTAGCAAACTGAAGAAGTGAAGAAAACAAAGGCAAAAAAAAGATAAAATTCAAAATGTTCAGCTACAAAGTAGACAGATCACCTTTTTAGACATGGCACTTCAAATAGATATGAAGACAAATACCTTGCCTTCAGACATGTAAAGTCCAAATTAAAAGACGAGGATGATGAACACTTCACTAGATTCAGTTCTGCAGGAAATGATGCAGAGGTTACACCACAGCACAAGCCTGGCATGAATCAACAATGTTAAGAAAAATATAAACAGGAACCTATATAGGCTCTGAGATAGGCAAAGTCACCCGCCTATTCTACTAGGCAATGATAAGGCTTTGGCTGGTGCAGTATCTGCTCTCAGTATGGAAGAAGTCAGAGGACAGCAAAGATAATAAACAAAGATCTAGAAAACATGACTAAGAGAGACTTAAAAAATTAAGATAATTTACTTGAAAATGAACAATGAACTGATCTGAGTCTTGAAGTACTTAAAAGGTCTTCTTCCAGTGTACATGACAAAAAAAGGGTTAAAGCGGTGAGGCAAGAAAGCTTCTGATTAGAAATTATAAGTATAGTAGTGAAACACTGGCTATATATAAATTTCTTCCCAGCCCCTTCTTTTCATGCTTCCAGCATACACTGCATTGGCAGCTTTATTTCTTCAGAGTGGAAGCCAGCAAAATCTCTTCTCAGGGCTAAGGGGGTCCTATGCCAAGATAACTGGACAGTCAGAATTATTCTATGTAGATGAAAAATCAGATGGTGTGTCAAGGATTAGGGCTAGGCCAACCAGGTAGAGATGCTTTGATACCATGCTTAGTTGATCGATGGTTCTGAAAAGAGAACCACGGGCATTGGAGGGGAAAGGAAGAAAAGCATTGTGATACTGTGAAATATCTGGCAGATCCTGTAGACTAAGGGGGAAATGACACACTCACAGATACTTCCCAATACTTCATCCTAGGTAGACACTAAAGAGTATTAGTAAACTTGAGCCAACAAGCATGTGTGGAACTTGCATCAATGTGAAGATCTGGAAGTGATTTGGCACAGAGGGCTTTGACAAAATTAGCCCTTTTAGTCTTTGTTCTCTCTTCTGTTGGAAGCAACTGTAGAACTAGATTGAGGTTTTAGATATAATAGGTCATTCTTTAAAAAAACCCACAAAAACAAACAAAAAGAAAGGGAAATGGATGCAGAGGCCACTCCCAACTATGCTGGTAAACACTATAAAATGTAAGATAACACTGTTGGTTCTCTTAGTACCAATAGGTGTCACCAAATTCTGCATGAAAGTTATAGAGAAAATAGCTTGGAAATATACAATTAAAAATAGAAATAATTACTTTAAAAGAGTGATTTCTTTTTCTTCATGGAAAATTGTTCAGACACGATTTTATAATTCTGAAAGCCAAGTCATCTGTATCAATAGCATGTTGATAGCGTTAAATAGCTCACCTGTATGCATGGAGCAATATATCTCTGTCTCCTCTCGGTCACCATCGCAGTCTTCTTTATGTAAAAAAAATATTAAATTCACGTCCAGAAACTACTTAGTTTTACTCATTACTGGTAGTTTTGGTGACTCACTCTGTGAATCTGCCCCAGCATATGGCCATATAGACTGTTAAGCTCTGAAGCTAATATTTGTGTGAAGTAACAGGCTAACAGCTCTAGAAACATTACATTCAAGTTGTTTACATTTTTATGCTAACCGTGAAGTTCCAAGTGTGAAAGAAAATTAGAAATACAAGTTTCCACAAAAGCAGAAAAGCATAGCTACTTTGGCATTGCAGTATCAAGGTATCATGAACACAATTAGTTCCCTTTTGTCCTGGGAGGCATGAGCCACTAGCAACATTCAGGTGAAAAATTGTGTATCAAACCTGAATCTACCCAATTCAGCAGTATGTAGTACTACTACCAGTATGTAGACTCAAGGACTAATTCCTTGAGTGACTCTTCTGAGGTTATAAAAATTGTACTAGCAGCAGCTTTTTACCCGTGATTTTATTTTTTTATTTATCCTGACAGTTTACACTCACTGTTAATTACCTCTTCTGCATTGGGCTTCAGAGAAAGTGTACTAGTGGTATAGAACCTCTACACTGAAATCACACCAAAGGCAGGAAAAAATGATTGAATATGCATATCTTCTGTGTTAGTGTCAGCATTTTTCATGGAAAAAAACTCCGAGATTTTCATGGGGCCATGGGTGGATGGCAGTTTGTAAAAGCTACTGCTATCTCCACTAACAGTCTTCTACAGACGAAAGCTTGTCAAAACAATAAATCAAGACCTTAAATTACAGAAACTCACACTGGTTGGAGACTGCTTCCCTGTAGAATAATGCCTTTGCTGCAAACATTCCTGTAGCACTGTTCAAAACAGTAGATTATACTCAGGCTTTAAAAAAATAGATGATTGTTTCTGGTTGTGAGAGGTTTTATGAATATGTTTATAGGCAGAAATCAGCCATAAAAGACACAGACTATAAAGCACTGGGAGCTATAGAACAGAAATCATTGTCCAAAGCACTTTCTAAACATCAGAAAATGATAATAAAATCATAAAAGTACTTGTCAGATTTGAAATGCAGTCGTAGCAAAGACTTTCTTTACACCAACATGCTATAAATGTTTTATATAAATACTGAAAGTAAGGAGCTGCAGAAAAAGATAGCATTTGTGAGAGTATGTCAAATTCAAATAAAAGATCATCTGACAACAGCGTGTGTAATAATATTATTTTAGATACACAATTCAACTTTAAGTCCCAAGTAATCTTCCAATCTAACACACAACTAGCTATATTAAGGTCATACATTACACCCAAAGTTGAGTCTGTGATGCAGTGGAAGAGAAAAATGTACTAATCGCCTAATTTCATCCCTTAAGCATGTCCAAAATTTTACCAAAAAGTTTATCCACAAACCATAAGCGGCCCTTATTACTGTGAGACCTCAATTCTATAACCTTTGTCAGACTCATACCCAAGGTAGCCCTGTGCTGGTGGAGTGATTTTATTCCTATTTTATAAATAGGAATCTGAGTGCAGGAACAATAATACCTCAGAGTTTACAAAGTTGCTTCTGCTTTCTTGGCTAGCCTAGTATTTGCCAAACTATTGTTCTGGACCTTTGCTAGAATTAGATGACTCTTCAGCTTTGTCTCCCTTCAGGGAGGTCTGGAGATGACAGCTTTACATAGGAAGGCAAGCAAGGAGAGTTAGCTAGAGAGTAAGGAGTGGTCATACACTAAAAAACTACTAACTTTTTCCAGAGAGGTGCTAGAAGTCTTGGCATCCAGTAAGTAGCACAACACTTCTCTCATGGGTTAGGATTTCCATCTTAAGTTGCAATTCAATAGTCATGTTGTTAGGTCTCATCCACACCTTTTCCTCCTTCCTGGAATCATCAAGTTATACCACCATAAAACTGCTCTGAGTTGCTGCGCAGTCTTTTCCTACCTCAATTGACTTGTGCTATATTAATCCTCTTTATTAGTTTGCGGGTTTTCCAAATATTTTTTTGAGTTGAATTGTTGATGTTTTCCTGTCTGGTTAAATATACGATGCTGCTGGCATGAATGGACACTGATGCCCACTTTCAGATCAGGCATGTGATAACATGAATTGATGTAATGTAAGTGCTGCCAGGAAATAAAGAGCAGCCATCCCCAGCAGGCTTGAGCATATCAAACCTCCACTTTAAACTTCCACAGAGCTTTTAGCCCAAACAGGCTATTAAATCATATAAACTGACAGGCTGTATACCACAGTCCATTATAGTAACAAGGTTACCCTATTAGTTTAAGTGGCAATTGCTTGGGTTAGGCAAACTCCTCCAGAGACTAGAGTACTTGCACTCTAGAAAAGAAACAGACACACAAGAGTATGCTCTTACATCCCAAACTCGTATGTCCCATAAGGGCATGCTCCCAAACCTCTGCCATGACAGTGAAACAAACCATTGAGAGGTAATTAGCCAAGGTGATCCTTGCCACAGAGGAAATAAACACCTCTGGTCCTCCCTGCTTATAGCCTGAAAGAAAATTTCCCAGGTAATCTCAAATTCTGTTGTTCCCATGGCACATGAAAAAGGGAAATCAACAAGGAGTTCACTGATTTGGTCTCAGGATAGGAAGGCAACATTATGAGGGGTAATATCAACTTCCATGTCTCTAAAGATTTAATGTATCCTGAAAAAAAGCAACACAGATCTTTCAGAAAAATAGCTAATTTTAAAGGCTACATGAGATTCATTTATGGAATAGTTGTTAAACTTTCCTAAACACTAGCAATATCCAATAATTCACATAGGAGCTCTGACTGAAAATACATTTGTTATAGCTACAGTTTGGTTCAGTGAAACCTTGGGAAACTTAGCGTGGTCAGTAACAAACTACTAAGTAAATTTTGTACACCAATGCAGCCTGATCTAAATTCAGTTATAAATTTGTCATGCAACTCCCAGGTTGGTGCTAGAATCAGGGAATGGGAGAGGTTGGAAGGGACCTCTGGAGATCACCTTGTCCAACCTCTCTGCTAAAGCAGGTTCACCTAGAGCAGGTTGCACAGGATCACATCCAGGTGGGTTTTGAATATCTCCAGAGAAGAAGACTCCACAACCTCTCTGGGCAGTCTGTTCCAGTGCTCTGTCACCCTCAAAGAAGTTTTTCTTCATGTTCAGATGGAACTTCCTGGGTTCCATTTTGTGCCCATTGCCGCTTGTCCTGTCACTGGGCACCACTGAAGAGACTGGGCCCTTCCTCTTGATACTTGCCCTCTAGAGATTGAAAAACATTTGTAAGATCCCCTCTCAAGCTTCTCTTCTCTAGGCTAAACAGCCCCAGGTCTTTCAGCCTTTCCTCACAAGAGAGATGCTCCAGTCCCCTAATCATCTTTGTAGCCCTCCACTGGACTCTCTCCAGTAGTTCCCTGTCTCTGTTGAACTGGGGAGCCCACAACTGGACACAATACTTTATCTGTACCTGAATTTGACACAGGGCAGGATGGAAGCTTCTGAGGGGGTTATGCAGGCCTAAAGTTATAAATAGCAAGGCAAATCTTGGTGTAAAGCTCTAAGTTCTGTTACAGTGAAGGGTGGGGCATCATTACAGGTTTATGAACAATAAATCATGCCCACACTCACGCCATAAATGGATAAGAATGTCTCAATTCTTCACAAGAGAGATTTTGAACTGAACGACTGTGTCCACATAGATGGTATCCAACAGGAGAGGACCTGTCAAACACCAACCATAGTGAGTACAGTTAAATAAAGTGTAAAAAACATTAATTCCAGAAACACTAGTTCAGCTGGCATTGGAGCTCAGCAAACTCCATGCTGCTGTCACAACAAAAGCCTACCTGACAATACTTCAGTTCGTTGTGTCAATAGCAAACTTCTGCTGATGTCCGCTGCAGCAGTTTTTTAATCATGTGCATATGGAAAGCAACTGTATCATTCAGATAATAGAACATGTGCTCTTAGGTCTTCTGTAGTTTGATCTGGTTTTATGTACATTATTTCTTAGGCTGATGCGACCTTTTCTGTTCAACACACATACTGAGTTGGCATTTTAAGTGAGGGGGAAAAAACTCGGCACAATTTTTAGATCATGTACCTATTATTTGTTGGTGTTTTACTAAAAACGCTGGCAATTTTCCAGTTCGTTAAGCATCAGCTCAGATCTAATGCTGCTGGCAAGAAATAAAGCTATTAGGATACCAGTAGTAAAATATTTAACCTAAAAAAACCTGCAAAAAACTCTACTGCTTACAAAATAATAACAATAATTATGGTGCTGGCTGAAGCCGTTTCTACTTACAGTGCATATTTACCTAAAGGAAAACTGTTCTGTCCCTTTAATTCTGTAGAAGCTATCTTGGTCAATTAAGTTACTGATATCTAAAATGGCTTGTAACGTTTACTATACTTGTTGTAAGCAAGGTATAAAAAGTTTGAGGTGTCAACAGAGAAGGCCCTAAGAGAAAAGCAGTACTGACTTTGATTTAGAAAACAATTCCTTCCCTAAGCAAAATCCATACCAATTATTTGAAACACTTCTATACCCTCACCATTCTAGGCAGACAGTATCTTAGCTCAGCCAGCCTTCAATTCTGCTGCCATGTGTGGGGATGGACATGGTGGTGCCATGAGCAATGCTGCTTTTCCACCTGCATCGCTCTGATGTGGATCGTCTATTAAGGAAAACAAAGGAAGATTCCCACTGATCTGGGTAAGAACTGGGAAGTCTTTCCACCATTCGGGGGAGACAATTACTGAGATTGTGAGAGATTTATAGGTTGCATTGTCCTGTATGTTGTTCCTTGAGAAGCCATTTATCTGTGTGTCTTATGAATGCAGGTAGGGCAAGGTGGGTATCAACTGCTGGCATACTGATCGTTCAAGCAAAACCACCACATCTGTTCTGTACTGCACAAAGCATCATCTGTTGTAGGAAGCTTCCCATAAGAGCTTCCTCTTCAGGCCTCTCTTGTCTTTGAGAGATGCATGCTACAGAATGCAAATGTGTGAAACGGCTGATGAGCAACCCTGTAGCTACTCTGGCAATATAGAGATTTTACTTATACACAAACTTTGAACACTGAACCAAATGATATGCTGTGCTAGGTGATTTTCAGCAAGTGGCAGGAAATTACAACTGTTAGAGGACCGGGAAGACTTATGGAAGAAAATGGAGGCCCTAGCAACTCTGGAGGGTTATGTGATTGCACTAGCTGCATCTGTGTTGTGGAGTGGTCACGCTGGCAGCTGATGAAAAGTAGTTCATCAGCACTTACACCAATTCAGGATGAAGACTGATGGGCCTAGATGGAGATAAGTGAAAAGGAACAAGCAGAATAATGAAGATAAGCCTGCTAAATGCCTCAATTACCTGCTTCTCCCCATACAGAGCTGGTCATTCCCTGGATATAAGGGTCAATTTCTGCATGAATGAGATCCATTACTTCAAAATAGTGCAGAGTCTGGCCAGAGATACAGGTTTTCTATTGCTATTGTTCCCATGTTTTGTTTTGTTTCGGAAAAGGAAAAGGAAAAGGAGGTTGGCTTATCAAAAATTATTTATATATCAGCTTAACATTGTTCAGGTTTGACATCTCTGTGTTTAAGTTACAGCAATATTTATGTAGTAGCAATATCATCTGTTATAAACAAAGCATCTGCTGGCAGAATGTGGAGTCAGCTATTGATGCATGTATCGCATCAATCTCTAGCAAAGAAAATGTTAAACTAAAGCCTGCTCAGGAAGTGCTCTGTGGAATAAACAGAATAACTGGAGTCACATTCACTCCTTGTTCAATGCCAATACTTGCCCTTAACTACAAGTATGTGCCGGTTTCTTTTATGTATAACCATGGTGCCAGAAAAGATGGGGAGGTTTGTGTCTTCAGGCACAGCTTGTGAATTCTGCAACTTGTTGCCCTGATCTTTTTCCTACTTTTGAGGTTTTATAAACCTGTATAGAAACTATTTGCATCTATCACTTTTCATTAGTATGAAGTGACCTACATGGAAATTTCTGGGCCTGGCTTCTTCTGCTACAGTTACTGTCTTTGCTTATTCTGCTTCATGTTCCCACTCTCCCTTTTATTGCTACTTACTCAAAGGGGTCGCTGGGATCAGCTCTCTGGAGCTCTGGAGGAATCGGTATTCTTTTGTAGTACATTTCCCAGTCAAAAGCTCCTCGCATGGCATCCCCCGCCTGTGCCTCGTAGCCAAAGTGATTGTGGTCAATGACATCGATCATAGGACACACGATGGTTTTGTGGTTTAGTGCAATCTGGTCTGAAAAATGAAAGTAGAAAATAGGAAACGGCATGTCTAGTCAAGCCATCTATCATAGTACTGCAAAGTGAATCCCATAGGTTTTCTGATGTTTGAAGATTGCTTGCTTTGTTCCCTGTGGCCCACAAATCATTTCATTTTTCAAATCTGTATCAAATGCAGACTGGACTTAATGCAGTTGGGCAATGATTAGAAGCATTTACAGTTCTTTAAAGGGAGACAGATCCCTGTGAGACCCACAGGAGTCCAGTCATCTATATCTTTGTCACTTTGCTACTCTGAGCTGTCCCCAATCTGTCAGCTATGGAATAAGCCAGCAAGCAAAATGTAAAAATACATCTTCAGCTGTGGGGAATGCGTATGGCAAGCTCCTGTGAGACAGATTTGTGTTCCTAAATGTGAATCTCAGTGCTTGCAACCATTCAGCCACTGTTCCTGTGGCTCTAACGTGCATCAGCTTTGAGATCAAATGCTGCAAATTAAAGGCAAACGCCAACACAAAGAAAAAACAGGGCTTGTGTCCCTTTTTCCTACTGATCTTTGAGATATAAAGAAGGCCCCAGAGTAGTATTCTTACTCACTTGTTTTTTAAAGAGAGGAGTTTCTTCTTGCTTTTAAACAAAAAATTAGAACTCTGAGGCTAAATCAAATTCCCATCTCCAGTACAAGGGCAAGGCAGACCTGTGTCTACCCTGGTGAATCCTACTGCTTAATCCCATAGAGTTCCTCAGAAAAGAAAGAAAAGTGAAGAATATTTTCCAACTGCAAGAACTAGGCAGAATAATAATGGTTTGAAATGAGGAAGTACAGGGAAAATTTGTAGCTTCATTGGCATGAAAGGACAGTAGAAATTGTCTTTGAATTCTTGAAAAAACAAAATCTCAAAATTCCAAGTATAATAAAGTTTTTTTTCTCTGAATGCTAGTCTAGATTCTTTAAAAAATGTAATAACATTGTAGAGCCTATGTGGAAAACTTAGTTTTTGTTAAGGACTGAATTTCATTTATGCTTGCTAACACCCTAAAAAAAAAAAAAATCAGAGGACTGAGTGTGGAATGAACACTTAGATAGGAAGGCAGGTAATACTGAAGTAATGATTAATAATACAAACCCTGCTTCCTTGCTTCTGAAGGACTGAAATTAAGAAAAAAAACATCTGTAGGTCTCATATTTATTCTCAGTTGTTGTTTAGAGACTGTTCAAATGGTGGAACAATGATGACTGCTAGTGCGAAATGAGTGTGTATGGAAGTTCAGCAGGTTTTTACATCTTTATCCCTTAATAGTGAAATAAATTTACAGCACAGGCTCTCACAAAATTCTGGGAAACTCATCTCAGACATAATGGCTGCATTACTGTTGCTATTGCCAAATATAATTACGTTCACTGGTATACTGTGTAGTGTTATCTGTAATCATTATGTAAAGTAATTTCTACATAATCTCTTTCCTGTGATGGTCCTGCTAATAGTTATAGGGCTTATAATAATCTGTCTCTGATCCCCTCCTTCTAAATTTATTGGAGGAGAGAAAATAAATGGGATTGATTTGGCTGGAGCAGGTCAAAGGTAGACCCATAATACATTAGCATCCTCCCCTAGATCTTTAAAAGCTGCTGCCTTTAAATAGACTGAGGGATTGGAAATATCCAAGTCACATGCAGAAACAGCTAGGGAGAAAATTATCTGAGCAATGCTCAAACTCAATCCCAGTCTTTATTTCTGCAACTCTGCCAGAATTTTGCAAGTATGAAGATCCTTACCTGCCTATTCTTTTATGTTTCTGCAGAACTTACTTCTCAGCCCCCAAAATGTTTGAGAGATGATGAGGAACTACAGCAAGATCTTGACTTGGGAAGAAACCAGGGCGTTTGTAGTTGTGCACACCAAAAGGTAGAGCAATCAAATTTGCAGCCCCAATGTTTCTTTCAGTGTGCCTAAAATAATGAATTTTGCCTACATACTTCTCAGGCTTAAATGTAGCCCCAGTACAAATTTAGGAAACAGAAAAGAGGGCTGTAGGGCTAGCTTTCACAAGAGTGCTAGTATCATAGCTTTACAGATGCGAACATGCTGCTGCCTTTGCCAGCCACTGCTCTTTATCCCACCAGCTTCTAACACAAGACACTGAAAGCTGCAACTGAAATGCTTTCCAGTTTCTCTTCCATCACCTTTACTCATTATCCTTTCACAAATTCCTACCACTCTGAAAATTTCCATGCATTATTTCAATGCTTACATGCTGCAGATAAAGGAAGGAACAGACAGATAAGCATCATTGTACATGTAAAAATCTTGTGGATTTGAGGAAAAGCCTGGGTACAAGAGGGAACATTGCTCAGAGCTTTCCCCCTAGAAAATTTAAGCAATATATACATATTTTAATTCAGCACTTTTATTATCAAGCGCAGTGTGTGTATGGGACAAACCCGAAAGTTTTCAATATTGGCTAAGTCACTGTCTCAAAAATGTAGGTTTTGTCTTCATAAGAAAGATGCATCTCTTTAATTTCAAATGTTTGTTTCAAATTGGCCTGGCTAAAGTAACAATGCCACATTGCAAATACTCTTGTTTTCCTACTTAAATAAGTGACTACAGATGATGACAACATTTGAGTGGCTCAGCAAACTATCTCCTATCTAAGTTGTCATAAGTACTTGTCTCCCCACTGGCAAGAAATGCATCATATAAATGTTGTCAAGATGGACAGTCATAGCTAGCAGGTGTATTCATAACTTGCTAAGCATGATCTAATCGTGATATAGTTTTAAGCCTTGGTCAGGAAAAAATTCTGGTTTGAACTAACCTACTTCCAGTAGCCTATGGCACTACTGATCTATTGTCCATCTCCCCTCTTATTGCTCCTGCAGCAACATCAGCAGAAGGAAAGATGTGCCTGCATCTTTCAGCTAGTTTGCCACTCAGTTTCTTACCTGAAATAACTGTGACTTCACACTACATCAGACTCTCAACTGCAGCAGCTGGAGCCCAAGTCACATCTTTCCTTCTGCTGACTATACTACAGAGGAGTGATAATAAACAGCTGTTAAGTTTGCCAATATCTTTACAGGATTACAGCTGCCTTCTCAGTGAATATCAGGCAGAGTGTCTTATCTCAGTTTAGAAACCCATTTAAGCTAAAGAAGTAACCTAAAAAAAGCTTAAGAAATAAAGAAAACCCATCTTCCACCTGTTTTTAAGAAAACAATACAAAGGACTGTAACTGAAACAACTGTAGCTCAGCTGGACAAAGCTATTTAGATACTTAACAAGTCCTGAAAGAACTCAGTCTTCCTTTGGTCTAAAAAGTAATAGTCAATTCTGAAAAGATGAGTGAGATACCTAAACAACTTTGAGAACTATCTTTATGTGATTGCTCTCGGTTTTCTCATCTCCTCCCCATCCTGTAATATTCAAGGTCTCCTTTGGAACAAAACCTAGTTTGGAACAGTGGAAACAGCTGCCCCTCTTGGTGAAGACTGGCATCTTCACTCCAGAGCAGGGCTGAACTGTGCTCTAGTTGAGGACTTTTCACTGCGCATGGCAGTTACAATGAGAGCTAAAATAGGACAGCTTCAAAGCAATAAATACCCAATATATTCTCTGTTGTGGTTTCCTTGAATGACATTCAGTCACATGAAGTGCTGAATGAAGATAGATCTTTAGATAAACACTTGAAAAAATATATTAACTTTACTATTATTAGTAGCCAAGTGTCATCTGATTTCAATATAGTAAATATTTGCCACCTAATGGTTATGAGAAAGTTCTTTCATGCCTTTAGGAAAACAGGGCACAGGGCATTATTAAATATACCAGCTGTGTGCTCATTCGCTATTTGTCCTTCCTGTAATGCTCTACTTTTTCTTTCAAAATAAAGTCTATTGATTCAGGGCTCCAGAAGATTATTTTCTCAAGATTAATTTCTAGATCCTCTGGTGGGTTAGCTGTGGGTATTTCTACTATATGTGGAGTGAGAGAGATCTCATTCCACCTGAGAACTAAGGAGAACTGGGACTTGGTCCCTGATGAAGCTTCTCTCATCTTTCCAGTTTTCTGGCTTGAGGCTGAGGGTTGCGATCATCAGTTCAATACCCAACTGCAACCTAACTGCAATTATGAATCCTTTGTGACCATTCTATTTATTTTTTGGTTTCTGTAGGGTGAAACCCAGCTTGATGTACCTTGATTTCAGGCAAGAAAGCAAGAAAAGGAACTCCTTTTGCAACTTGCAATTTTCCCATGTCTAAGCAAGCAAAGTAGAAGGGTTAGGTCTCACCTGCAGTAACTTAGGAAAAGATTTCAGAGGACAAGAGTGAGAAACTTCTTGAGATTTTTTTCATTAGTGGCACTGTATTATATGCAGTAGGGCAAAATCAGAGGAAAGGTGAGAAATCCAGAGTGTTTACCAGCTACTTGTCAGGGCTGCCTGTGGAAGGTTTGTTGAAATTTGTATTTCCCTCTGCTCCTTTATGCCATTTGGGCTTTACATGAAGATACCGAGGTTATTTTTAAAAATGCTAAAGTTGTGAAGGGCAAAGTTATAACAAGGGGAAAAACTGTACACATAATTTGATATGGAAGCTAGAAAGGATATAGATTTGGAATTCTGTATTATCTTGTTACTGATCTGAAGAAAAACTAATTAATAATATTTTTTTTTGGTCTCAAGTGATAGTTCATTAGCAGAACAGCATCTCTTCCTGGCTGCAAATGCTTTATCAGCTTATTGTGTGGTCGAACAGTCCTAGCCACAAAATTCAAGAAGCAGTAACTATTAAATGGTGAAACCCTGTCCTGTCATGTATTTACGACACATTCTTTTAATTAATACACATTTCTCCAATAGTAAACTCAGAAATTTCTTTGGTCGTGCTAGCAAAAAAGCACTCCCTTTGCAAAGCACATATGCTTCCCATGTAGTCAGGTGTGTAGAAAAGGGGACATTGTTTCCTGAAGTGAAATCCTAGACTACAACAATTGATTCTTTACACTCCTTTCACTAATGGAGCTTTGCCAGCTGCAGCTGGAATCCAGCAAAGCAGTCAATAGCAAATCATTCTTTCTGAGCTTCCTATCGTGAATGCAATTGTTATTAGATTTAACTCTGAGGTCTTGGATACATTTACAGCAAAAGCTGTTTTAATGGAACGTGGAGGACTAGGAAGGAGTACAATACTTGCACAAAGAAAGTTTTCAGGTGTACATTAAGGGCATAGCAGAATACTAGATTTAGTAGTGTATTTAATAGTAGTAACAATAAAATAAATCGTAACTCTAATAGGCCAAAGTGATACTTCAAAATCTTACCAGTTCTTTAGTCACAAGAACCATAAAATGGAGCTGCTTGCATTTGTCTGATTTCTCTCTCATAGTGACACTTCAGACTCTGCAGCAGAGCTCCAAACACTTCTATTCAGTGTATGTTCTGCCTACTATGGGACATGGCTTCAATCACTTAAGCTATGCTGTACGTTCTAATTTTAATGGCTGATGAAAGCTCATACACTTACTAAGCAAGGGAGGCAGCCAATTCACGTTGACTTCGCAATGGGAATCCAGAAATGTCAAAACTTCTCCTCTAGCCAGCGAGGCTCCTAGCAGTCTGGTCCGAATGAGCCCTTCTCGTTTCTTGGTACGTACAATCCTCACTTTGGCAAAACGGACCATGTATTCCTCCAGCTTCTCTTTTAAATGTTCTAGAAAGAAGGGCAAAGAAAGCGTCAGTGGTGCCAGCCCTGGAGAAGCCAACAGAAGGACAGGTTGGCATACAACCTACAAACAGCGTATCTACTTTCATCTCATGTCACTTCAAGTCCTCCAAAATCTGCCACAAATCCTCCCTGCGACAGTTTGGAAAGTGCAAATGTTCTCTGTTTTATCACACTGAGGAAGACACTGACACTCTGGACCTTTTACTGCAGTTGCTGCTGGCAACCTGCCATCTACAATATAATCATGGCCAAAACAACCGCAGGATATTAATCCATCCTCTGGTTCCTGCAGCCCAAGGCCAGATAAACATTCTAGCATGCCATTTTATAAACAGTGTCCTTTCCAAGTGGGTTTCCTGTATCAACTAATTATGAAGAACTGAGTGGAAAGAAATTTTTAAGAAGTAAGCATTGAATTAGTGTGATTAGATCATTTTTGTAATAAGAAGGGAAACAGACATGAAGGAAGATCTTAATGGTTGGATACCGGCATGAAGCACATGGACAGCTGACTTTCTAATATAATTAAGCTGCAAATGCAGAGTAGTTGATAGGTTCTCTTACCTGCATAATCTGGCTCTGTTTGTATCACAAAATAGCATCTTTAGGAGCTGAATAGAAGCACACACTAAGAATCATAAAAAAAAACCTAACAAGAAAATCCTGATCTTTTGTCTCTGATATAACACCTCAGCTTGTCAGACTTTGGAAAAATCTGATAATTTCATTTGGCAGGAAAATAGGGAGAGAAATGCTTCATCTCCAATAACTAAAACTGGTGATAAGCCACATCTAGTGATTCTAGGGTTCCCAAGCTAAGTCTCACTGAAATAGGTTTGCCAGGTTATTATATTGCTTCTTCTATCAGCTACTAATTGGATTTGCATGGTCAGTACAGGCCTTGATCCAGACCTTACATCATTATAGATTGCAATAATTTTGCCACTGACTATCCAAAAGGACTACCGTTTAGCAGTATCCTGGAGCATATAATGCTGATACAGAATAAACGCAACAAGTGAACAAGTCACAGTGCAGAGAATACAGGTTCTTGTGTCAAAATAAAATCAAGCTCCATGGAAATAGAGCTTCTTGCACATACTCCATTCTGCTCCTTTCCTTCCTAGCTGACCAACACACAGGACTTTCCAGGTCTGCCTGCAGATTAGGGAGGAGAAGAAACACGGGTGTGTAGTTACATGCATTTAGTGGGAGAGTACTGCGTGGACTGCTTCTCTGTACTTGGGGATCCTGATGTATGTTGACACACAAGAGAGAGCAGCCTGAGACCTGGGAACATCAGTCTGCAAGGATTACAGAACAAGTTGGGGGTTTTGGGAGGAGAAACTCAACACTTCGTAGATTTGCTGAGTCAAGAGAGTGGTTTGTATTTATAGTACTAACTGGGAGAAGTATTAGATCAAGTGTGGAAGGCCAAGTCTGAGACAAAAAAAATAAATAATGTCTTTCTAGTAAACATCAAATGTTTTTGTCTTCTACTCTTTGGTTGATGTAGAATACACATTTAAATTCTGAAATAAGAGGAAAAGAGGTATTCCTTTTTTCATCCCATTTTGCTACTTACATACACAATAAAAAACCCCCACAATCCATCAACGGTCACCATGACAAGAGATGTACTGTCTTTGAACGGTGGTCTTTGTATGACCAACCATATTCACAGGGCAAGGGCTCTATGCCACTCCAACTCATTCTGGGTATCAGCTACAATTCAGTATCGTGATAGAAATGAGGTTAAATCAAGTCTTAGATCATTTTGTGCCCATGTACAAGACTGTCTAAAGTGTATATTTATCAAACTGTTTTCCTGTTTTATGAGCTCCATTGAGGCTATTCCCACAGTGTAGGAATACAGAAGAAGGGAAACAGACCTTAAAAACAAAGATACAAAGACCTTGCAAGTACTATAAGAACTGTTAGGGCTGTCAATCTGGATTTTTTTCTATGTTGTAAACTATATCATCCTATAGCCATGAAAAATGAAACAGTTTCAGAATGACAGGATATTATATAATTCCAAAGCAAATAAAATCTAATCTGTTAGGTACTATAGCTTCTGTTTGTTCTCAGACACCAGAAATTTCCTATAGTTTTCTAAGGTCATCTAACCCTTCCCCTCTAACCTCTTCCGCCCACAAGTCTTAAGTTTGTTTGCACTGATTATGCCAGGAGTGAGACCATCTTGCTGCATGCTATACAGAAAACTATTAAAAAGATTCAGGTTACTCAGCCTGAACATAGCTCTCCAACTATGGGTGCAAGCACTGAATACCTTGGCTACAGTGCAAATCCTGCAAATACCCTCAGAGGTAGGCTTACTGATGATTCTCCACCTGATTAGAGGGTCCTACTACATAGCTCTGAGTTTGGCTATGTATCAGATATGACTGCTTTAATATTTCCCTTGAGCTTGTTCAAGGTAGTGTCCTTCTTTGCACATGAAGGCAGCTACCAAAGAAGCACCTAAACTCTCTGATAGAGAAAAGAAGGAGCCTTACACAGACAACCTAATTTGTTTGTAGTGTTGGTAAGCTCTCTGTTGCTTGTATAGAAAGTCAACACACACCTGAACTGGACCTTCACTAGTTAGGTGTCACAATGGCTAAGGAAAGGCCTTTGCAACGGTTGAATATGGTCGCCACTGATCTTTAAATGAACTAATACAAACATGTTTTTTTAATGCATTCTGGTTGTTATCACTTGTATTGGGCCAAATAAATTCAGCGAAATTCAGTCTCATACAAAGGGTTTAGTTTTATTCCTCTCACATCTTGAAATGAGCAAATTCTGAAAGCTGAGTGCCTGTCTTTTCAGGAAAACACTTCGGGGAGACATGATGTAAACTATCATATTACAATACGTTCTTTCCTGTTCTTATATGAATTGCTAAATAACAAAAGCCCTGAATAACAGTTTGATTGTCATTGGTTGTATTGGAGATTGAACTCCATGAAATTAATGGTAGTTCGTACTGTTCTTTCATTGCTTCAGGTTCCTTGCAAACTCAGGAAAGGAGGTCTCTCAAATTTCAAATATTTTAATCTTTTTTTGGCCAGAATAATAGCTGAAATTCTGTGAAACAAACAAGAGTTCTCTATACCGCATTCCTCTCTCTTTCTCAGATAGGTCTTAACACATTTCAGACAGCATGTAATCTAGTCTTTGAAGAGCTTAATTAAAACATCCAGCACATCTTTTGATGCCAGAATCACATATCCCCAAATTGTTTTCATCTACTCAATTAGTCCCATGATTGAGTAATTTTATTATTTTCTCCTTGTCGCTCAAGGAACAACTCACAAAAAAGCAGGAGTATACAAACAAAATGTGCACAACTTGTTCACATCCTCGTTTATATATATATGGAAATAGGAAGAAAGCAAAAGTAATAAGCGTTAATTTTTATAAAGCTTAGTTAGACGAGTGACATAAAAAGATCTGGTCTACATACAAATCAAAGTATCTTAATTACTACAGATACGTAAGGTATCTAGATTTGTTAAAACAGCTACATGTTAGTAATATCATAACAATAAGTCATAACACAGTCAAACAGATGAAGCAGAGGAAAACCTCTACTATGAAGAAAGGCTGACAAAGTTGAGGTTGTTCAGCTTGGAGAAGAGAAGGCTCTGGGGAGACCTTACTGTGCCCTTTCAATACTTAAAAGGGGCCTATAAGAAAGATGAAGACAATCTTTTAAGCAGGGCCTGTAGTAACAGGTAAAGGTTTTAAACCAAAAGAGGGTTGACCTAGGCTAGATATAAGGAAGACATCTTTTCACATCCTGGAACAGGTTGCCAAGAGAGGTGGTAGATGCCCCAGCCCTGGAGACATTCAAGCTCTTAGCAACTTGATCTAGTTGAAAATGTCCTTGCTTATTGCAGGGAGGCTGGACTGAATGATCTTTAAAGGTCTTTCAATCCACATCATTCTATGATTCTAGATGCTAGTAACAATACCTACCATATTTTTAGTTTTGAGATTTGGACAAGATAACAGTTTAGGAATTTATTTGGGAAAAATTCTCAGTAATAACAAAAAAATCATGAAGTATTTAAGTTCAATGACCAACTGCAATATGGTTATGAGAATGAAAATATCTTGGAGTGGAGGAAAAAATCCCTTTTGGATTCATAAGTAATGATTTTTTCTAAACTTAAATCAATACAAAAGGGCTTTCATATTGTATGTTCCCAGGCAATGTCTTGTGGCACTGTTTCAAATCTTACCAATCTCTAAAAGCATAAACAAAAAAGCCAGCGACAGTAGAACAGCAGTAGTTTTAAGGAAAACTGTAGTTTTTTCTATTATTTATATAAGTAGTAAAACCGGATCTTTTATGTTGAACCACTCATTAAAAAGCCACTCCTGCATTGCTCAATATACTGCTATTATCATAGGTAAGACTTTTTAAAGCAAAACACTAATTCTCTAGGATTGGTGGTCAGCAGCTGGCTTTAAAGGCTACCTACATTATAAAACAGCCTATGTTTGAGCTAGGGGTCATAAAGATACAGATGCTCCTATAAAGACTACCTGGAAATCTCACAGCTCAAGTGTTGCTTAAAAGAGACTAGACAAAGACTTTAGAATTCTCTGTATGGGAATAATTTTTATTAACAAACAAGCTAGGTGTCTGTGATTACTAACAAGTTTCAATTTTTTTTAACCCTGTCTTTTCCCAAAAATATCAAAATAAACTGCCCTTTTCCACAGAATTCTGTAAATTTCCTTCACAGAAGAGAAAGCCAAATGATATTTTATTTCCTATAACTGCATTATCTCACAGTTCCCAGTTATTGTGTTGCTAATATTATCTCCAGAAGAAGCACCTTGCACACAAAATCTATATATTACATATATACATTTAGAAATAAGTAAAACTCAAGTGCCCAAGTAAACATGCATAAATCAATGTCAAAACTATAATCCTGAAGAAATTCTCTGAAAGGAGGTATAATGTGGTGTGTAAAACAGAAAGCAACCTGTAATAAAAAGGTCTTTAAATTACCAGGGGACAAAGCATTCTGTCCATTTATTTCCAAATGAAACAGCTCAAGCAAGCTTGCCATAACAATAAAACAGGGAGGTAGGATGGTTTCATTTATATGCTTTAATACTACATAAGTTCCACTTCCAGAGTTAGGCATGAGAAAGAAGCCAGTATTTAAATTCTACAATGAGCTATAAATGGTTCACTTCAGATATAAAGAAGCCAAACTCTCTGTCACTTAGATATGGGAAGTAAATGTCTAATTTGTAATTTAAAAGAAAATACATCATTCTTTTCTTCACAGTGTTGATCAAATGAACCCATGAATCATATGTTTGACACATGCCAGACACCTGCCAGGGCAAGAATTGGCACAGGCAGTGACAAATAGAGAATAATGCACAGGCAGGAGGTTTACAGGCTGCCATTGCTATGACAAGTGATGATAAAGGGAAGCATTATGTCTCTTCTAGCAATAGCCTGTAAACAAATTCTCCATTTTAATTGTTTTGCATGGGCCTTCTCTGTCTTCATTTAAAGCCTGGAGAAGATTTTTTCTAAAATAATAGCAGAAACACAATTGCCTGGTCACGGTAATTAAAGATCTACTCAGGCAGAGTACTCATTTACTTAATTTGGTGCCCAGAAATAAATTGGAAATCAAAGTTCTGCCTTTGTCAAGAAAAAAAAATAATCATAGAAGTAAAAAGCAGAGCTGCAATTCTTCTCTCCTGTTGGGATGCATACAGAGAATATTTCATTATCAGACTGGTACCCTGTGGCAACGCGCTATATTGACAAGCAATGTTCCTCCAAGATTATTGAGAAGATGTTAAGAGAGACATAGAGGATGGTGTGAAATCTGGAGCTGGTCTTCAGGACTTGTTTGAGTGCAGGATGGACCACGAAAGAGGAAGGAAAATACAAAGAAAATAAAGCCTTTTGTTAAGCCTTCTTCAAGTGACTATTTCTGTTGGTGACAATTTAAGCGGTCAACTGGTTATTTTGCCATGCAGCAATGAGGCCAGCTCAAGAAGATTTTTCTCCATCTTTTTTCTCTCCAGCCAGCAGCAGGGAGCTTTGTGCCCAATATACACAGAAAAACCTGCAAGTACAGTTATGCAATGAGCCATGGCTGCCTCTCATTGTGAAAAGGCTCTCCATCCCTTTATGGCTTTTTCTGCAAGCTAAGGATCTTCCCAGGTGAAATTAGCAAGGATACCTCCATTCTTTTCCTGAGGCCTTGAGTATAAGTTTTTGCTGGAACACCTCTGCTTAATCTTTTGATGATCAAAATGCTTCTGTCTAGTTTAAGTCTTAAGCTTGACAGAAAATACATAAAGGAAACTTAGTGGCTTAAGATTATTCAGTTATTATTTGTTTTCTACTGCAATTGACAAAATAGCCCTCTCCAGTGCGTTGTCATTATTTTTCCTTTTACTGGCTGTAGATATGCTACCATAAAAGCAACTCAGTCTGAAGAGAGAATACAAGGTGAACCCATGAATTTGGGTATATCATTTTTCTTTCTTCCAGTTTCCATTCAAGTGTCTTATTTGCAGAAGGTTGGTTGAAAATGCTGGTTGGACACAGAAATGTTGCAAAGGCTGTACCGGGTCAGCTGCCACTTTTTCTAGCCAAGTTGAAGACTCCAAGAAGGACAATTCCCTTGGTTATGCCTCTGGGCAAGCTATTCCACAGCTGCACTACTCTTCTGGTAAATAACATTTTCCTAAAGCCCAAACTGAATCTTCCAAACTGCATCTTGGGGCTGTTGCCTCTTATTGTACCATCTGCCAGTACCAGGAGGAATTTGGTTCTGCCATCTGTGCAATTCCCATTCAAGCTGCTGTGGGCAGCTATTAGATCCCTACTCAGCTACTGCTTTGCCAGACTAAACAAGCCCAGGTTCCTCAGTCTCTTCTCAAAGGTCACATATTTTTGACCCATGACAGTTTTGCTAGTCCTCTGCTAAACTAAATCCAGCTTTTGTTGTCCTTCTTGAACGGCAGAGCCCAAAACTGGATACAGAATTACAGGTGTATGCATCACCAACATAATAAAAAGCAGAATTTAATTTTATCCGCTCACTTGCATCCTAGTGTAGCCCAATACAGTTTGACTTCCTAGTGATAAAAGGCCACCACTTTCTTCTATTCACCTGGCATCCATTATGACCTTTGCAGGTTCTTCACAGCACACCAGCTAACCAGTTCGCATTTTTACTGGTATGTGAAGTTATTAATCTAGCTGCAGAATTTACCACATCTTGTTGAACTTCATGAAATTTATTTTGCCCAGTCCTAGAGCTTCTCTGGACTGAGACTATACTACTCGCTATGTCAATCACGTTCTCCATTGTGGTAACATCCACAGATTTACTGAAGGTACACTGTCCCATCATATGCATTACTGGTGAAGATACTAACACTGCCTGCAGTACTTGCCTAAGATATTCTGCCAAACAGACATCAAGCCATTAACTACCCTTTGAGTCCATTGACCCAATCCATCTAACAGTCTTTTTGTGCAGCACGTGCTGCCTCTGTCTACCAGTGAGAATGCTACAGGGATCAAAACTTCTTAAAGCCAAGGCAATTTACATCTATCCCCCTTCCCTCAACCACTATCATCATAAAAGGTAATCAGTCTCTTCAAACATGATTTATGGTTGGTAAATATGTGATGACCATCTTATATTATTTTCTTGTCCTTTATGTACTTGCAGATGGGTAGGCACCACCTAAAGATGTGCTTCATGATCCTTCCAGGCAGTGAGCTGAGGCTTGTTGGTTTGCAGTTACTGGATGCACTTCTTTCTCTTTTGCAAAGATACAAGTAGTGCCTTTTTCTAGTTGGTCACTCATTCTAGTTGACTGCCATTCCCAATGGTTGCCTAGTCTTTCCGTTATCTTCCATCATGCCTTTACTTTCCCCTAGAAGTGTGTGATAGTATTATCTCTTCAGCTATGCAGATCCAAAGTCTTTTACTTCTAATTAGTCCTGGCTGAGTAATCCTGGAGGAAGGATGGGGAAGTTTTCTGCCAGACAGACTTTAGCATCTGATCCATAGCCGTGTCAAAATAAACAAGTTCCAGAAGCATACAGATAGTGTGAAAACTGTTGGACGTGGTAAGTTTGACATAGACTGATAAATAAGAGCAAAATTTATAACTGCTTAGTATAATAGTAATTGGCTAACAGCAGTCTCATTTGAGTGCTAGATAACCCATTCTTTCCAAACAGTTTTGCACAGCTAAGAATAAGATCACTTGAGAAAAGCTGTGTAGTTAACTGCTGATTTGGAAGTAGCACTGTTTAGACAGATATTTGTGCGAATCACTTGGAAACTTGTTCTCTTGGCTTTGATGTCTGGGTCAGCTGGCTTGGGGCAAGCTAAAATGCAGTCTCTTTTAATGATATTAATAATGAGCCAAAATCCTTGGATGATATCTACAAGGCTATGGAGAGTATCCTGAACGTATAATAGTTCTGTTCACCACTTGCACATCAATGACGATAAACTTCCAGATGTCAACATTTTGATGCTTCAACTACAGCCTGCTAAAGTTGAAAGAACCTCTTAACAACAGTAAACACACATTCCTTTGGTATAGCCTGAAAAGCATTAGTGAGAGCAGGAGGCTGAACAGCGCAGATGAATACATAGTTTAGCTTGATTTCATTAATGATAGACTTAAGATAAACTTCTGTGAACAAAGCTGTTTTGTAGTGTATGGGCTTTCATATAGTCATGAAAGGAGTGACTGGGACTGCAGAATCTGTGAGGCTAGCTAGATTTGCTGAGGCTTTCTCAGACTACAGCTCCAGTCCATAGAGATCTGCAGAGATCCTGGTATCTCTTTGTTCCACTTCCCTGTAATTGTGACTGTTACCACAGTTGTTCTGTTGCCAGCCCAGAAGCATGTAGGACCTCTTTGTCAACAAGGGGAGCGTTCAGATAATTGAATACATGCAGAAGGTTACTCAGATATATAGTGTGGTGACTTTCTACATAGATACCATGGAAGCATCATTAAATCCTTGAGGTACTTTTCCATTTCAGATTTTGCGAACAGGGAAAGGAGTGAAACACTTCATTTTTAGGTTGCAGTAATTTACCACAGTAAGTTAGACTATGCCATGAGCAGCTAGGGCTGGCTTCCTAGTCTGTTGGTAGTGCTGACACAGCTCTGAGTTTTCCCTTTTCATAAGGAAAGCATGAAAGATGGTTATTTGTTTTTATGGATTTATTCCAACTGTCAGTTATATGAGGTAGTTGTTGATATCTTCACTGGTGTTGTAGTATGATAACTCATGTCTTTTCCACAGCTGAGAGCAGACTCCTTCATTTGCCATGTTTGTATCGGTCTAGCTCTGAGAAAGGGGTCTCCAGCTGGGAGAAAGATGAGGCTACATTTACCCAAAGACTAAATGACCTAATCAGTATTTATCATCTGAAAGCCTCCAGAGTAACAAAATTACCAAAATCGTATTTTATATATCACAGTTAAACCCTTCCAGGGATTAATCAGTGCTCAATTTATTTTATACCTTAAATTGGAGGCAAAAAGAACTTAAGCACTTACTCATTAAATGATCTTACATGCTTACTACATGAAACTAAACAAATTTTTAAAAAGCCCCCTGTATCCACCTCTCCTTTTTGGGCTGTTTGTTGAAGCCATAGCAATTATATACATCTTCCCAAAAGAAAAAGATCTTTTTTACCTAATATTTGAAATAAAGACAGTTACTATTTCTTTGTATATGCTTTCAAAGCAATTACCTTTTATGCATTCAGGCTGTTTACATCCCTTTAACACCTGTGTTTGGAAAAGGGTTTTGGAACTGCCTGAAGAAAGCCTATGACCTGTTCCTTCATATATGTGCCCGTACCTACTTCTGAATGATTCCCCAATATTAGCTTTGAAAAAAAGAGCAAGGGAAAACACTATTTTTATAGTTCAGTTCCTCTGTTTGTATTTACATGGTGCACCAGCTATAACATGTAGAGAGATCATTTTGTTCACCAGAGGAATGACACATGATAAATCACCTTATGCTGGATGAGGAAGTTGGTTAAGAATATACAGTGAAGCAGTCTTAAATGGGAAGTAAAAATTAATTAACAGGAAATTATTTTTGCTGCATGGTAAATATAATAATCATCTGAATTGGAATGTAATCAAGAAACTGAATCCAATTAACGATACAGCAGATTAAACAGGAGAGAGCTCTTAGCACACAAACAGGAAACGAAAGCTACATTCCTCTCTGCTTGTCCTCCTGCTAACTGTAAGGGTTGAGAGCACTAGAAGCACTGTGCCTGACCTTATAGGTGAAAAGAAAACATACAATGCATGCTGAATGGCACTTTGCAGAACATGTTGCTCCCTGAAATAGCTTCATCACTGCAGCAGCACAACTCATGGCATAAAGTTCAACCAAACTGGGAAGAATTTGTTCCTGTTACCATCTTGGTAGTCCTGAATCCCACATGACCTGCAGAAGCATGCTCAAGGACATACTGCCCACTTGGTTGATGAGAAGGAAGGCAGAAAAGGTTGCAAAGGCTTTTTTTATGGACAATTTTTTTACAACAAGAACTTTACTGTGGAAGGATCCACTTGCTTTGGCACTCTCTTACAGCACTGATTCAATGAATGTAATTGTGGCTACAGCTCAAACAAGATTCTGGGCAACTGAATTAGTTACCAGGGAAACTATGATAAGTATACAGTAAGATAACAAGGAAATGTACAGCTGCCTTTACAGATCATCCTCTAGACACAGTTACGTAGTACAGGCCTGTCAAAAGGGTGACCTTGCTGCATTAAAATTTGATTCTTTTTAACAGGTCTGTTTACTACACAGGTATTTATACAGTGACTGAGCCCCAAGGGAAGCATGTGGTGAGGTTTCTTCCAGGTTGCAAGGCCAATTAGAAGAATGTTATTTTGAAGGGAATCCAGGAAAGTGTAACTTTTTTTAAGATCGATACACTACTGACAAATGCCATCCTCTTGTTTCCAAAGTCACATTTTTGCGTCTTGACAATATTAATTGTTAAAAATTGTAAACAATGACCTGTCCGGCAAAAGTGGTTTTTTGGAACATATTTCTAACACTGCAAACTGTCTTGCAGATTTTGAGACCTATCTTTACTCTGTTTTGCCTGAAACTATCTTTGAGACATCTTTAGTTCTTCCTCCAAAATATATCCCTGACTTTTACAGTAGGCGTGGTCTTCAGACCAGTTGTCTCTCATACTATTCTTTTTAACCTCTCAAATGCCAAGGACAGATTGTACTGGAGAACTGGTGAAACACCACGGAGAGGATGGCACCGATCTTGTATTTGCAGAGGATAGCAACACTAGTCCTTAGGAAGAGGGGAAATAAAGTCACACACCTCGTGTAATTACTTTTCAACTAGCATAAAATACTAGTACAGCTCCCTGCACCAAACACTTTTATTTCCCAGAGTAATTCTATTGACATTGCAACTTGTTGCAAACCTTAGGCTCTACTAACCCATAAATATTGCAATATGACCATCTCCTAACAGAATATTTGAATAACTTTCTGTCTATTTGAATATGCTACACTTCTGTAGTTTTTGTCCATTCTATGTGCTAACATAGGGTTTATGTTGTCTCTCTCTTCTCTCTCCATTTATATCCACACATAGGTAAATGTTCAGGCTTTAGCCCTGCAATTAGTCCTTTTCAACAAGAATTCAGAGGGTGTTTTTTCCTAGCGTATGAGTTTGTTCTTGTAAATAAGAGAAGTCCTTGAAATATGCTTTGAAACTGAGATTTCAAAGTGCAAAAGAGAGTTTGGGCAATACCTTATTCCACTTGGAAGTTTGGTAATATATCAAGAAGTTGCTGTTGTCTTCCAACTTTTGTATCAATATTTGTGTTTTTAAAAATGCCCTCTCTGACATAGGAACTGGAGTTCTGAGGCACTAGGTCTTTACTATGGAATGATGAATTCACCTAAGCTCTGCATACTGCAGCAGGATAAAACAAAGATACTCAACAAAGTTTCTCTAACCTACTGAAAGAGGTGTAAAATTCCTAGCAGTGCAAACGCTAGAACTAAGTATGTAGCCATAAACTCTTAAATATCCTTTATATCTCCTGAATTTTATTTCCTACAACACAGCACCTAGCATTACTAGACTTTTCACAGCTGGAATGCAGGCCTTCATAAGCTTCAAGAACACTTATTGTTGAAGCAAGTATCCAATTCCTTCTCTTGATTGCTGCATACCATCATCTAAACATTTTATTTTATTAATTGCTATTTCAAGACTTTTCTCTTTTCCAACTTTGTCTAGAGTGGAAATAAATCTCTTCTGAAACTTTGATAATAAAAAGTTTCTGTCTTTACTAAGCTAGAACTATACTTCTCAAAATTGTTCCACCCATTTGTTTGCAAAAGTTACCGATGTTCTTGGTACAACCTTTGCAGTCATTGCTCTGTCAAGGGGTGCAGTGAAAGAAGATGGAGTTAATATTGCTGAAGAGGTTTTCAGAAAGCTGCAGCCCGTGGGAATTCTCTGACAACGTACCAGCAAAAAAAAGCAATCTGCTTGAGTCATGTTTCTGAGATTAGGTTAGATAACTTTTTTTTTTTCTCCATTATTTGCAACAAACAGTTTGCTTCCCGAATTAGGCGCATAAAAATCTTACAGTGAAAGAACTAGACTGCTGTTTGGGTTACACACTTTGAAGCATGAGAATTAATTATCAATAAGGGAACCATTCTCTGTTCATAGACTAATCTGCTATGATGATGTTCCTCTACATAATGAGGCAAACATAGATGCATAATTAGGCATCTCCTAACATCAGTATGAGTTATTAATCAAACAATAACACCATGGGTTTTTCATGGATAGATGATCGGCTTTTCACTTTTTATTTCAAACAAGAAAAAGAACAAATAAATGAGCTGCTGTATAAATCAAGCTTTGGAAGAGGAGACATCAAGTTCTTTACTTTCTTTGTTATCTTTTTTTCTCCCTTTGTTTTACACATTGGATCAACCTGTCTTTTCCTATCTCTCAGCTGTCACAACTGTTCTGCCATATCACTGATGCTCTTCACATCCTCTTTAGTCTGTCAGGTTCCCTCATTAAGGATGTGAATTTAAGAAACAGAAAGACATACTGAATATTAAATGAACAGCTAAGATCAAAAGTTTGAAGAAATAAATAAATACATACTATATTGAATATTAACTAGCAGAATCAAGCTCCTAGCAGTTTTCATACAATGACAACGGGATGGGATTAGGCTCAGACTACGCCTATACATTTCTACACAGTTTATTTTGACTGCTCCTCCACCATCTTCCCTTCCCCAAACTGCTGTCTGTCTTGCAATGTCAAAAGACAGAGGATGTAACACAGGATACAACCTAGTATTTTTTACTTTATATGTTAAAAACATTTATGATAACATGGCCATCTCTGGATACACGGAGTAGGGATGGCATGGACTGTTCTAAATCCCTTTGGAAAGCTGAGTCCTAGGCTTTTTCCATCTCCTTAGGGACAGCCATGTGAGTCCAGATTGAGGCACAAGAATTTGTTACACTTGGCCTTTACTTGTATTAAACACAGTCTCCTCCCAGTGATTAGCCAAAATCAACTGAAAAATGTATCATTGCCACAAACACATCATCGAACCATTTCTGTTGGAAAAGACCTTTAAGATCATTAAGTCCAATAGACTGTCCTGTCTGAACAGTCCTGTCTTACTGCTCTTGGAAAGCGTAAAGCTAATTCAAAACCACACTGGTCACATCTGCTTTACAACATTTTACTGGTCCTTAAGGATGGACAAAATGCTGTACTTCTGAACACAATTTTCCTATATTTATTACTGTTAAAACTACAGATTATAGATTCAATAGAGGAAACAACCTTTGTATTTTGAATTTCCTTAACATACGAAAAATAACTTTGTCCAAAATTGCACTAAATTCTATAATAGAAATGCCTGAATTTAAAAAATGTATAAACAGAAAACCAAAAGATTGTCTCATTTGCATTTTAAATAACTTTCTACTTATTACTTACTTATGTATTCAGCAGACTGCCAATATCTTGCCTGGTCCAAGAAGCCCCACTAGTCCTAACAGGAAATATATGCATCTTCACCTCACCATCTTTTTGCTGAACGGGAAGTGTTGTGGTTCACACATGGTATGTCACTTACACTTCCCACCAATTTTGTGCTGGTGTTAGGTTTCCCACTGTCAGCAGATAAAGTTTTTTTAAAAAAAGGTGTCAAAAAAGGAGTGGGAAAGTTGTTGCCATTCACTGCAAACATTTAATATTTGTAACCAATGTATCCTCTGTACTCTAAGATGAAAACCAGCCACATGAAGATCTGCTGTGGTAAGCATTAAGAGCAATGCAAAAATAATCAAGGTAGAAAATATTCTCCCTAGAAAAACTTTTCATTGTGTGAGTCATGGATAACGTGTACTGCATTTCGGATAGCTTACTCCAACTACTCAATCACACCGGCAGCTGTCCCTTTCCAACAGTCAACTCACTAATCTCTATTGCAGATCCAGCAATGGCTCGCCCGGGTAAAACACAAGTATTTTTGCCGGCAGCTTGACCTGTAGAGTTGGCAGTTTTTCCATGGAAATGTTGTAATAACTTCTCTTAGTTTTTCTTGGGTTTTGTTTAATTTTTAATTACTTACTCCCCCAGGTTTCTTTTTTTCCTCTTCTTGTAAGTACGTTGCTTAGGCTCAAGTAAAACAGGTAGAAACCACACAGAATAGGTAGAGGTAAAGGTAGGTCCAAGCAAACAGAAAAACTGCCACCACTGACCCACATGTCAGTTTTATAACTGCTCTCATTTAGTAGATTTACTTTTAGAAATGGATAAAAAAATTGCCAAAAATATTAAATTTTACTCAATTTTCTGATTAACTAGATATTTCAGGATTCACTTATCACCAGCTGAATGGCAGATGTCTGTCAGGCACCAGAAAGTAAGCTCTGACAGTGCTTATAGGTCAAGGAACATGTTTAACTTAATTTCAAAGCTTGCTGAAAGCAAGAGCTCTGAATTCTTTCCTAGAGTTATGTTTCTGTGTTCTTATTTTCTTGGAAGCAGCTGAAAGGAAGTAAGAGCAACAGAAAAATAACGGAGGAGTAAATAAAAGTCACAGTGGGCAAAGCTGAATATGGGAAAACTATAAAAGGCAAAACAGCAGAGACTACATAAGTAAAAGGTAAAATACAAGTAACTGCAATATTCTAAAATTAATATGACTTCTATTCACACCAGGCTATCATTCTGCTGAAGAAAATGTTGGGCTTTTAGTTCTGCTGCAAAATGCTGACTGCATTTTAGCAATACATCTTGTAATTTGCTTCACTTTGTGTCTTGGAGTGAAAGGGAGAACACTTAAAACTCACAGACAACTGAAATACAAATGAACTTGATTTCCAAATGAAGAGCTGAAGATGTTCAGAAGAAGAAAATAACATGCTACCTGGTTTCTTTCACTGATAGACGCTTCACTTTGCCCAGAGGAAATTCTTTCCAGGATAAGAGACTCCCTTAACAAGAAATTTCTCTTGGTACAGAGGGGTAATGTGCTCCATTTATTAAGATTACCAGCCAACTCTTTGAAGCAATAGCTTTACACTGGAAATTTATCTTTCAAGGGAATTAAGGATTGCACCGCTCATTTATATTGTACATCTGTGGAGCACTCAATTTGGCATTGCCAAGTGTTAGCAATAGGCCTCAATCTTCAGAAAATAAACACATCAGGACATAGCACTTGTTATGCTATGTCTTGAACTTACTTGTACCTTGATTTGCTATATCTGTAGGAAACAGACAATAACTGACATTTTCTTAAAGATATGGTAACTAAACCTGGGAGGAAGAAACCCCCAGCCTCAACTTCATACTCCTGCTGGCAAAGAACTCAACTCTATGGAGCAATGCATAGGGAGGGTGAGCATAACACCAGAGAAAAGGGTAGATAATACAGGGTGCTGACTTATGACTATTTTAATTGCATTATTAATAAGAACAAGGAATAATTAGATAATTTGCCTAAGTGTAAATACACTTTAAGTTGTGCTAAAGTAACTGATTGTGGTATTTTGATTAGGCAATTACCACATTATAACAATATATTCTAATTCTTGAATATAAAGGTGTACTCTTTTGTTTTCCATGACTAAATTGCATATATAACAGTATATTTATATTATGCTTTTGGAAGGATATGACTGAATATGAGAAAATAAAAAATACTTGTTTCCTTTGGACATCGTAGTGATTTTTCATAATCTCGTTGCAATAACCGTACTGCTTATTTTTCTTTAGCAACTACTCTAGCAAAACTGCAGAATACTTTGAAAGCAACAAAGTCAGCAAGGCAGTATTTCATCTATTCATCAATGTCAATATTGTTTTTACTTTTAAGACCCTTTGCAGCCTCTGAACACCAGAGCTATCTGTTTCATCAGACAGTGGTTTACCGTGGGACTTTTGGCTTGTTAGCGTAATGATTCAGTATTTGCCATAAGACTGAGGCAGCTTTACACACACAAACAATAGCTTTATACATCTAGCGAGTTTATGAAAATGCACTTTGTTTTAGACCAAGATCTTCTAAAAAGGACTTTCATATAACACAGGTAATTTGTGAACTATATAGGTAAAACTTCTGCACATACAGAAGAATAGGAGGTAGAATTTTTAATGCCATCTCTGTATTTGAAGGCTCAGACAGGCATGAGCTTCATTAAACCTCAGCCACGTACAATCTCTCTGAGACCTGCTGTTCACCAGAGCCACTAAGGTACTGTGGGACGCCAGCTCAGTTCCTGTCTCATTTCATGTTTCCTGGGCCTCATTTCTGGGGAGTGTGAAGGGCTCAAGAGTTACTACCAAGATGAGGTTTAAGAACTGCTGGGGAGGCAGGGGAATTTCTGACTCCAGTGAGCCAGTGTAGCCTAAGGACTGCAAATGGTAGCACCAGATCTTTTAAGACATTGCCCCTAAATAATACCAAACACTCTACCTGCATGTGTATACACATGAGGATGGGAGGTGATAGCAGATGGGAAATTCACTCCCTATGAAGCTCCCATCTCACTCTGGTGAATGATTAGACAACAAAAGCGAACAAATTACCATCTCAGGTGCCTAAAGCTGAGAACAAATAATTCTACTCAAACTTAGGGCTATTTATTTTATGAAAAGTTTTCTAAACCAAAGTTACCCGCAGGAACCAATAATGGCAAATGTATGCATGAGAAGCCTTATTCTAAGTTGTATTCCTAAAGTCCCTGAATGTAAGCTGTACCTTGGGATACACCCACTGAAGTCAACTAGATAGCTTATCCAAAACTATTTGCCATGAATTTATCCACAGATACACACAGATACAGCGAAAAACTGCACATGCACCAAAATGCCTTTACAAAAGTAACCTGGAAAATAGTATTAAAGAAGAAACAGATCCATAAAACCAGTCAAATCCCTCAGGATGATAAACGCTCTGAAAAATAAATTATGTTCACTGAGAAAAATAATTCACTATTAACTTTGCGAAATACTCTTACTTATTCTGCACTGGAATGACATAATGTATTTAGTTTTGCACAAGACTTTTAAAAATGCCTAAACTAAAAAATCTTTGCAAGACCAATTTTTAAATTTAAAAAAAAAATTTATAATACTTCCATGCCCACTTTTAAATACCCACTATGTTTTTATGAATGTTCTGAATTTTTCCTTAAAGCCAAGGTAAAAAGCCAAAGTGTGTGTGTTTAAAAAATAGTTACCTTGCACTAAATTTCTCCTGGAAATCTCCAGCTAATACAGCAAAGCAGAAATAGCTGCACACAGTAATCTGAATCACAGTATCATTTCTCTCAGATTTTTCTGTCATCAGTAATAAAAATCATATGTAAAGAACAATTTATTTATTTGCTTTCTTTCTGTTATAACACGGCATTTGACTCGGCAGAAATACATGGATCCAGGCTTTGCTGAATATTGTTTATTTCTAAATCATTGTAGTCTATTTTTCCTCGTCTTTAATGTCATCTAAATGACTTGCTTTCTACTTCGTTGCTGTGTTTCTCCCCTTAATTGCCACATTAACACCTGCCCTTGAATCCAAACTGTCTGCAGGACAATAGAGTTAGAAAACTGTGACTGCTGTTACTGCAGATCAATGCTTATGGGAAGCACGTAATGTTACAAATACATTACTATCTTGCGGAACTGATAATTTTAGTGTAATCTAGATCCTATAAATGTTCTTGCTGAAGCCAAACTGCAAAGACTGTTCTCAAAAAAACCTCACTGTTTCATGTTTTCACTGTGATTCATGTTCTTTTTACTTTGTACAATTCATCCCTGCAAGGATAACTTATGAATATATGCTTTAGCAACAATTCCTCACATTAACAACTTCAGACAGCTATGAATTGCACACACCAGGCAGGAAGATTTTTCTACATAATCTAAAATTTTCACAGTCCAGCCACACGTTGCAGAGCATTAGAAAAAGAGATACCTTTTATTTAATCTCTGAAGATCACTTTGCTTCTTTATCTGAAGTGAGAGGAATTAATGGTAGGCAGCCAGGTGCTTTTAGAGAAGTTTCCTTGCTGGCATTTTAAGTTCTCATTAAATGGTATGGCTAAAGTAAGTGGAGAAAATCCTTTAGCAAGCAATCACCATGTCAGATAATCTAATTGGTAATGGCCAGAATGCTAAAGGCCTTCAAGCATTGAGCAGTCCTTGATGAAAATGAGAGATAAGTATTTAAATACTTTTAAAACTCTCAATTAATAATGAAAAAGCTTAATAGGTAAAAATATTCTGACCTCACTTTCTGCTATTTTTCTTCAGCAAGTTCGCTCGTAAAAGCTACCTGAAAAATGGAATTTGATATAGTTAGTGAGCGATACTTATCACTGCACAATGACTTAAAAGCAGTGCACAGGTACTCACTAATCCAAGCACTGTAACTCAGATAAGGAGGAGAGTTGTGAGGAAAACCAGAATTTTGAGTATTGCTATTAATTTCACTGATTATTACATTACGAATTACCTGTGCTTTACAATTATCTTTCTTTATGAACAAAACATTTTGGTCACCAGTAGTTGTTATAAGTTTCTTGTTCCTTCTGCATGCCATCTGCTTTGCCATGGTTAGCGATGCCGAAAGTGAAGCAGAGCATCTCAATGGGACATGGAGGCTTAAGTGTGAAGTACATGCTGAAGAACAGACGCACAAACATGTGCTAGAACATATATTCACAATGCTGATGGGATCAGCAGATAGTAAGGCTTAGCTTACTTCAAATGGCCTAAATGTCAGGAAAAAAAACCCCAAACCAAAACCAAATGTAGATTGATAGAATAGCAGATAACAAGTAGAAATAAAGCTTGCACACAGACAGCTTCAGGCATATGAAGACAGTGAGAATGTATCATTGTTATACTCTCTTGCGGAAAAAGAAGAGGCTTAATTTTTCATTCAGAAGAGGTTTGCAAATGTTACTGGATAATGTAACCCAGTAATACTAGCAATATGGAAGCAGTTCATCACTGGCAAAAACCCCAAAATTAAATGTACACATCGAAGAAACTCTTCAGTCAGAAGCTAGTGTACTGTAAGCAAAGTTGTCTCAATATCTGCACAAATTAACAATTTGATCCAACAGCTTTAACTGTGACAAAATTCCTATTGATGTACCTAATGTAGTACAAGGCAATTTAAGTAGTGAAATTACTCTTGGTCATTAGGCATTATCAGACTTGCAAAAAGAGTAAGCTCCTCTTGCCAATTTAGCCTTCGTTAAGTAATTATCATGCCATATGAGCATTCATGGCTCACTGATAATCAGGTTGTTGAAAGTCAGATTGTGTGGAGTATGTCTCCAGTTCTGGTCCATCCTACCTTCTTCCCCATTCTGAGACAGCCGTCTGCAGCCCTTATTTGGGTAGGTCCCTTTCCAGTGTGAACCAGAACCCAGGCAGTGGTAGGTACATGTCCAGGTACCAAAAGTGGGATGAAGCCAGCCATGCAGAGTCATGCACTCATATCCCTATGAGTCTAGAGATGCCTGGGACTCTGCAGTCTGCTTAGAGGTGAACTGACCCTGGCTGCCTGTGAAGGCTGAAGCTAAGATCATACCGACTCTAGAAAATGAGAAGAGTTTTAACTAATAAAAATTTGAGTGGTTATTATCTCTGAACTTTGGCCCATGATGCATTCTAAATATCAAATGCGTTTTCATTTTGCATTTTTCATTCTGCTGGGAAAAACAAGCAAACAAATAAAGGAGCTTTCTGAATTGGCCTAAGTGTAATGAATTAAGAATCTGGATCTGTATTTCTCAGTTTAGATTGGTTCCCCAAATCAATGATGTGCATTGAAGAAAACTTGTGAGTCTATTTAATTATTTGGGGCACAACCTTCATTATCATATTATACCTTATACATTAGAAAATCAGTTTCTCAAAAAAGGGTCAGAGTAAGAAAAAAAAGTAAAATAATAAATTTTAGCACTGATATAATGAATATAATAAAGGATTTATAAAAGTTAATAGAAACATTACCCATTAAAACTTCAGTCATGATCCAGTTATTTAAGCACTGATGTAGGTACTTGTTCATGCTGTGAGCTCAAAGACCCATTTAGCTACAAATTTGATTGTGCAAAACTTTCTTTGCTATGTAAGGCTCTTCTTTTTGCAATAGGATTTGGGCTTATTCCAGCATATGAATGCAATGCCTACAAAGACTCACTCTTCTTTTTCTTAAAAAGAAAAAAATAAAAAAAAATAAAAAAAAAAAAAAATTGCTTCCATAGAGAAATATTTCCCTTTCCACATCTGCAAAATTAGACTAGTTTGTGCACTGAACAAGTGGAGTTGATAACTTCGATCATGATATGGGTCTGGAAATGACAGATTTAGACCCTAGAAGAGAGAGATCTGCGATGTCTGAACAGGATAAAGGAAAAGATATCCAGTTATTTTTATAGGCCTAGGGGCCTGTGAGAAAGACAGGAACAGTCTTTTTATCAGGGCCTGTTGCAATAGGACAAGGGGTAGTGTTTTTAACCTAAAAGAAGGTAGATTTAGACTAGATATAAGGAAAAATGTTTTTACAATGAGAGTGGTGAAACACTGGAACACATTTCCCAGAGAGGTGGTAGAAGCCCCATCCCTGGAAACGTTCAAGGTCAGGTTGGACAGGGCTCTGAACAACCTGATCTAGTTAAAGATGTCCCTGCTCACTGCAGGGGGGTTGGACTAGATGACCTTTAAAGGTCCCTTGCAAAAATAAACATTCTATAATTCAAAGAAAATGATAGTCATAATGAACATAAAGGATGGTAATGATGATAATGGTAATAGCATTCATCGTGAACTTAAATCCTTATACACTCAATAATAATAGTAAAAGATATTAACGCTTCAGGAAATTTTATATTTACCCTAGTAGTGATCCTTTGCATTATGAGTAAAGATGCCCAAAACATATAACCTTCAAAGTTTGAAAAATTTCTTAAGTATCTTGTATATATATCACATGTGCCATACACAAAGTACGTGATGGTGTGAGCTAGAAGACTTAGTAACATGTTAACTCGGGATTCACAGAAAGTCTGGTGGTTTTCTCTTGCTAATTTAAATCTTTACTGCATCACCATATTTGAACCCTGTACTGTAGATTTCCTCATATTAGTATCTACACACTCATTAGTGTAAAATCTGGATTCATTCAGGTAAATGGGACTTTACAATTTTAAAGTTAAAATGCTTTTTATAAGCTTGCAGAGTCAGTGCTAAGACTAAGAAAACAGGCAAAATCTAACTTCCAATGTTAAGCTTTCAGAGATGTCCTTAAAATATTACTCAAGTTAGCTGAAAAGTTTCATAGGCTACTGCTCAGGCGAGTGATTAGAGAACAGCGTGATAGGCACTTGAGTCAGATATTGATTGAACATCATGAGAAATCAATTCTGAGAAGCTCTTTCAGTATGTCTATACAAGAATTGGTAATTTAAAATATGTAGCTTACACACAATGTCAGGAACTATTAATGCTACTCCAAAAGAGCACTGATCCAGTTTAATTTCTAATGTATGAGGAGAGGACTCCTGAGGAGCTGAGAGCAAGTTCCACAAAGTTTCTACTACCCATTATTTTATGCTAAGGCAGAAGTCTGAAGATACAAGACACAAAAGACACAATATAAAACCCAGAAGGGAAAAAGAAAAATGTTAAAGCTGTTGTTGATGGTAGTCTCCTATCTTTTCATTCTCTTAACGCAAATTCTTTTCAACAGTACACAGGTAATTTGGTTAATCTAATGCCACTCATGGCAAGAGACTACTTAATGCTTCAGAAAAATCATGTCTGCATGAAAATTACAAGTATCAGTGTTAAGTAGCTGCAATAGAGTAAAAGTACCGGAGAAACAAGGGTTTGCAGTACAGATCAACTCTTTCATTAAAGTAGGTGATCTAATGAACATAGCTTTTCTGCAATTAGATCATCAGGTCTAACAGAAGATGCTACATAAATAAAATAAATGTTAATAAAAAGCAATCTCACTTTAAGGAAGTTAGTGTGATGAATTCAGGTTAGCAGCCTGTAATTTAAAGTGCTACATGCCCAAAGCATTTAGCAATACTTTTAAAAAAAAGTTTCAAAACATTCAAAATACTGTATTTTTAATTTCTCAGGTAACATAGTCCTGAAGTGAAAATAATTAAAGATTCTTGCATTAAAACAACATAATACTTGCCTTTACAGTTTGAAAAACTAGAAAAATAATGAAGAGAAATTCAATGCTTGCTCAATCACCACTGCTCAAACAGTTATAGATGTGAAAGACTTTTTATGAATATTGCTGTGAACTACTTTAAACAGCACAGAAAAAATTCAAGGAGTGACCATATTTCTACTAGAGGAAAGTATTTTTTGTTACCAGTGTTAGCAATAAACATTCTACCCTTGAGTAAATTAAAATAAATAGAAACATAAATACACAGTAAGAAGAAAAACAATCTTTGAACAGATGGGCTGATGATCCAGGTTTTTAAAGAATAACATACAAGGCCAAGTGCAGGGTCCTGCACCTGAGCCGAGGCAACCAGCAGTATCAGTATAGGCTGGGAGAGGACATGCTAGAGATCAGCCCTGTGGAAAAAGATTTGGGGGCACTAGCAGACAAAAAGCTGGACATGAGCCAGCAATGCGCAATGGCAGCCCAGAAGGCCAATTGCATCCTGGGCTGCATCAAAAGCAGCGTGGCCAGCAGACCGAGAGAGGTGATTCTGCCCCTTTACTCTGCCCTGGTGAGACCTCACCTGGAGCACAGCATCCACCTCTGGAGCCCCCAACACAAGAAGGATGTGGACCTGTTGGCACGTGTCGAGAGTAGGGCCACGAAAATGATCAGAGGGCTGGAGCATCTCTCCTGTGAAGACAGGCTGAGAAAGTTGGGGCTGTTCACCCTGGAGAAGAGAAGGCTCTGGGGGGACCTTACAGTGACCTTCCAACACCTGAAAGGGGCCTATAGGAAGGCGGGGGAGGATCTGTTCACAAGAGTTTGTAGCAATAGGATGAGGGGATAATGGTTTTAGGCTAGAAAAGGGTAGATTTAGGTTGGACATTAGGAAGAGGTTCTTTAATATAAGGGTGGTTGATCCCTGGAACAAGTTACCCAGGGAGGTGGTGGAGGCCCCATCCATGGAGACATTCAAGGTCAGGCTTCATGGGGTTCTGAGCAACCTGACCTAGTAAGAGATTTCCCTGCTTATTGTAGGGGGGTTGGACTAGAAGACCTTTAGAGGTCCCTTCCAACCCAATACATTCTATGATTCTATAATCTGCTATAGATATTGGGGTATAATTATTTTACAGACAAAATAAATACAGTTCGAATTTATTTCAAGGATGGTCAAGGAATTTTGCAGCCATTTAAAGATTTCTGTCAGGTTAAGTATTATTTTTCCTGTATTATTTTTGTCAGTTTCCTTTGATTAGGGAAGACATAGATGAACTGATCACCTGCCATAGTCCCAACACCTTAAGATGAGGCTTACAGTATTCCTTGCTATGAGCGTAAATAATACAATCACTGGTGGATACTGCCAGCTCCCTAAAGGGAACTATCCCTGTGTACTTACACAGACATTGAGATCCCTTCTTCCACACCTTTGAACCAGCACATCTTAGCTTTCTCTGTACTTGCTGTTATAACAGCATTTTCAGTTACTCCACCTCCCAACTAATTGGAAATAAAAGAAATTCGGCATCTTGCCACACAAACCATATCTGACATGAACATTTACACACTTGTTATAAGCTACTGAAATCACTGCTTAAATCCAGTCCTCACAGCGTATTTCAAAGTAACAAGACAAAATACTAGGAAATAGTATAATTATATATATGTATATGAAAAGAGAGAGACATTTGCCTTAAAGCTTATAGTAATTGGATCTTATCAGATGTACTTAAAATGCAAATACATTTGAAAACCAAATAAGATGGTGGCTTTTGGGATTCACTTTGAATGCATAAAACTTACTCCCGTGTGAAATTGTGAGTTTGAAACCTCCAGAAATGGACATTTCAATGAAAATATGAAGTTTCAACAATTTAGTCTAAGGACCAGGATGTTTCACAATTAACAATTTTTCTATAAAACTGTGATATCATGAAAATTCAATCCCAACTGAATTCTTGGGAAGGCAGGAAGCCCTAGAACAATGCTGATAATGCCTTTTCTAAAAAATAAATGTTTTTCCTTTGCTTCCATAGCAATGTTTTCTCTATAATAATTATTTTGGCTGACCTTTAGCAGAGACTAAACATTTCAAATGTTTTCAGGCAACAACAATCTGGGCTCTCCAGAAATTCTGCAGGAACTCAGCACCTTTGACATGTTTTGCCTTTTACTGAAAGACAGTTAAAATTCAAGATCAATGCTACTTCTAGTTTGCTGTTGTAATTAGTGTCTTGGAAGACAATAATCTAAAGTTTGTTTGGTTTCCTATTGAATTTTTCTCCTATGAATAATTATTTAAAGATTATTAGCAATAACATGGAAAAAATATTGTTTAAAGTAATATCACAAATTATTATTATTCAGAAGTGAAAAACCCAAACTTACAGTCAGATTTCTAGTGTACTTTAACACAAACTTTATTAGTTAACAGCATTCAGAAAAAAATGATTGTTTTTCTCAAAATACTGACTGTTCAATAGAAGTATGTATTATTAGAATAGTTAGGGGTTAGATTATCATGCTTTCTGACAGCCATAACTCTGCTAGTGAGAGTAGTAATTCCACTCTTTGCCAGCCATACTAATAAGTGCCATAAGTTATTATTACTGAAAGTGAAACAACTTGAAAATATCCTACACTATTTTGGATGAATAACAATAGCAAATGATTTATGTATTTAGTAAACAAAGTCAGAAGAACTGCAAATACTGAAAATTACCTCCAGGAGGGTCAACTATAATGGAAAACCTCACAAGTAACACTGTTTCACTGGTATTTTAAGTAACATGTTAATCCAACATATTTTTTTATACACAATTGATAGCAACCACTGCAATGCTATTTAAGTGTGGGAAATTGTCTGAAACTCTCAAATCTCAGGTATATTCATCTCACCAAAGTCAACAGCAAACCTCCTAGCAAGACATAGATTTCTATCCCCTTATTTCCAGTTCAGAACTCTTGCACAAATACACCACATACTAATTCTTATGGGTTGAGGGGGTATAGGCTCTATGGTGCCCACGGCCATCCCACTAGGAACAGAAGTCAGGATTACAGTTCAGAGATTGATTTTGCCTCTTAAGGCCAAGGCTGTAGAAAAACACATACGCAAAATGGGATGGCAGTTTCCTAAAAAATATTATGCTGGTTATGTATGCAATTATTTTTATTCTATGGAAGATAGTACTGGCAGCTCTACTCTGTTACTAAAGCACTGTGCTGGGCTCTTCTCACTGAAGCTGCTGCTGAGATCCAGCAGTACATGTCTGAGTTTCTCACTGGGCCTAGGTTAGCAAATGTGTCCCATCACACAAACAAAGAAGTGGAAGAATCCACTGGCCTAAAGCTACAAACTCATGGGCCTACTCTGTACACAGCATGAGGGACCCAAGAACAAATCAAGGTGTAATCACTGTACATGAGATGTTCTCATGGCACTGAAGGCTAAGCAAGCACCTATGCACTTGCCATGCCGAGCTTTTCATTCCTCTCCTGCCAATTGACTCACAGCAATTAGACAGTCTCTTGCCTTGCCCAACAAAATACCAGTAGAAGTTTTTAAAACCATACTCGGGGTTCTCTATGGGGAAGAAAAAAATCACTCCATATATATAAAATTTAAAATAATTTTGCTCTCAAATTGCTATTTGCCACTTACTTTGGGACCTTAATGAATGAATATATAAATATCATTTCAAGCCAAGTGGGTTTTCCATTTGCTCATTTGCTGCAGATTCAAAACCTAAACACGGTGCCTTGTCAAAACTGAGCAGCAACGTTAATCACGATCTATAAACATGCAGCATATCAATATCTGACTAAAAATGACATTTTTTACAGGACCTATTTACAATATTTTTGGTACTAAACAACCAAATGAGCAAAATTCTTCTATTATCCAAAACACTTGCATTATTGCCAGCGTTGCCTTAATACAATTTTATTATCTCAATTGCTTCACTTGCTGAGCATGTGGAGCTGCAGATTAGGGATAATTAGATGAGGAATGAATGAAACTCCAGTGCAGTCACATCCTGAGACACAAATGAAGTATTGATTTTGATGATTTTGCTAACAGCCATTTAATATGCATAGCTACTAAGCATTTGAATTGATATGACTTCCTTCTCAATATGTTGTTAAATGTATTCTGGGTTCTGGCTGAGCCAATGCTGTTCAGCCTTTATGACACTGCATACCATTCATAGTTACTAAACACAATAAAGCAATGCAGATAAAATGTGAAGGTTGAAGGAAAGCTGGCCAGAGCAGCTTTAAATTTGTCCTGGATTCTGAGGTAGGATGGAAGGGAGAAAATATAGTAAGGTGCTTTTCCAACACATACACCCATCTGTGGGATGTAGAATTTCTCAAGGTGTTTTGTAGCATAAATCACCTACACATTACAATCTTGAGGAACAAAATAGTGTGCAAGCTAGGGAAAATTTGAGATGTCCCTATCAGAGAATTGTATAACGTGATTCATTAATTAATTTATGCACCATCAACTGTATATAAAATAGTGTTTTGAGAAAGATTAAAATCGACATTCAAAAATATTTTTATGTAAGATGAAATTTTGCCTTTGGTTATATTATTACAAATACAGGCAACAGAATCTAGTGGACTTAATCCGGAGTTATGTTCATGTAACTCAGTGTTGCATTTTGTTCTTAAACTATGGAGGAATTGCTTCTCAGGATTAAAAACCAGTGCTCCCAAAGCAGCTTAAGAAATGTTTCATACCCATTACTCAATGGAGAGGTACAGAGGAGAAAGGGAAGACTATTCTGCATAATTGAGAGTCCAGACATTATTTTTATAAAAAAAAATAAATCACATGAACTCAAATATCCCCAAGACATTAAGGCTAATACCCATAATTTTAGGACTCTTAAAAGAGATCAGATTTTCATACACTGTACTCTAACATAAATCTAGATCAACCACACTGCCTACAAGTCCTGTGGTCAAATAACTTCTTTGGGCTCAAGCCAGAAGATACAGCAGTATAAATGAGATCATATCCCATTTTCCTGAGTGGTCAAGACCTCATTGCTCATCCAAAAGACTCAAGGGCAAAGACAAGGAAAAATAATGTACAGAGAATCAATAGCAGTGCACCCCGTGCATCCTCATTCTAGTGGATAAGACTTCAAGATCTGCTACTGGAAGTTAACCTGAAAGCCTAAAAATACAATCCTTAGCTTTTTAAGCTAAGGATCACTCAAAAGGTTTATGTGTCTATGTACTGGGTCTGGCTGAGATGGAATTAGTTTTCCTCATAGGAGCCTTTATGGTGCAGTGCTTTATATTGGGAGCTAGAAAGGTGTTGACTTTCTGACACCTGTGCTGTGACTACTGCTGAGCAGCGCTCGTACAGCACCAAGGCTGCCTTTCCAACGTTTTCCCTTTAGTGGGATGGGGTGGGCAAGATCTTGGGAGGGTACACAGCCAGGACAGCTGGCGCAAACTGACCAAAGGGATATTCCACACCATATGGCATTTGCTCAACAATAAAAGTTAGGGAAAAGGAGGCAGGGGAAGGGGGAGGCTTTTTTTTTTTTTTTTTATGCTTGTCCTCTGGAGCAACTGCTACATGTATTGGAGCCCCACTTCCTTGGAAGGGGCCAGACATCACCTGCTGATGTGAAGAAGAGAATAAATCTTTGTTTTCTTATGCCTTCATGCGCAGCCTTTGCTTGGCTTTGCTTTGCTTTAATCAAACTGCCTTTATCTTGACCCATGAGTTTTTTCCCCCATCTTATTTTATTCCCCATTGCTCTGCTGAGGAGTGGGGGATGATAGAGAAGCTTGGTGGGCACCTGGTGCCCAGCTAAGGTTAATCCACCATAGTCTACATGGCAGATTTTGTATGCGTTTGCTCAGGTCGCTCTCCAAACAGACCTGATGTTATCCAGCTTCAAAACAGGCACAATTTCTGCACAACTCAATTGTGCTTGTTTGGACTTAACACTATGACCACCATTGTTGTATGGCTTCTGGTTCACACTGGATGGTGTCTGACCTGCCTGAAACACAAGTGTCTTAGCCATATGCCTCAGACCACTGCAGAGTACAGGAACATCAGCAGTGGTCAGTACTTTAAACATTTTAATGAGCTTATGCAATTCTCTTTGAGGATGGCACTCAATTGCCTAACTGCCAAAACAGGAGACGTCAGCATACTGCATTACTGGCACATTGTGGTCTCTCATCAGGCACTATACCTTTCAACACCAGAAGTAGTTGCTCAGTGTATGTTGTGAGTGGGATTTTGGTCCAGGACAGAGGTAGCAGAGGCCCAAGGGCAACTTTCTGATACTCTATCACTATGAATATACTTCAGATTTACTGTATGTTCTGCAACAAATTTATCAGTTACATCCAGGAGAAAATACGTATTCCTCCTGTCACCTGCATCCTTAGAAGTAGCAAACAGAAAGTAGCGCTAGGGTTTGGGAGCGCAGGGGCTAGCCACGGCTGGAGTGATCAGCTTATTTTGATTCTGATGAGGAAAGGACATAGAAAAAAAGATGCAAAGCAAGGATCTGATAGGTTAGGGAATAAAGGACTTGCAGGGTGGAAAGTTGAGGACAAGATCGTTTTATACAGTGAATGAGATGTATGCCACAGCTCAGTTTATACTTATTTGAATTAGGTGCTTAAAAAGATAGAGTTCTTTGGATTGGGTTTTTTAGAATTAGGGCAGCAACAGGTAAGATTGAACTCAGCCACCAAAACAGATCTTGTGCATGCAAAGCCTGAAGTGAAGAGCCAGAACGAGCATTATGCCAGCTGATGTTCATTTCCAGTGGTGAGTGGGCAGGTGAGACAAGCTGCGGCAGGCTCTTCAGACACAGTGGTGCTATCTGCTGGGGGTTCCTCTGCTGACACTCTGATACCATCAGTGGTGTGAGAATAAGGAGCTAGTGTGGTGGGAAAGGAAGTCTGACAGACGCTTATACCCTGTAATATTTTTTGCTGGCTAGGGAAAGAACATGCAGTTTTTATCCATTTATTTGTAATGATTCAGTGTTTTTTGATAAGGTCAACTTTGCTGGCACGGCTCATCATAATTTGGCCTGAAACCACCAGCCGGAGTTAACACAGAGACCTTCTAAGCTTTCCTGTGTTGACATAGCAAAAATACTAGCCAGGGACTTAACATAATTGTGTTACAGTAGGGAAACAACTGTTACCTTGCTGGGGAGACAGGAAATACCAAACGCTCCTTGTGATGCTTCCTGCAGGAGATGCCCAACGACGTAGTGCAGGTATGGCTGCAGCTTCCAAACTAGGAGAGCTCAGTTATGAACAGAAAGACAAACCCATCAAAAATTCAGCTGTTGATAATTAGCTGATACTTGAGTTGTGAACCTAAGAGCAAAGAAGCAGGGATTCAAAAAGGAATCAAAACTTCAAGTTCAGCTGCCCTCTGTGTGATGGAAAAGATCTGGGCTTCAGTGCTCCTGATGTCATGTATGATAGTGAGACAATCTTTGCCAGTACTAACTACAAGCTCCAGACTAACACCTTGCATAGCATGAAGTCTCCTTTCTGTAAATAAAAATATAAACTGTGGGAAACCATAGACAGCAACACTTTAGCTATAAACTAAGGTTGTATCTAACACCTTAGTCCAACGAAACTAATTCAGTTAGCTTTCAAAGCTGTAAACCATGCTTGGCTGTAAGCGGTATTTACATAGTGTTCAAGAAATTCACCAGACTCATGCCAAGAGGCCTTTCAAAGGGAGAAATACTGGCTTATATCCATTTTGATGCTGTGAGAGTAGCGGTTTTGAAAAAAACCTGCAAGTGTTTTAATGCATTGCTTTTATGATAGCCATTTGAATTTTAGAACGATTTAACAGCATAGAAATCATTCTTTAAAACTACTTATTGAAGAAAAAATTAATTTTGATAGCATGGGCCAAAATATTGTTTGAAAATGATAGACTGGGCAGTACCATCAGAAAGCTATATCCATTGCTGTCAGATTAAAGAACACTGAATATATGGACGCTTCTCAAATATTCCTGTGAACAACATACACATCATTGAACGAATGAACTACTAACACTTTTAGACATCTGACATATAGAAAATCTTTGGTTTCAACCTATAACAATAAATACCAAGAAGAGACTCACAATGAACCCTCCAGAAAGTATATGTGTCTCTGTCTAGGATCACAGTCCTTGGAATCCACCTAATCTTTGCAGCACCTAAGTAGGCAGTAATAATTTTTTCAAGCCTCCCAGTACTGTGTGTATGTGTGCGCATGTGCATAAGTCTGTACATGCATATATCCAGCTATATGGAAATACCCACTTTGCCTGATACAGGGTAGATATTTCAGATCCTGCTGCCAATATTACATAAAATACCCATCCGATAAAATATGTAAACACTCTGTGGAATAAAAACTTCCACCATAGGGAAAATTTGCTGCACAGTGATAAATCACTAACTTTCCCTTCCTGTGGTAAGTATATATGGCGTCATTTTTACTCCCACATTTACCATACTTTAAAAGAATGGTCTCAGCTTTTCCTATTAGTTGGAAGAAAGTACATAACTCCAGGAGTCAGATCCGAGCTGTTCTTGCCAAAGGCATGCAAACAGGCACTTGCAGCCTTCCCAAGATAATGAAGGGATGTTATGCAAATCCCTCGAATCAGTTTCCCACCAGTAGCAACGGGCAGTGTACTGGTTCTTCTGAATGCCACTTAGCAGCAGCAATCCCTAACTGTGCAAACATGTATATGCATAAACTTTACAGTCATCAAATGCCTCAGTCGGGACAGAGGAAGCACTCTCCAAGCATCTAAAAGGGATGCTGACAGAGTCTTTGTGTCTCCATCTCTCATCTAGGGTTTTACCCTCAGGAGGAATAATTCAGCCATATAACACCTTTAAGAAGTATCACATTTGCCCCCGAAGAGGTCATATCCTACAATTAGGAGTACCTTACATTTTCATCCTTGTTTGTATTCCCCAAAGTATAGTATTTATTAATGCATTCTGCAGATATGAGCCAAAGTATCTCTACTAACTTATTCATTGGGCTGGCTTTGTTTCAAGAAACAATTCTGCTGACTTGGAATACGATACTGTTCAATCATTCATAGTTGCCTTGGCTTTTCAAGGCTAGCAGGAGTAAATAGATAAAATCATCAGCTACGTGACCACACACAAGAAGGCACTCTTAAAATTCTCCTTTAGATTACAACGGCATTTTTTCTAAATTACCTTACATGTCACTGACTAGACTACATTGCCACAAGAAACAACAGTGTAATATAGAAAATTCTGGTTATTCTAGTAATCATCTGCTGTCATTGATCCATCAAGTCCATGTTCCACACCAGTAATTAAAAGTTTGTCATGGTGTTTTCAATACTTTAAGTTGTAAACACATTAATAACTAACTTCAACAATGTTTCTTGTAGCCTTTCTCCCCTTTATTATTGCTATTTAGCTAGACCTCTGACTTTTCTGTAACAATAAATCTTGTGCTTTTATCAAAACTTTGGCACACTGTGAAGGCTACTGAGTGGTGGCAGCTCAGGATCTCACCATAAAGACAACAGCAAGTATTGAGACAGCTCAGAGTTAATGTAATGTTTTACTTCACTTGCCATTCACTTTGCCTCAGCCTTTTAATCCATAATAGAGCACCCTGCAAACAAGGAGATACTTTGTGCCACTGATGCAAGACCAGCAGTATAGAACAAAAAGAAATAAAATAATAGACAGTTATATAGTACTGTCAAACACATTTTCTGCACATCATTCCATTCAGTCTTGTTGATTCTTATCTTCCCCTGGACAACATGCAGATACAAAACCAGCTACAAAATTCCTGCAAAAACTAATAGCACAGAGATCATGACATGAACCCTATGAAGTACAACTCTTACTTGGAATCTTTAAACAACTTTTACTGGAGTTCATTAATGGATTGATGTGACTCATACAAAGACGATAAACATCTGAAACCTGATAACTTCAAAGTCTAAATTGCCAATTTTATACTCCCCCTGTAAACTCAAAATCTTAGACCCCTAGGGTCTGAAAGGCTACAATTAAAAAAAATAATAAAAATTAAAATTCTACAAAAAAGTTTCTCACAGCTCCAAGAAGAATAAATCCCTCTTTTCAGATTACAACACAGTGCTACTAAAACTGAATAATAAGCAGATACTCCACTTCAGACAGATTAATTCACATCGTGTGGGTCAAGACACTCTACTGACTTCATAGTCAAGAGGAATGAGAAAGGCATCAGTTACAGCTGGTTCACAAGTAAGATGCTGTTCCTTACACTTTCACTTTATGCTGGCTTTACCCACAATTCACCCACACCGTAATCAGGAGAGATCAAAGGCAGGAAAGTGTTTGAAACTGCCTGCTGTCCTCCAAAGAGTTTTGAGACCTATTCCCAAGGCTACAATTGTCTGGGGACGGGGCCTTATTATCCACTGTGGGCACCCGAACAACTTAGGGAACATTATCACAGTCTTAACTTTCTTCCAAAACACATCCATCCAAAGATTCTAATAATCGAAATACAAACATAAGCTAGAAAAACTGACCATTTACTCTTCAACTTTCTTCCAACATATTAGCATACATCAGGCTCAGATAGCAATATTTGATTGCCCAAGAAATGGAAAATACTCTAAATTCTATGGATTTCTGTAAATGTTTCATATGCCACAAGTTTTACATTACAAAACCAATTTTCATCCCTTTCAAAAAGGGATGACCCTTATCATAGTGTTGTTAACATGACCTACAAAAAGAGATATGCTGACATTAAGATTTAGATACAGAGGACTGCCCATTGTGATACTGTTGAAGGTTGAACTCGACATGTTCCAAGATATTTGGCTATATATAACTCTATTAGAAATGTCTCGCTGTAATAGGTGCACCACTTTTGGCATCAGTGACAGCAGAATCTTTTAATTGAAAATGTCCTACATATAATTATTTGGATATGAATGTTTTTATAAACTCTAGAACGATGTGCTATTACATTTTTGCAGAGTATGTTGCTGGCAGACATAATTATGACAGAGAGAAATTTGGTGTAAGAGGATATGTGTTTTTTACTTTTCTTATGCCTGTGCAGGTTCCACTTTGTTTTCATTCTCTTTGTACTCCTTGAATTTGCATTTCGCCTTAGATTTTTTATTTCAGCTTTTTTTACAGTATAGATTTCATCTACGGCAAAACGAATACCCTCCTCCTTAAAATCATTCTGGTCATGTCTAAGAAGGCATCTCATGTTCCTGCTCCATGCAGTTTTGATATTGAGTAAAGACCTTTTTCAGTTGACCCGATTTTTAATCTCATATCAAAATATACACTCTTCATAAACAAAAATATGTTATTAAAGTCAACAGTAAAACAATTGATATCATAGTAACTGAAGATGGAAAGCACCAAAAAGCTCCCAGAGCCATAATCAGTTGAAACTAATTGTCATACTTATTTAAGTAATTCTTACAACAGAATTAAATGAAGAAAATCTAGTTAACTCACAAGCTGTATCAGTGGGTGGTAGGTAGGAGAGGGAACAAAAGTGGCATTCCAGGGGATTCATAGTGAGAAGTTAGATTTGCAGTGTTATTGAAAAAATGTCACAACTATTAACATAGCATACTACATCATACCAAGGAGTGCTGCAGAATACTGTTGGCTTTACTTCTACTGTCACCTATGTGTCTTTTCATAAAACTTCCTTCTAAGAATTTTCTGTTTTCCAAGCAGACTTTGTTTCAAATGGTGGCACTGAAGTAGAAACTAGGTGCTAAAATTCAGTTCAAAGACACAGTTTTTCTTCCCAAATGACCCCCCCTTCCTCCCCCACAAAAAGCTTAGAAAGTGTTTCATATTAAGATGAGCCTACAAACTGCTTTTCAAATTACACCATCCCTTGAAAGTGCCATCAAGTCTTTAGAGGTATCCTTCCCCACACATACCATGATTTTTAGGTAGATTAATTGCAGCAAATATGGATTGCCAGCCTTATGAATTTTGTTCATTTTGTGATAAAATTATAAGTTTAATGTCAATTTTTAATACAGCTCATTTTCCTCTAATGTATATTACTATGCAAGCATTTCTCAGATCAAAGCAAAAATTCAGTACAAAGCAGTCTGGTAAATTTCACAAAAGCTTCATGCAAAAAATGCCCCCCAAAACTTGCTTGTTAAAGGAATGGAGAAAGGGAAGCATCCTGTGTGCTTATGCTGTGTGCTACACAGGAATTTTTCAATCTTTTTTTTTTTCTCTCATGTCTTATTTTTGTTTTGTTTTGTTTTTCTCTGTATTATCTTTAGCTTGCAAGTTGTGGTTGTGTAAGGATAAAGTTGGAGGCTCACAGACTGCTGCCAGCTCTGCACCAGCTAGTTCTATAATCAGTACAGCTGTTCCTGTATTTTCTTGAGGTTTTCATAACAATTCCTTGTTACTTAAAGAGTAAAGACTTTTCACTGTTGTTGCAGCGAACTGATGTTTTTTCCTCTACTTTTGCAACTTTGCAAAAATACAGAGAAAGCCTTAACAACAGCGCAACATAAAGGGAGAAACCATTTCTATTTCCACAGAACATAAAAGAAAGGTTTATTTGTTCTGATTTGTGCTCACATGAAACAAAGAAATTGTCATTACTGTTTCTGCAGCACACTTGCTTTTAGCTCTTTCTGCTCATTTAGTTCTCAAGGAGAGGTTCAAATACAGGCAAGGAATCTTCAAAGTAATTTAACACTGAAAGTCCTTCAGTACTCCAATAAGCTGGATTTATCATTCAGAACTTCCACACTGTTGGATGAAAATCAGGAGAGATATTGTAAAACCTCATGCATCAGAAAAGAAATGAGCTATACCTTTGCCTGGGAAGGGAATTTAGTGATGCAGGAAATTTTTCTTTGTCAATATTTTAAACTATTTTATTCTCCTTAAAATTTAATGTTTCACATCCGTATTTTCCCACATGAATTCTTTCTGGAAAAGGGCTGATAATTCCACAGATGCTAAAGTTGAAAATCATCTTTCCAACAGATATTGGCCTCAGATAGAAGAGTGTGCTTGCCCCTAGAAAATATTGAGATTCAACATCTAATATGTGCAAGTCCTTTTATAGTTCAATTGATCATAAAGAAGCGATGCACGGGCTATTCGAATGGAAGGATTTATCATCCTTAGGTACATCCTGGTAGTGTGAGGGGAAAGTGAAGCACTGGGAAGAGCCAACACCAATCACAAAAATGTGTCTGTCAGCATGTCAGACTGTTACCATACTGCCCATTTGCCTCAAAACAACATGGTAAGGAAGTATCAAAATAGTCATGGAACAATCTACTGTTTATGATTGTTTTAAATATTGCACTAAGCCTACTGGTCCTCTCTTCTAATACACTAAAGGCTGGGGAAAACCCTCTCTCAAGTACTGCCATTTAGCTGAAAAAAAGTCATTCTGAAGCAGAATAGCATGCTTCAGAGGAACTGTCTGCTGGACTTCATAGCTGTAGCCCAGAACAATACCCAATACATGGTCAGATATTAATTTCCATGCTCTCAAAACATACATGTCAACTCAGGATATGACCAGCATCACCGTATCAAACATATCACATAAGCCAGACCTTGGGTTTTTATCTGAATTTTTTTTTAATAATAATTTAATTAGAACTAAATGTGTATTAGAATGGACACTAGATTTAATAAGAATAACAAAATCAAACCAATTTTTTTCTGCATCTTCTGCAATTGTCTTGAAGCATGCTTACAGTGAAACTTTTCTGGAGTCCTACAAATATATGACTGTGCTTTCTCACTTCGTTTCTACTATGTCCTTCCCAAAACAGTAGAACTAGCTTCCTATTGCTATGCTTAAGATCGTTCCATCTCTCTTAGTTTTTTTTTTTTTTTTTCCTTGAACTCATCCATGAAGGGTGGGATTTCATCAACACTTACATGAGAGCTCTTGCAGCACAAATTTGGAGTTACAGTCTGGTCTAATCTGCTAATAGTCTGTACATCAGTTAATTCCTACCAGGGTATTTTTGTTCTATCTTTAAAGAAGGATATCCAAACTTGATTTAAATGTTGCCAGGGAGGTGATTCCGGCAGAGTTCTTGCTATGTTCAGTTTCCAGCTGTTGGATTATATTTTTGTTTTGCCTATCTGAAGATTCTAGTGTCACATTTCTATTTTTGTGTGGACATCTATAGATAAATAAAATTTGCATTGTTAATTTATATAGACTGTATAATGCATGTTTTTACGGCTTTCCTCTAAACTCTTTCAATTTTTATCATTGTCTTTCCCAAATTAAAAACTTTAGAATCAGATGCCCTATTTCAGCAGCCGTGCACTAGGACTGAATGTCTAACTAAGGTACTTCTGCTTTAAATCTTAGAAGTCTCTCTTTACTGCCCAAGGTGGGATACCTATAAGGGTGTAATTCCTGATGTATTTTTGTCTAATCTGCTTTTATGAATAAAGATGTCTTCACTTTCCCTAGACATCTACTCCATTGCTTTATGCCTCCTACAGTGAGAAAGTGTTTGCTACTGTCTAATGTTAATCTACCTTGCTGCAGGCAGTTAGGCCCATTTTGTCCTTTCCTGTCCACCATGAATTTGAGATGGTCTTTTCCTCTACAAAGCAGTTTATGTACATGATCATAGAATCACAGCATGGCTTAGGTTTGGAAGGGACCCTAGAGATCATCTAATCCAACCTCCCTGTCATGGTGACTTGTCACCTTCTTCAGTGCAGACATCTAAGACATCTCAAGACCACCTTTTCAAACAATCCCCATACATGTGAAACTTTGCCAAGTTCTGGAAGGACTTCTAGCTAAACTCTCAGCTGCCTGTTTTTGGTGACCAGTGGATAACTTCTCACACATTGCTGATTTGTTTTGTTCTTGTTCAGCCTAAAAACATCTGTAAAGATTTACAGATTTAAGATTTAAAGCTGCTTTCCTTCCCAGAAGGCTGCGTAAGAGATTTCACAATCGCTGGAAATTGATCTGACTGAAAGCAAAAAGTAAATCTTTCTGTCACGGAGACAAAACAGCTCTGGCTTCTTCTAGTTTACAGTGGAAAAATACCATAGGCAGGAAGTGGTGAATCAGGAGATGCTACAAGCTCTTTTCATGAGCTCAATGGGAGAGAATGAACCCCTTGCTCTGTAATCTGATTCTTCCCAGACTTAGCAGACCTCTCATTGGGCAAGTTTTTGCATTAGAAAACTCTACTTTGCAGGCCAGAACAGTGGTCTTCAGTATTCCACGCAAGCCACTGAGAAAAATCTAAGTCCTACCTGCTGTACACAAGTGCTCAGTAGAGCAGCTGCTCTGCAGCTGTAGAAGCTGTGCAAGCTTCCTCTGGCACATCTGCTTCCACATCCTTCCACTGAATTTAAACATGATCTCTCCAGAGCTGACTTAACTGCAAGTCAGAGTATCAGGTGCATGGAAAACAGCAGCAAGATATTATGTGCCTGAGAATGCGATTTCATAATTCTCTCTACATATAAATATCAAAAGGCATTTTAAGGACTATATTTTAATGCTGAATCCTTATGGTTCTTTTTCTCGTTCTTTTTTTTTTTTCCAGATATGTGCTAAAGACAGCAATCAGATAAAGCTTCTGGTGAGTGTACTCACAGCTCTATTTATGGGTATGAAAATACACAGTGGCTGTCTTTACAGAGAAAATCAGAGATTTCAATATTTATGAGGTTGTGAATATGTGATAGAATTTGTTGTCCTCAGATGCTTCCACACAGCCTAAGGAAGGGAATGAAATCTGACATTCTGTGGTATCTGGCAGCTGCTAGTCAAAAAAAAAAAAAAAGCGTTATCTTCATGTCCTTGCTGTCTCAAGCAGTTTGTCCAGTGTGAAGGAGGAACCACAGAAACAAGAGCCCAACAAGTGCATCCAAGGAATGACTAAGTGCTCTGTGTCTGTCTCTAGATTGAACAAGTAATACAGCACATAATCAACCTTCAGTGTTAATGGAGTCTTGGACTAAAGAAACACATACCTTAGGAGCTTATTTGCTTTTTCTCATGTTAATACTTGCACCAGGGATATTTTTCTCTTGTTCTACCTGGTATCATTTGCTTGTTTTTAACATGAGAAATTCATGAGGTGTTTCTTTGACCATAAATAATTCCAGCATAATACTGGCATATACTACAAGTAATAGATAAAAAACTGATTACACCAGAGGAGATGAGATTTTCAATTAGACTGATTATTAGAAGTGTACCTTTATCTTATTCAAACTCTTCTGTGTAACTTTAAAGTTTTCAGTTGACTTGATGGTCTGTACATGGTTCCAGATATCAGAGATCAGAAATATGTCACACTATCTTCCTCTTTCCCTTCAGTTTTCAATATACTACTTCTATAGCCTAAAATCAGGCCTCAGAGAGGAAACAAGATGAAAAGTTAAAAAAAATGAAATTATCCTATCAGGGAAGGACTGCAAACTCAAGCTATGCATGAGCATTTAGCTAACAAAACTTGAATTTTAGAGCCACATATTTGTAATTCATTCCCATCACATCTTTCAAATTCACTTAGAACATACAGGAGGCTGAATGAGTTGAATTTGAAATATGTACCTGTTACTAATATGCACCTCATTTTGCATACTGTCTTTTTTTTTCTCAGTCACTGAAAATTACACATGGTATTCCTGTGTAACCTGCCCTAGATTCTATGATACTGCTTGGCAGGGGGGTTGGACTTGATCTCTAGAAGTTCCTTCCAACCCCTAACATTCTATGATTCTATAACTTTAATTATTCTTTTTTTCATTGTCAGTCATTAACTTTATAAAATAGAAAGAGGTATCATACATGGATTTGACAAAATATGTCCTGAATTTGCTCTATTTTTTCCATTAATGATCTGGAAAAGAGTATATAATTTATTAAACAGCATATCAGTTAAGTTTCCACATAGCAAGGAGCTGAAAAATGCTAAAAGTTATGAGACTATAGAATTAGAATTGAAAATGTTCTGGTCAAACTGGAAAGATGTACTGAAGAAAAGGGATTTCAATCAACAAAGGGAAGCCTCTAGCATTTAGGACAAATAAGCAATTGTACAAAGGCTGGATGGGAAACAGTTTCCTTTATCTAGTAGTTCCTCAAAACAGTTCTCTGATTTATAGTAGATCAGAAGCTGAATATGAGTCAGTAAGGTAAAGTTATTATGAAAAGGCAATCACTACACTTGGGAAAAAAATATAAAGATATAAGACTCATATAAACACTAGTCTTCAAAATAGGGAGAAGAAATCCAATAAGCTGTCTTCAGCACTGACACAACCTGAGGTGAAGTACTGTGCTCGGTTTTGGGTACCACTCATTGTGACCAATTTCCACCAAGTGGAATGGTTGGTTTAGTATGGTACTGGCTTGGTGTACAGGAACTTAATCAGCAGGTAGGTATAATCAGATAGCCTGTGAAATGAGGGTCAATGTGACATAAAGCTCACAGATTGATTCTATACTAATTAAATATTTGCTGCCAAATTTTGCTCTCAGGACAGCTGAAGATTGGTGACAACCATGCAATTAACCTCTCTGAACCTCCAAAACAACTGCACCAACCCTGAAACTACGTAGCAGGGATACTCCTGGTCCCTGCTATTTCCCAGACCATGTCTGGGAACTGTTTTGTATGGTTGGCTGTCTCAGGCTAAAGCTGTACCTGGAACTCTTCTACAAATTAAAAAAGTTCAGCCATCCAGATCACTGAGTTTCAGTATTCATACATGTGCCTGGTACTGTTCAGCTTACCACTACAGATCTTGCCACAAATACTTCAGGTATCACTTGTAAGATAAATGAAAACAGCCATCTACACCAATAGGTGTTTTGTCATTCTTCCCAGTGACGTAGGGTTTTCTGCCCTGCTTACAAAAATGGTGTCAATTCCCCAATTTACAAGGCAAAAATCAATTTTCCCACATGTAATCAATCTTAGATTACATGAAATCAAAATTAGAATTAGTAAATGGAAAACACTGCACATGTTCCTGTAAAAATCTTTCTTGAGCTTCTAAATGTGTCTACACACTAAAAAAGTAAGTGCAATCCATTATATTTATTCCCTTTCTCTTTCAAAATCCTAATATCTTAGGATGAGACTAGTTACAGCTTCTTCAGCTATGACATATCAGTACACAGTATTTTTTTCTATTAAGGAAGAGCATAATTATGTTGTCAATAATTACCTACAAAATGTCTCCCTCCAAAACAGTAAGAAAAGTGAAGCTAGTTTTCGTCCGCCATAAAAAGACAGTACTACATACATTCTCTACAAAATGATATAGAAAAAGCAATGTATCTTAACATAGTCTGGAAGCAAAGCCAACAGCTATTATGCATCTTTATAACTCCCATCCTAGCCCAGACAAATACAAGATATTTAAGAGAGCTTTAGTAAACTATGCCGATGTGTAAATATTACAGTGCTAAGTACTAATGCTTTGCCAGGCCACTTTCAGGTTCTCTGCAGAATTCAGAAGGATATCAGGTGCAAGTGCTTGAGCTTACATCTAAGCCTTTCCATGCAGCTCTTTAGAACTAGATTTCCTTCCTGATGGATTTCCTTAGCCCCTCTCAGTTTAGCATGTACTATAGCATGAATAACATGTTGCAGCTGTCTTATTACAACAGTAGTTGTTCTCAGCTTCCTGAACCACCAGCTTGCCACATCTTAACATGCTGCAGTGGGACAGTTAAAAGACAACTCTTCATACTGGGATACTTGTCAGTAAAGATTCAGCACCAGAAGGATTTCACTTGGAATATTTTAGAAGGAAAACCAGAACTCCATTCCATTTTGATTCAGTTGACAGAGACAGAAGAAAGGGCACACTGAGAGAAGAAACTCAATGTGCAAAACTCAATGAATTGATGAAGAAACAGTAGTGTAATGAACTTCACATTTCCATCTAATTAAATGCCTTTTGTTCTGTTTGTCTCTTCTAAATTCTGCTTGTTTTCTAAGAAATTTACTATATTGTTTAGGTGGTTTTTTTTGCTAGTGAATGGACTATTATTACACTACCATTTTTAAAAAATATTGCAGGGTCTCAGTTAAGTGACACAGTTACAGAATTAACTGCGTGAAACCAATTTTGACTTTCCTGCATGGTAACTACTGAACATTGCTATATCCCCACAGGTGACAACCTAAAGGCAAAGCCAGCAATGCTGGAAAAGGTGTTATTTTCAGACAAGGATGAGGAATAGGAACAAGTCAGACCATGCAAACCAGCTAAAGCACTTCCCTAAAATCACTGGTAAGTCAGCAAAGGTTTACCAAGATACATAAATCTTGTTTGACTGCCAGTGTTGCTTCTGTCAAAGTAGTTTTTCATGGGTCACACACTTGACCATGCAGATTGTGGTATCTTCACCATTAGAAATATTCAAAACTCAACTGGACAAGGTCCTGAACAACCTGCTTTACCTCTGAAGCCGGTGCCTTCCTTTCCAACCTCAATTAACTTTTTGATTCCTAAAAAAACCTAAACAAAAAAGCCAACAGAAAAAGCGAAAAAGCAAAAGCATCCAAATCTGGAAAATGATTATTACTTGTGCAGAGTTTGTATACTATTACATACTTTTAAGCTTGAGTTATACAGTTATGATGGGAAGCAAAATATTATTTCAGGTGAATTAAAGCCTTGCTTGTTTTGGAATCATGGTGAGCTTTCCTTCTAACTTTAGCAAGAACGGGCCATGTACGATTAAAACAGGCTGTGACTCCTCTTTGTGTATTCAGAGGCCCTAAGATCCATTAAAGGTGATGTTTCATGAACATTTTAAGCTGGTAGTTCCAAAATAAGAAATTTGCTCACCCTTTCACCTCACTACTTGCTCTCGTTCCTTTTATGCTAGCACAAGCATTTATGCAGCTGTGTTGTAAATCAGATTACGGAAATCCAGGTCAAAACTATTTTGTTTACTTATTTATTTTTAGGCCATTTTGATTTTATAGGCTTTAGCGAATTACTCCTGACAGTATGGCTGGAGATTAGTGATGCTGATGACTTTTTAGGTGAGGACAGGGAATGATGTATAGACAAACAGAAGCGTGACAAAATTAGGCATAAAAGCTGTTAAGAGTCAAGAATTTAACTAAGATGCCCTAGCTTCCTCTCTTTTAGCAGTATTTTCTTCACAGAGAAGTGTTATTAATTCAGTTATCCACTAATGCATTTATTTTATTTACAGAACTTAAAAGGTTTTCTGCTCAAGAACTACACTATTTTATTAATTAAATTGTATTAAGCAATTTCCAGAAGGATATATTAATATTAATACTTGCAAATAAAACAAAATGTTGCTTTACTGTGTCTTAATAATTAAAAATTAAAAGATTTTTTTTCTCTCTGCGCACAGGTCAGCTTTTCTCTTTACAAATATTTACTTAAGCCTGAGGGATAATGCATAATTAGATTGATCTGGGTTGATATTTTAAATACAAAGCAGTAAGCCCACCTG